>JAXOIZ010000014.1:0-86453 GCA_037042915.1 Auricularia sp. M13 | reverse complement strand
GTAGAGCGAGCGCTCCAGCGGAACGCTGGACGTGGTAATCGATAGCACAGATGCTCACCCGCCTCCGAGAGTGTGTGCTGATTGGACGAGGACTGGCGCGATTCTGTGGCTAGCGGTGGGCGAGGAGTAAGAAACGAATTGGGGAACTGCGAGACGAGGACGCACCTCAGCACCTGTCCTCCGTAGCAGAATACCCATGAAACGAGCATAATCCACGAGGCCGCGTCTAGCGTGTAACGCCGTGTCCGATTCCGACGGCGGCGAGGGCGACGGGAAGCAAGGGTAACGAACGCCGCGCCAGCAACCGCGGACGGAGCCCACGCGCAGCACAGCCTGCACCATGTTTCCTGGTGTCATTGCAACCAGATGTCGCATTTCCAGGTCGATAGACTGAGGTCGAGTTCAGCAGCCAGCTGTTGATCGGAAGGTGAGCAACAAAGGATCGAAAATCGAGGAACGAAACCGCGGCAGCGCGACGTACCATTTCACCAGAGTGACCCGTCATGTGCGCGATACCTGGGGCCGTCAATTTTGCCGCAGAACGGATGAGTTGTGCTGCCGACGGCGATGGGGAATAACGTCGCTCGCCGGCGACAGGCGCCGGTTCCGCGTCGAGGGTATGCGCCTCTTGGATGAGATCGAGCATGAGCGCCATTTTGATGCCAGGAAACCGGTAATTTGTCCCGCTGCGCTGTGGTCGGGATGGTTGGCGACATTGGCAGAGGGTACGCGGACTCGCACAGCAATTCCTGCCAATCAAAAGGTCAAACACGTTAGCTGCAGATTCCATATCTGCGAAGAGACGATGTCCGATGTACTCACCACAAGAAACACGTCTTGCGAAACATGAGGCCCACGGCGCTGTCGACGTCGCCGGCTTGGACCCGAATCGATTCGTTTCGCAAAGAGATCGCCAGTTGCAGATTCCATATCTACGGAGGATGGCGGTTTGCACTCACAGAATCATGGAGGTTAAACCGACAGGGTGTGCCGTGGCGAGAGCGCAGATTTGGCATGCGACGGCGGGCTGCAAGGCCGATTTCCCGTCTCCGAAGGGAAAGCTGCAGCGATGCTTTTCTGCTGTCGCCGGAGAGTGTTCAAAGCCGAACTGCATTGTAATCGAGATTGTCAGACACGACTGCAGACTGCACAAATGACGACTGAAGCACTCACCGAGGTATTCGAGCGCGTGCAGCGACACCGGCCATCAGAGACAGAAACGCGTGTTGTGCGGACGGCTGCGCATAGCCCGTACAAAAAACGCCGTCAGATCGGTTGCGTGTTGCATTGAGCCTGTCGGTCTGTGGATTTGAGGCAGTGATGCTGGGAGCTCGAGGAAGAGGCTGGTGGCAAACATGAGCAAACTTTCGGAAAACACGACAGGTGGACGTATAGAACGCACCATTGAGCTCAACCTCCCGTGACGGTGGTCTGCGCGATCCTGCTGCCGCTGCCTGTGCGGAGACTGGAGGCCGGAATTGCGGGATGCGAGTCACGTGACGTATCTCCTGGGCAATAATGAGCAAAGCGACCTGAGAGCAGATGGCAGAGCGCACCACCAGAGTAAGCTGCACGCAGAGTTCGCCAACATGGCTGACGGCAGCTGCGCAGCACGTCTGTCGAGCGTAGTGAGCGCAGGGGGAATATGGTGCAGCGCCTCAGCCAGTTATCCCCGGCGGGAGAATGGACCTGGGATAACACCTAGTTATTAACATTGTTATTAACTCTCTGGTGCAGGAGAAAGAACATTAAAGACATCAGAGGGCTTGGAGTTGACTAAAACGTCCTTGAAATTTTTAGCAGCACAAGTCCGGCCTTGAGGAAGCCCCGTATGCGTCACTCCCATTGTTTGCCATGGTCAAAAATCAAGCAGCAACCATCATTGGATAGATGTCTAATTGCAAGTTCCATTTGTGCAGCCGTATTCATATATATTAAGTGGTCAGCCAGGCAGTTGCCCAACAACAATAGTAAATCTGTATAATCTCATGGTGCAGCCTGGATTTCTGTGAGAAGAAAGGCACAGTTGACGAAAATTTTGGCGCAAGTCCGTTCTCATCCGGTGTTTCGCGCCAATATCGTTCCATTTTGCCGGAGCAATGTAGCAGTCCAACATCGTCTGTATAATCACAGCACGACACATGAACCCTCACGGGAATATCGTCGCGCGATGTAGTTGAGCGCACGAACACCCCCCGGCCGAACCTCCTCGAAGCGGCATATGCATGCGAACGGGGCTGAGGAGCCTCAGCCGTTCAAAACGCGCTATCCCGCGTCGTATGCTGCAGAATGAGTGCACTGAACATACACGCGACGTCTGAGGCAGCTGAGATCCCGGACAATGAGATATGCGTCATATATAAGGTCTCTGAATAGTCATTTTGTCCGATTCTATCAAAAGTTCTATCTCAAGTGCAGATGCACGTCTGGTGACCAGCTCACGAGGGCAGGGAAGTCGGATTATTGCGGCATGATAAATGCCAGTCAACGATAACAGTCTGAGAGGCTAATATACGATGTGAATTGTCCATGAGAGCGACCAGCCGCTTCTTACAGGGTGAAATCTTGAGCGCCGCGAGCGCAAACGCGAACTTTGTACCCATTCCAGAACATTTACTCTCACATATGCACTCATGTACAGTCCATGTTCTATTTATAGCATCGCTGAGGGTAGTATCCGCGGATGCGTCGAAATTCGGTGAGAAATTCGGCCCGGGGGACGAGAACGCGCGTGATCAAACTCCGCTCAGCCAGAACAACGCCCCATGAACTCGCACACACCGGCCTACCCTCGCGGCCTCACCGGTGCTGACACATGCCGTCTCAATGAGCGCTGGACTGAGCAGTGCTTTCCGATGTGAATCCGCCGCAGAAGAGGCTGGGAGCCCTAGCTACGTCGGCGCTGTAGCGACGAAACGCGGTTTCTCGCAATGCCGCTCTATTCTTTGGGCTTCTCGTTCACGGAGATCAATCGCCGGTTTTGTTAGGCATCAGATGGCGCGGTAGAGCTGCGTGGAGACGCGGAAACGGCGGCCGTGAGTAGGAGCGATTTTGGGAGTCTAGAGGGTATAGGGGTACTACTCCCTCCCTACCTTGACCCACGGGCGCCTAATTGGATCCTGAACCACTGAAATTTAGTGCAAGACGAAAATTTCCAGGGGACGCAGCGGGGACGAAAGCAGAATATCGGTCTGAATCGCGACGCGAGGCCGCACAACCCTCCGCCGCCCGGTCTCGGCACCGCCGATTCGCTTCAGCAACGCAAACAAGTTATTCATGGTGCTCGTACGAGGAATCAGTCATCCTCCGGGATTCAATCGGAAGGGAGGGCCGCGCTGCTAGCGGTATAAAAGGTGCGTGCGTGCGACTCTGGTGCAGCATCGAGCCCGACCTCCCTCCTCCGCATCGCCCACGTTCTCTCCTCGCCACCTCGCAGAACTGACGTATGCATTCGCGCACTCCGAGTGCCCTCGATGTCCGTGGCCACTGGACTCGTGCTCGCCGCGTACCCGCGCTGTCGACGTGGGGTCGATCGAGCGTTCTCGTTGCGACATCGTGAGTCTTCCTGTCGCGTTCCGGGACTGCCTGCGCTCATGACGACGGAAATACCCCCGGTATGTGCTCGTTGTTGTACCAGACACATTCAACGTCGCCGATCGTGAGTTCATCATTCTGCGCTGTGCGTCGTCCGCCAGCTGTATATGCTCACGACCACCGAACAGCGCCAACACGACACTCGATTGTGAGCGTCCGATCGCAGTCCGTTTCAGCCAAATGACGTTTTAAAGGCAGGCATACATTTGTTGGTGTACAAGACAACCGTTCGGCCGTCACAGGTGAGTAGTGCAAGTGATTGATGGGTTCTGCTCATGGCTGACAACTTCCCTCGCAGGCAGCATTAATTTGCGGTCCAAGTTCCGCTACCATTTTCACCAATAGTACGTCCTTGGCCTTCCTATCGCATGTAGACCTTTACTCAAGCTCATTTTGCAGCACGACGGCGATGGCGCGGAATGGCGAGGAAACGGTATATTGGTGAGTCGCTACGCATATATCGTGCTCGCGGGGTGCACGGACCAGTTGTCCTCTCTTGCATGCACGCATCCGAGAGAGAGAACGGGGCTCGTAGCGCTGGCCGCGACGGCGAGCGCGGCCTGTTCACATCGAACCGGACGCTCCGCGTCGCGAGCGGAGTGCGACCAGGCACCGTCCTCGCGAGAGAGAACAGCTTGGCGCTGGACCGCGACTGCGTGCCGCGCGACGAGCTGAACGCTGAGCCGCGAGCGCGCTCTGGCGCCTGATTTGCGTCCGAACCAGACGCTCCGCCTCGCGATCGAGCGCGGCGCGGCACCGACCCGTCGCGGAGCTTTGTATAATCTGGAGCGTCCGATCGTCAGGAATGGCGCGCAAATAAAAAACACACGCGACAGACCTGTGAACGACGCGCGAACCGTGGGGCATCGCTGAACTCGTCCTCGATCCTGTTTGTCATCGAACTGGACGTTCTGCGCCGCGAGCGTACCATGGACGTGCGCGAGTGAATCCTGAGTGCGATCCGAGATGATGATGATGTAGGAGGGCTGGCACGCGCAGGCCGCGAACTGCGCATGCCGCTGACGACGAGCTGAACGCCCCGAGTCGTCCTGAAAACTGCGCTCTGAGTTTGTTTGACTTTAGTCGACAATCTCATCGAGCAACTCCTCGCCGTCCGGATGACCCTGAGCGTTATCAAGTTGAGCGCGTCGTGTCGCAAATACTTACCTGGTAGCAATGCTTTGACGCGCGATGGCAAGTCAATTGAGTATAATCTGAGCGTCGGATCGGCAGGGTGGCTGCGTGCAAATAAAAACAGCGACAGACCTAGAAGCGACCGCGCAGGCCGTGGGCATCGACGTGAGCACTCGTCCTCGATCGGCAAAATGTTGTGTCGCTGAATGAAGTCAATTCGTGTACAAACGTCAGGGGGGTTCTGGAATGAATGGCAAGCAGCGTTCAAGCGTGTATGGGACGGAGTGCCCGCGATGAATCCTGGACGGCTGCGATCGCCGAGATGAGCTGATGATGACGAGAGGGCTTCAAGTTCAACCCGGTAGCAATGTAACGCGAACTCACGATCGGCAGCGACGAGGATAGCAGGCAGCTGTCTTGCAAGCATGTATGCTGGACGCGGACTTTGTGAGCTGACGCTGCTCGGACGACGTTCGCAGGAGTCATCGCCAATAACCGCTGACGCGACGATGGCAAGTGAATTGAGTCCTGGAAAACTGACGAGCGTTCGGAATGAGTTTGTTTGACTTTTAGTCGACAATGAAAACTCACGGATCATAGAGACCAACTGGGTCACGGCAGCGCGAGCGGGCGATGACGGCGTGACTGCAGAGCTTTGTTAATACTTACCTCCTCTTGCCTGGCGGGCGCCCATGTGAGATTAAGAAAAAAAGTAAGAAAGGACAGTTTGCTTGCCTTGTCCATAGTCGAGGTTGTTCTTTGGACGCGAGGGAAAAAGCGAGCGGACCGGGAAAACAGAGCCACACTTTCTCTCCTCCCATTCTCCAGGCACGAGCTGCAGGATGAACGTCGCCAGTCTCCTTTCAGACTCGCTGGCCACTGGCGAGTGCCCCGTATAGAGCGCGTCGGTTAATACTAACCTATCTGCCAGACGCCGCGACGCGTCAGAATGCCACCGCCGCCTTAGAGCACGCAGCGGCCACCAACTACGTGCGTCCCAATCAGCGTCTGCGCCACGGCCTGGTCAGTACTGATGCCCGCCGCAGCCCGTGTACATGGTGCTGCTCGCCCAGGAGCTCGCCAAAGAGTCTGCAGAAATGTTGACGAGGAACGCCGCCGGTATCGCGCTCAAGAACGCTCTGACAGCAAGGGTGAGTCTATTATCTTGTGCCAGTAACCGCAGTATACTCAGTTCCGCGGACAGGACGTGCAACGGCAGCAAGACTACGAGGCCCGCTGGCTCAACCTCCCGGCCGACACCAAAAACCAGGTCAAACAGCAGGTCCTGCAGACGCTCTCGTCGCCCACGCGCGCGGCGGGCGTTTCTGCCCAGGTCATCGCCGCCATCGCCGCCGTCGAGCTGCCGCATCACCAGTGGCCCGAGCTCATCCAGGGCCTGCTCGGCTACGTCAATGACCCCTCCAACGCCAACCTGCGCGTCGCCGCCCTCCAGACGATCGGCTACATCTGCGAGACCATCGTGCGTTTTTTCCTTGGTTTTTTCTTTTGGTTTTCGGCGCTGATTTTGTGGCAGCGGCCGGAGGTGCTCGCCATGCGCGCAAACGAGATCCTCACCGCCGTCGTACACGGCGCGCGCAAGGACGAGCCGTCGCCAGACGTCCAGCTCGCCGCAATCAATGCGCTTTACAACTCGCTCGAGTTTGTGCGCGAGAACTTTGAACGCGAGGTCAGTCGGTCCCGAGCAAGCGAGATGACGCGTCCGCTGACTAGCGCAGGGCGAGCGCAACTACATCATGCAGGTCGTCTGCGAGGCGACGCAGAACCCGTCCGTGCCCGTGCAGGTCGCCGCGTTCGAATGCCTGGTGCGCATAATGGGCCTGTACTACGACAAGATGAGCTTCTACATGGAGCGTGCGCTGTTCGGCCTCACCGTGCTCGGGATGAAGAACCCGGAGGAGGCCGTCGCGCTGCAGGCCGTCGAGTTCTGGTCGACGGTGTGCGAGGAGGAGATCGACCTCGCTATCGAGGAGGCGGAGGCCGCCGAGTACGGCGAGCAGCCGGAGAACGAGAGCAAATACTTTGCCAAAATCGCCCTGCCCGAGATCATGCCCGTCATCCTGCAGTTGCTCACGCGCCAAGAGGAGGACGCGGACGAGGACGAGTGGAACGTCTCGATGGCCGCTGGCACGTGTTTGGGTCTGCTCGCGCAGGCCGTGGGCGACGCGATCGTCCAGCAGGCGCTGCCGTTCATCGAGGTCAACATCAAGAACCCCGACTGGCACTTCCGCGAGGCGGCCGTCATGGCGTTCGGCTCGATTCTTGACGGCCCTGATCCCGCGGCTCTCGCGCCGCTCGTCCAGCAGGCGCTGCCCATTATGATTGACATGATTCGCGACCCGGACATTCACGTGCGCGACACGACGGCGTGGACGCTGGGCGACCTGCTGACGGCGTCGATTAAGCCCGATGCGTGGCGCTGCGGTTGTGTACATAGATCGTTATCTTTGCGAGCAATACAACACGGTTTACTGCCACTGCGCCGCCACCTCATTTCGCCGGGCCCTTGGGACGGGCGGAGTGCGTAGACGCTGAAAAGAGTGAAGTCGAGGAGAGTTCAGTAAGTCTTTAACTTTTCACAGTCCTGATTGGTGCTTGGGGAGTGAATGGGAGGAGTTTGCGGGAGGTAGGACCTATCTACGCGAGAGGGGCGGGAGACGGGGAATGGGCGTTGTGGGGGTGAGAGTGCGGCGTGCTTGCTGTGAGAGTACGGCATGCCTGCTGTGAACGGTTCGATTCGGGCTCAGGGATGTGTTCAATACTGTGTATTACGTGTCAAAATGCATACAGGACCGCGGGAACGAGCGAGAAGAGGACGGAACGGCCAAAACGCGAACAAAATCGTCCGTGCGCGACGCAGTTCAGGGCCGCACGCAGCCAAAAATCGGTCCTCAGGCGCATTTTATGCACTCGAGCCACGGTGCCGACTCTCACGCGGAACGGCCGAGGTCGAGGAAAACCGAGTTTTGCGTTCGGCTCGTCCGCGACCAAAATCGTCGATTCCCGCGGGAATACGAAGCGCCGGCGCGAGAGCTCACAGCTCATGAGTGCTGACATTTACCCCGACTCAGCGCCAGAATTTGGGGAGATTCGGGCGAGGTCGCCGGAACGCAAGTTTTGCGTTTTGGACGTGCGCGACCAACTGAATCTCGCGATTCCCGCCCGAGGAAGAAGCGCCCGTCCTCGAGCGTTGACTCGGTGGGTCTGTGCGTCCATGCGCGCCAGATGCCGCACACGGGGGCCGGGAATGACCTGGAGATGCACACGGCGGTGCTGGGGACGTCAGCAGCAAAACGCGAATTGCGAGTCAACCACGCACCGTCATGGCATGCAACTCGCGCTGCAGACTCCCAGTGTCGAGCAGAACCGCGAGCCCGATCCTCAGGCGGAACGGCCGAGGTTGATGTCGACCGAGTCTGGGCGCGCCGGACCAAATCCGTCGATTCGCGCGCCAGTTCCAAGCGCCGGTGCTAGCGACTGGGGGCCATGGGTACTGCGTGCAAGTCGAATCATGGCCCGCGATTTGGTGGCAAACGGACGACGCCGAACGAACGCAGTTTCCGCGTCTCGGCCGGGCGCGCGCGAACGAATCTTGCGATTCGCGTCCCAGGAAGTGGCCTCGGCGCGTGATTTTTGATGGGCTGAGCCGCAGCCCGTATCCGCGCTGGTACGCACGCGCTGGCGCGCATCGGTCGAGAGGAGGGCCCGAGGTGCGGCTGGTGATGGCGCGATCAGCAAAAACGCGCTTTCGAGACGAGCACGCACCCTCACCGCACTCCGTTCGCGCTGCAGAGTCCTTCCATCGTGGCCATGTCCGAGCCCGAGTCTTGCGCGGAACGGACGAGGTCCGGTTCCGAGGCGGTCTGGGTGATGGGAAGCACGGCGGACGGAAAATCGAGCACCAGCGGCCGTAGAGCGAGCGCTCCAGCGGAACGCTGGACGTGGTAATCGATAGCACAGATGCTCACCCGCCTCCGAGAGTGTGTGCTGATTGGACGAGGACTGGCGCGATTCTGTGGCTAGCGGTGGGCGAGGAGTAAGAAACGAATTGGGGAACTGCGAGACGAGGACGCACCTCAGCACCTGTCCTCCGTAGCAGAATACCCATGAAACGAGCATAATCCACGAGGCCGCGTCTAGCGTGTAACGCCGTGTCCGATTCCGACGGCGGCGAGGGCGACGGGAAGCAAGTGGCAACGAACGCCGCGCCAGCAACCGCGGACGGAGCCCACGCGCAGCACAGCCCGCACCATGTTTCCTGGTGTCAGTTGCAACCAGATGTCGCATTTCCAGGTCGATAGACTGAGGTCGAGTTCAGCAGCCAGCTGTTGATCGGAAGGTGAGCA
The DNA here is from genome assembly GCA_037042915.1 of Auricularia sp. M13. Lineage (NCBI taxonomy): Eukaryota > Fungi > Basidiomycota > Agaricomycetes > Auriculariales > Auriculariaceae > Auricularia > Auricularia sp. M13. The sequence goes on along the minus strand of JAXOIZ010000014.1, from coordinate 77,361 downwards.
ACAAAGGATCGAAAATCGAGGAACGAAACCGCGGCAGCGCGACGTACCATTTCACCAGAGTGACTCCGTCATGTGCGCGATACCTGGGGCCAATTTTGCCGCAGAACGGATGAGTTGTGTTGCCGACGGCGATGGGGAATAACGTCGCTCGCCGGCGACAGGCGCCGGTTCCGCGTCGAGGGTATGCGCCTCGTGGATGAGATCGAGCATGAGCGCCATTTTGATGCCAGGAAACCGGTAATTTGTCCCGCTGCGCTGTGGTCGGGATGGTTGGCGACATTGGCAGAGGGTACGCGGACTCGCACAGCAATTCCTGCCAATCAAAAGGTCAAACACGTTAGCTGCAGATTCCATATCTGCGAAGAGACGATGTTCGATGTACTCACCACAAGAAACACGTCTTGCGAAACATGAGGCCCACGGCGCTGTCGACGTCGCCGGCTTGGGACCCGAATCGATTCGTTTTCTGCAAAGAGATCACGTCAGTTGCAGATTCCATATCTACGGAGGATGGCGGTTTGCACTCACAGAATCATGGAGGTTAAACCGACAGGGTGTGCCGTGGCGAGAGCGCAGATTTGGCATGCGACGGCGGGCTGCAAGGCCGATTTCCCCGTCTCCGAAGGGAAAGCTGCAGCGATGCTTTTCAAGGTCGCCGGAGAGTGTTCAAAGCCGAACTGCATTTCAGGCTAATCGAGATTGTCAGACACGACTGCAGACTGCACAAATGACGACTGAAGCACTCACCGAGGTATTCGAGCGCGTGCAGCGACACCGGCCATCAGAGACAGAAACGCGTGTTGTGCGGACGGCTGCGCATAGCCCGCACAAAAAACGCCGTCAGATCGGTTGCGTGTTGCATTGAGCCTGTCGGTCTGTGGATTTGAGGCAGTGATGCTGGGAGCTCGAGGAAGAGGCTGGTGGCAAACATGAGCAAACTTTCGGAGACGCGACATATGGACGTATAGAACGCACTATTGAGCTCAACCTCCCGTGACAGTGGTCTGGTAGCGATCCTGTTGCCGCTGCCTGTGCGGAGACTGGAGGCCGAATTGCGGGATGTGCGAGTCACGTGACGTGTATCTCCTGGGCACAATGAGCAAAGCGACTCCGAGAGCAGATGGCAGAGCGCACGCACCACCAGAGTAAGCTGCACGCAGAGGTTCGCCAACATGGCCGACGGCAGCTGCGCAGCACGTCTGTCGAGCGTAGTGAGCGCAGGGGGAATATGGTGCAGAGAATTGGGTGAGAATGGACCTGGGATACTTATCACTGGTCTGGAGAAGAAAGGCACGGGGCGGAGTTGACGAAATTTTTGGCGCAAGTCCGGCCTTGGTCATCCGGTGTTTCGTTGCCACCATCAAACCATTCCATTTTGCCGAGTGAATTCAGCCACAGCAGTTGCCCAACATCGTCTGTATAATCTCACAGCATTTCTGTGACACATGAACCTGAGGTTCTCACGGGAATATCGTCGCGCGATGTAGCTCCAATCTGGGTATGCACAGCACGAACACCCCTGCCGAACCTCCTCGGATTCCGAGCGGCATGCAAAATATGCATGCGAACGGGGCTGAGGAGCCTCAGCCGTTCAAAACGCGCTATCCCGCGTCGTATGCTGCAGAATGAGTGCACTGAACATACACGCGACGTCTGAGGCGGCTGAGATCCCGGACAATGAGATATGCGTCATATATAAGGTCTCTGAATAGTCATTTTGTCTAGTTCTATCTCAAGTGCAGATGCACGTCTGGTGACCAGCTCACGAGGGCAGGGAAGTCGGATTGTGCGGCATGATAAATGCCAGTCAACGATAACAGTCTGAGAGGCTAATATACGATGTGAATTGTCCATGAGAGCGACCAGGCCGCTTCTTACAGGGTGAAATCTTGAGCGCCGCGAGCGCAAAACGCGAACTTTGTACCCATTCCAGAACATTTACCTCTCACATATGCACTCATGTACAGTCCATGTTCTATTTATAGCATCGCTGAGGGTAGTATCCCGCGGAGGCGTCGAAATTCGGTGAGAAATTCGGCCCGGGGGGACGAGAACGCGCGTGATCAAACTCCGCTCAGCCAGAACAACGCCCCATGAACTCGCACACACCGGCCTACCCTCGCGGCCTCACCGGTGCTGACACATGCCGTCTCAATGAGCGCTGACTGAGCAGTGCTTTCCGATGAGAAATCCGCCGCAGAAGAGGCTGGGAGCCTAGCTACGCGGTCGGCGCTGTAGCGACGAAAACGCGGTTTCTCGCAATGCCGCTCTATTCTTTGGGCTTCTCGTTTCACGGAGATCAATCGCCGGTTTGTTAGGCATCAGATGGCGCGGTAGAGCTGCGTGGAGACGCGGAAACGCGGCGGCCGTGAGTAGGAGCGATTTTGGGAGTCTAGAGGGTATAGGGGTACCTACTCCCTCCCTACCTTGACCCACGGGCGCCTAATTGGATCCTGAACCACTGAAATTTGGTGCAAGACGAAAATTTCCAGGGGACGCAGCGGGACGAGCAGAATATCGGTCTGAATCGCGACGCGAGGCCGCACAACCCTCCGCCGCCCGGTCTCGGCACCGCCGATTCGCTTCAGCAACGCAAACAAGTTATTCATGGTGCTCGTACGAGGTGAAACAGTCATCCTCCGGGATTCAATCGGAAGGGAGGCCGCGCTGTAGCGGTATAAAAGGTGCGTGCGTGCGACTCTGGTGCAGCATCGAGCCCGACCTCCCTCCTCCGCATCGCCCACGTTCTCTCCTCGCCACCTCGCAGAACCGACGTATGCATTCGCGCACTCCGAGTGCGCCCTCGATGTCCGTGGCCACTGGACTCGTGCTCGCCGCGTACCCGCGCTGTCGACGTGGGGTCGATCGAGCGTTCTCGTTGCGACATCGTGAGTCTTCCTGTCGCGTTCCGACTGCCTGCGCTCATGACGACGGAAATACCCCCCGGTATGTGCCCGTTGTTGTACCAGACACATTCAACGTCGCCGATCGTGAGTTCATCATTCTGCGCTGTGCGTCGTCCGCCGGCTGTAAGTATGCTCACGACCACCGAACAGCGCCAACACACGACACTCGATTGTGAGTGTCCGATCGCAGTCCGTTTCAGCCAAATGACGTTTTACAGGCAGGCATACATTTGTTGGTGTACAAGACAACCGTTCGGCCGTCACAGGTGAGTACTAGTGATTGCGATGGGTTCTGCTCGCGGCTGACAACTTCCCTCGCAGGCAGCATTAATTTGCGGTCCAAGTTCACGCTACCATTTTCACCAATAGTACGTCCTTGGCCTTCCTATCGCATGTAGACTTTACTCAAGCTCATTTTGCAGCACGACGGCGATGGCGCGGAATGGCGAGGGAAACGGTATATTGGTGAGTCGCTACGCATACATATCGTGCTCGCGGGGTGCACGGACCCAGCGTTGTCCTCTCTTGCATGCACGCATCCGAGAGAGAGAACGGGGCTCGTAGCGCTGGCCGCGACGGCGAGCGCGGCCTGTTCACATTGAACCGGACGCTCCGCATCGCGCGCGACCCGAGCACCGTCCTCCCTCTCGCTGGTGCGTGCGCGCGAGAGGACGGTGCTTGCGGCGCGCAGCCTGTTCGCACCGAACCAGACGCTCCGCCTCGCGATCACGGAGTGGGCGACCCGAGCGCTGTCCTCTCTCGCTGGCGCGCACGCAAGAGAGAACGGCGCTTGGGGCGAAGGCCGCGAGCCTGTTTGCATCGAACTGGACGTTCTGCGCCGCGAGCACGGAGTGCGTGACGCGAGCGCCGTCCTCTCTAGCTGGCACGCGCAGGCCGCGACTGCGCATGCCGCTGACGACGAGCTGAACGCCCCGAGTCGCGAGCTGCGCTCTGGCGCCTGATTTGCGTCCTATCGGCAGCTCCTCGTCGTCTGCTGCCCACGCGGCTTCAAGCTGAGCGCGGTGCGTGTCACCGTCTGCGTCGTCGCGGTCCTTTGTATAATCTGAGCGTCCGATCGTCAGAATTGGCTGCGTGCAAATAAAAACACGCGACAGACCTAGAACGGCACCGCGCGAGCCGTGGGCATCGCTGAACTCGTCCTCGATCGGCAAAAGTTGTGTCCTGAATGAAGTCAGTGTACAAAGTCAGGGATAGGAAAGAGGCATTCATAGCGTACCATGGACGGCGCGTGCCCGCGAGTGAATCCTGAGTGCGATCCAAGAGATGATGATGATGTAAGAGGGCTTCAAGTTCAAGAAAGTAAAACTCACGATCGGCAGCGACGAGGGGCAGCTGTTTGCAACGTTGCTGGACGCGGACTTTGCAACGCTGCTCGATGCGGTCTTGGCACCGCTGAGCCGTCGAGTTGTCCTGGAAAACTGACGCGTTCGGTGAGTTTGTTTGACTTTTAGTCGACAATGAAAACTCACGATCGACACCGTTACTCGGGCGGGCGATGACGACGTGAGCAGAGCTGTCGCAAATACTTACCTGGTAGCAATGTCTTTGACGCGACGATGGCAGGCAGCGTCTTGCAAGCGCGCGTTGTATGCGACTGTGAGATGCAGCGCGACCATTCCTTGTGAGCCGACGTTCGAGCTTAGTTGACGACGTTCGCAGAGTCATCGCCAATACTTGGCTGGTAGCAATGTCTTTGACGCGACGATGGCAAGTCAATTCGAGTACGTTGGCAAGGTCGGCGAGCGTGGGGATCTGGATGAATGGCAGGCAGCGTCTTGCAAGCGCGCGGTGTATGCGACTGCGAGCGCAAAGCGGGATGCAAGCGCGACGTCGCTGGATGCATAGAGACCAACTGGGGTCACGGCAGCGCGAGTTGGGCGCGAGCTTTCTCGACGGCTGCCGACTGCGAGCTGCTTGTTAATTACCTAGTAATTTCTTTGACGCTGCACCGAGCGATGAGCGGGATGCAGCAGCAGCAGCCACGAACGCCGCGGCAGTAGGGGACTAACGCCCAGCGCGCACGGCGGTCGTGGCAGCGAGCAAGCCGGCGCCAAAACCGTCGACCAGGCAAGACGAGCACGTGGCGGCCGCCTTCGGCGTCCGCGGCCAAAGAGCCACCCGCAAGAGTGGAAGTTCGAGTCGAGGACGGCGTCTTATCGCGAGCAGCCGGGTGGCCGCCACCGCCACGCGCACCTCCTCTTGCCTGGCGAGATTAAGAAAAAAAACAGGAAGGAAGGACAGTTTTGCTTGCCTTGTCCATAGTCGAGGTTGTTCTTTGGACGCGAGGGAAAAAGCGAGCGGACCGGGAAAACAGAGCCACACTTTCTCTCCCTCCCATTCTCCAGGCACGAGCTGCAGGATGAACGTCGCCAGTCTCCTTTCAGACTCGCTGGCCACTGGCGAGTGCCCCGTATAGAGCGCGTCGGTTGATACTAACCTATCTGCCAGACGCCGCGACGCGTCAGAATGCCACCGCCGCCTTGGAGCACGCAGCGGCCACCAACTACGTGCGTCCCAATCAGCGTCTGCGCCACGGCCTGGTCAGTACTGATGCCCGCCGCAGCCCGTGTACATGGTGTTGCTCGCCCAGGAGCTCGCCAAAGAGTCTGCCGAAATGTTGACGAGGAACGCCGCCGGTATCGCGCTCAAGAACGCTCTGACAGCAAGGGTGAGTCTATTATCTTGTGCCAGTAACCGCAGTATACTCAGTTCCGCGGACAGGACGTGCAACGGCAGCAAGACTACGAGGCCCGCTGGCTCAACCTCCCGGCCGACACCAAAAACCAGGTCAAACAGCAGGTCCTGCAGACGCTCTCGTCGCCCACGCGCGCGGCGGGCGTTTCTGCCCAGGTCATCGCCGCCATCGCCGCCGTCGAGCTGCCGCATCACCAGTGGCCCGAGCTCATCCAGGGCCTGCTCGGCTACGTCAATGACCCCTCCAACGCCAACCTGCGCGTCGCCGCCCTCCAGACGATCGGCTACATCTGCGAGACCATCGTGCGTTTTTTCCTTGGTTTTTTCTTTTGGTTTTCGGCGCTGATTTGGTGGCAGCGGCCGGAGGTGCTCGCCATGCGCGCAAACGAGATCCTCACCGCCGTCGTACACGGCGCGCGCAAGGACGAGCCGTCGCCAGACGTTCAGCTCGCCGCGATCAATGCGCTCTACAACTCGCTGGAGTTTGTGCGCGAGAACTTTGAACGCGAGGTCAGTCGGTCCCGAGCAAGCGAGATGACGCGTCCGCTGACTCGCGCAGGGCGAGCGCAACTACATCATGCAGGTCGTCTGCGAGGCGACGCAGAACCCGTCCGTGCCCGTGCAGGTCGCCGCGTTCGAATGCCTGGTGCGCATAATGGGCCTGTACTACGACAAGATGAGCTTCTACATGGAGCGGGCGCTCTTCGGCCTCACCGTGCTCGGGATGAAGAACCCGGAGGAGGCCGTCGCGCTGCAGGCCGTCGAGTTCTGGTCGACGGTGTGCGAGGAGGAGATCGACCTCGCTATCGAGGAGGCGGAGGCCGCCGAGTACGGCGAGCAGCCGGAGAACGAGAGCAAATATTTTGCCAAAATCGCCCTGCCCGAGATCATGCCCGTCATCCTGCAGTTGCTCACGCGCCAAGAGGAGGACGCGGACGAGGACGAGTGGAACGTCTCGATGGCCGCTGGCACGTGTTTGGGTCTGCTCGCGCAGGCCGTGGGCGACGCGATCGTCCAGCAGGCGCTGCCGTTCATCGAGGTCAACATCAAGAACCCCGACTGGCACTTCCGCGAGGCGGCCGTCATGGCGTTCGGCTCGATTCTTGACGGCCCTGATCCCGCGGCTCTCGCGCCGCTCGTCCAGCAGGCGCTGCCCATTATGATTGACATGATTCGCGACCCGGACATTCACGTGCGCGACACGACGGCGTGGACGCTGGGCGACCTGCTGACGGCGTCGATTAAGCCCGATGCGTGGCGCTGCGGTTGTGTACATAGATCGTTATCTTTGCGAGCAATACAACACGGTTTACTGCCACTGCGCCGCCACCTCATTTCGCCGGGCCCTTGGGACGGGCGGAGTGCGTAGACGCTGAAAAGAGTGAAGTCGAGGAGAGTTCAGTAAGTCTTTAACTTTCTTGGCCTGTGATTGGTGCTTGGGGAGTGAATGGGAGGACTTTGCGGGAGGTAGGACCTATCTACGCGAGAGGGCGGGAGACGGGGAATGGGCGTTGTGGGGGTGAGAGTGCGGCGTGCTTGCTGTGAGAGTACGGCATGCCTGCTGTGAACGGTTCGATTCGGGCTCAGGGATGTGTTCAATACTGTGTATTACGTGTCAAAATGCATACAGGACCGCGGGAACGAGCGAGAAGAGGACGGAACGGCCAAAATGCGAACAAAATCGTCCGTGCGCGATGCAGTTCAGGGCCGCACGCAGCCAAAATCGGTCCTCAGGCGCATTTTATGCACTCGAGCCACGGTGCCGACTCTCACGCGGAACGGCCGAGGTCGAGGAAAACCGAGTTTTGCGTTCGGCTCGTCCGCGACCAAAATCGTCGATTCCCGCGGGAATACGAAGCGCCGGCGCGAGAGCTCACAGCTCATGAGTGCTGACATTTACCCCGACTCAGCGCCAGAATTTGGGGAGATTCGGGCGAGGTCGCCGGAACGCAAGTTTTGCGTTTTGGACGTGCGCGACCAACTGAATCTCGCGATTCCCGCCCGAGGAAGAAGCGCCCGTCCTCGAGCGTTGACTCGGTGGGTCTGTGCGTCCATGCGCGCCAGATGCCGCACACGGGGGCCGGGGGAATGACCTGGAGATGCACACGGCGGTGCTGGGGACGTCAGCAGCAAAACGCGAATTGCGAGTCAACCACGCACCGTCATGGCATGCAACTCGCGCTGCAGACTCCCAGTGTCGAGCAGAACCGCGAGCCCGATCCTCAGGCGGAACGGCCGAGGTTGATGTCGACCGAGTCTGGGCGCGCCGGACCAAATCCGTCGATTCGCGCGCCAGTTCCAAGCGCCGGTGCTAGCGACTGGGGGCCATGGGTACTGCGTGCAAGTCGAATCATGGCCCGCGATTTGGTGGCAAACGGACGACGCCGAACGAACGCAGTTTCCGCGTCTCGGCCGGGCGCGCGCGAACGAATCTTGCGATTCGCGTCCCAGGAAGTGGCCTCGGCGCGTGATTTTTGATGGGCTGAGCCGCAGCCCGTATCCGCGCTGGTACGCACGCGCTGGCGCGCATCGGTCGAGAGGAGGGCCCGAGGTGCGGCTGGTGATGGCGCGATCAGCAAAAACGCGCTTTCGAGACGAGCACGCACCCTCACCGCACTCCGTTCGCGCTGCAGAGTCCTTCCATCGTGGCCATGTCCGAGCCCGAGTCTTGCGCGGAACGGACGAGGTCCGGTTCCGAGGCGGTCTGGGTGATGGGAAGCACGGCGGACGGAAAATCGAGCACCAGCGGCCGTAGAGCGAGCGCTCCAGCGGAACGCTGGACGTGGTAATCGATAGCACAGATGCTCACCCGCCGCCGAGAGTGTGTGCTGATTGGACGAGGACTGGCGCGATTCTGTGGCTAGCGGTGGAGTAAGAAACAGAATTGGGAACTGCGAGACGAGGACGCACCTCAGCACCTGTCCTCCGTAGCAGAATACCCATGAAACGAGCATAATCCACGAGGCCGCGTCTAGCGTGTAACGCCGTGTCCGATTCCGACGGCGGCGAGGGCGACGGGAAGCAAGTGGCAACGAACGCCGCGCCAGCAACCGCGGACGGAGCCCACGCGCAGCACAGCCCGCACCATGTTTCCTGGTGTCAGTTGCAACCAGATGTCGCATTTCCAGGTCGATAGACTGAGGTCGAGTTCAGCAGCCAGCTGTTGATCGGAAGGTGAGCAACAAAGGATCGAAAATCGAGGAACGAAACCGCGGCAGCGCGACGTACCATTTCACCAGAGTGACTCCGTCATGTGCGCGATACCTGGGGCCAATTTTGCCGCAGAACGGATGAGTTGTGTTGCCGACGGCGATGGGGAATAACGTCGCTCGCCGGCGACAGGCGCCGGTTCCGCGTCGAGGGTATGCGCCTCGTGGATGAGATCGAGCATGAGCGCCATTTTGATGCCAGGAAACCGGTAATTTGTCCCGCTGCGCTGTGGTCGGGATGGTTGGCGACATTGGCAGAGGGTACGCGGACTCGCACAGCAATTCCTGCCAATCAAAAGGTCAAACACGTTAGCTGCAGATTCCATATCTGCGAAGAGACGATGTTCGATGTACTCACCACAAGAAACACGTCTTGCGAAACATGAGGCCCACGGCGCTGTCGACGTCGCCGGCTTGGGACCCGAATCGATTCGTTTTCTGCAAAGAGATCACGTCAGTTGCAGATTCCATATCTACGGAGGATGGCGGTTTGCACTCACAGAATCATGGAGGTTAAACCGACAGGGTGTGCCGTGGCGAGAGCGCAGATTTGGCATGCGACGGCGGGCTGCAAGGCCGATTTCCCCGTCTCCGAAGGGAAAGCTGCAGCGATGCTTTTCAAGGTCGCCGGAGAGTGTTCAAAGCCGAACTGCATTTCAGGCTAATCGAGATTGTCAGACACGACTGCAGACTGCACAAATGACGACTGAAGCACTCACCGAGGTATTCGAGCGCGTGCAGCGACACCGGCCATCAGAGACAGAAACGCGTGTTGTGCGGACGGCTGCGCATAGCCCGCACAAAAAACGCCGTCAGATCGGTTGCGTGTTGCATTGAGCCTGTCGGTCTGTGGATTTGAGGCAGTGATGCTGGGAGCTCGAGGAAGAGGCTGGTGGCAAACATGAGCAAACTTTCGGAGACGCGACATATGGACGTATAGAACGCACTATTGAGCTCAACCTCCCGTGACAGTGGTCTGGTAGCGATCCTGTTGCCGCTGCCTGTGCGGAGACTGGAGGCCGAATTGCGGGATGTGCGAGTCACGTGACGTGTATCTCCTGGGCACAATGAGCAAAGCGACTCCGAGAGCAGATGGCAGAGCGCACCACCAGAGTAAGCTGCACGCAGAGGTTCGCCAACATGGCCGACGGCAGCTGCGCAGCACGTCTGTCGAGCGTAGTGAGCGCAGGGGGAATATGGTGCAGAGAATTGGGTGAGAATGGACCTGGGATACTTATCACTGGTCTGGAGAAGAAAGGCACGGGGCGGAGTTGACGAAATTTTTGGCGCAAGTCCGGCCTTGGTCATCCGGTGTTTCGTTGCCACCATCAAACCATTCCATTTTGCCGAGTGAATTCAGCCACAGCAGTTGCCCAACATCGTCTGTATAATCTCACAGCATTTCTGTGACACATGAACCTGAGGTTCTCACGGGAATATCGTCGCGCGATGTAGCTCCAATCTGGGTATGCACAGCACGAACACCCCTGCCGAACCTCCTCGGATTCCGAGCGGCATGCAAAATATGCATGCGAACGGGGCTGAGGAGCCTCAGCCGTTCAAAACGCGCTATCCCGCGTCGTATGCTGCAGAATGAGTGCACTGAACATACACGCGACGTCTGAGGCGGCTGAGATCCCGGACAATGAGATATGCGTCATATATAAGGTCTCTGAATAGTCATTTTGTCTAGTTCTATCTCAAGTGCAGATGCACGTCTGGTGACCAGCTCACGAGGGCAGGGAAGTCGGATTGTGCGGCATGATAAATGCCAGTCAACGATAACAGTCTGAGAGGCTAATATACGATGTGAATTGTCCATGAGAGCGACCAGGCCGCTTCTTACAGGGTGAAATCTTGAGCGCCGCGAGCGCAAAACGCGAACTTTGTACCCATTCCAGAACATTTACCTCTCACATATGCACTCATGTACAGTCCATGTTCTATTTATAGCATCGCTGAGGGTAGTATCCCGCGGAGGCGTCGAAATTCGGTGAGAAATTCGGCCCGGGGGGACGAGAACGCGCGTGATCAAACTCCGCTCAGCCAGAACAACGCCCCATGAACTCGCACACACCGGCCTACCCTCGCGGCCTCACCGGTGCTGACACATGCCGTCTCAATGAGCGCTGACTGAGCAGTGCTTTCCGATGAGAAATCCGCCGCAGAAGAGGCTGGGAGCCTAGCTACGCGGTCGGCGCTGTAGCGACGAAAACGCGGTTTCTCGCAATGCCGCTCTATTCTTTGGGCTTCTCGTTTCACGGAGATCAATCGCCGGTTTGTTAGGCATCAGATGGCGCGGTAGAGCTGCGTGGAGACGCGGAAACGCGGCGGCCGTGAGTAGGAGCGATTTTGGGAGTCTAGAGGGTATAGGGGTACCTACTCCTCCCTACCTTGACCCACGGGCGCCTAATTGGATCCTGAACCACTGAAATTTGGTGCAAGACGAAAATTTCCAGGGGACGCAGCGGGACGAGCAGAATATCGGTCTGAATCGCGACGCGAGGCCGCACAACCCTCCGCCGCCCGGTCTCGGCACCGCCGATTCGCTTCAGCAACGCAAACAAGTTATTCATGGTGCTCGTACGAGGTGAAACAGTCATCCTCCGGGATTCAATCGGAAGGGAGGCCGCGCTGTAGCGGTATAAAAGGTGCGTGCGTGCGACTCTGGTGCAGCATCGAGCCCGACCTCCCTCCTCCGCATCGCCCACGTTCTCTCCTCGCCACCTCGCAGAACCGACGTATGCATTCGCGCACTCCGAGTGCGCCCTCGATGTCCGTGGCCACTGGACTCGTGCTCGCCGCGTACCCGCGCTGTCGACGTGGGGTCGATCGAGCGTTCTCGTTGCGACATCGTGAGTCTTCCTGTCGCGTTCCGACTGCCTGCGCTCATGACGACGGAAATACCCCCCGGTATGTGCCCGTTGTTGTACCAGACACATTCAACGTCGCCGATCGTGAGTTCATCATTCTGCGCTGTGCGTCGTCCGCCGGCTGTAAGTATGCTCACGACCACCGAACAGCGCCAACACACGACACTCGATTGTGAGTGTCCGATCGCAGTCCGTTTCAGCCAAATGACGTTTTACAGGCAGGCATACATTTGTTGGTGTACAAGACAACCGTTCGGCCGTCACAGGTGAGTACTAGTGATTGCGATGGGTTCTGCTCGCGGCTGACAACTTCCCTCGCAGGCAGCATTAATTTGCGGTCCAAGTTCACGCTACCATTTTCACCAATAGTACGTCCTTGGCCTTCCTATCGCATGTAGACTTTACTCAAGCTCATTTTGCAGCACGACGGCGATGGCGCGGAATGGCGAGGGAAACGGTATATTGGTGAGTCGCTACGCATACATATCGTGCTCGCGGGGTGCACGGACCCAGCGTTGTCCTCTCTTGCATGCACGCATCCGAGAGAGAGAACGGGGCTCGTAGCGCTGGCCGCGACGGCGAGCGCGGCCTGTTCACATTGAACCGGACGCTCCGCATCGCGCGCGACCCGAGCACCGTCCTCCCTCTCGCTGGTGCGTGCGCGCGAGAGGACGGTGCTTGCGGCGCGCAGCCTGTTCGCACCGAACCAGACGCTCCGCCTCGCGATCACGGAGTGGGCGACCCGAGCGCTGTCCTCTCTCGCTGGCGCGCACGCAAGAGAGAACGGCGCTTGGGGCGAAGGCCGCGAGCCTGTTTGCATCGAACTGGACGTTCTGCGCCGCGAGCACGGAGTGCGTGACGCGAGCGCCGTCCTCTCTAGCTGGCACGCGCAGGCCGCGACTGCGCATGCCGCTGACGACGAGCTGAACGCCCCGAGTCGCGAGCTGCGCTCTGGCGCCTGATTTGCGTCCTATCGGCAGCTCCTCGTCGTCTGCTCGCCCACGCGGCTCGAGCGCGGCGCGCGTCACCGTCTGCGTCGTCGCGGGTGCTTTGTATAATCTGAGCGTCCGATCGTCAGGTTTGGCTGCGTGCAAATAAAAACACACGCGATGGACGAGCCGTGGGCATCGCTGGACTCGTCCTCGATCGGCAAAAGTCGTGTCCTGAATGAAGTCAGCGTACAAAGTCAGGGATAGGAAAGAGGCATACATAGCTTATCATGGACGGCGCGTGCCCGCGAGTGAATCCTGAGTGCGATCCAAGAGCTGATGATGATGTAAGAGGGCTTCAAGTTCAAGAAAGTAAAACTCACGATCGGCAGCGACGAGGGGCAGCTGTTTGCAACGTTGCTAGACGCGGACTTTGCAACGCTGCTCGACGCGGTCTTGGCAACGCTGAGCCGTCGAATTGTCCTGAAAACTGACGCGTTCGGTGAGTTTGTTTGACTTTTAGTCGACAATGAAAACTCACGATCGACACCGTTACTCGGGCGGGCGATGACGACGTGAGCAGAGCTGTCGCAAATACTTACCTGGTAGCAATGTCTTTGACGCGACGATGGCAGGCAGCGTCTTGCAAGCGCGCGGTGTATGCGACTGTGAGATGCATGCGACCATTCCTTGTGAGCCGACGTTCGAGCTTAGTTGACGACGTTCGCAGAGTCATCGCCAATACTTGGCTGGTAGTAATGTCTTTGACGCGACGATGGCAAGTGAATTCGAGTACGTTGGCAACGTCGGCGAGCGTGGGGATCTGGATGAATGGCAGGTAGCGTCTTGCAAGCGCGCGGTGTATGCGACTGCGAGCGCAAAGCGGGATGCAAGCGCGACGTCGCTGGATGCATAGAGACCAACTGGGGTCACGGCAGCGCGAGTTGGGCGCGAGCTTTCTCGACGGCTGCCGACTGCGAGCTGCTTGTTAATTACCTAGTAATTGCTTTGACGCTGCACCGAGCGTTGACGCACAGCAGCAGCAGCAGCCACGAACGCCGCGGCAGTAGGGGACTAACGCCCAGCGCGCACGGCGGTCGTGGCAGCGAGCAAGCCGGCGCCAAAACCGTCGACCAGGCAAGACGAGCACGTGGCGGCCGCCTTCGGCGTCCGCGGCCAAAGAACCACCCGCGAGAGTGGAAGTTCGAGTCTTATCGCGAGCAGCCGGGTGGCCGCCACCGCCACGCGCACCTCCTCTTGCCTGGCGAGATTAAGAAAAAAACAGGAAGGAAGGACAGTTTTGCTTGCCTTGTCCATAGTCGAGGTTGTTCTTTGGACGCGAGGGAAAAAGCGAGCGGACCGGGAAAACAGAGCCACACTTTCTCTCCCTCCCATTCTCCAGGCACGAGCTGCAGGATGAACGTCGCCAGTCTCCTTTCAGACTCGCTGGCCACTGGCGAGTGCGCCGTATAGAGCGCGTCGGTTAATACTAACCTATCTGCCAGACGCCGCGACGCGTCAGAATGCCACCGCCGCCTTAGAGCACGCAGCGGCCACCAACTACGTGCGTCCCAATCAGCGTCTGCGCCACGGCCTGGTCAGTACTGATGCCCGCCGCAGCCCGTGTACATGGTGCTGCTCGCCCAGGAGCTCGCCAAAGAGTCTGCCGAAATGTTGACGAGGAACGCCGCCGGTATCGCGCTCAAGAACGCTCTGACAGCAAGGGTGAGTCTATTATCTTGTGCCAGTAACCGCAGTATACTCAGTTCCGCGGACAGGACGTGCAACGGCAGCAAGACTACGAGGCCCGCTGGCTCAACCTCCCGGCCGACACCAAAAACCAGGTCAAACAGCAGGTCCTGCAGACGCTCTCGTCGCCCACGCGCGCGGCGGGCGTTTCTGCCCAGGTCATCGCCGCCATCGCCGCCGTCGAGCTGCCGCATCACCAGTGGCCCGAGCTCATCCAGGGCCTGCTCGGCTACGTCAATGACCCCTCCAACGCCAACCTGCGCGTCGCCGCCCTCCAGACGATCGGCTACATCTGCGAGACCATCGTGCGTTTTTTCCTTGGTTTTTTCTTTTGGTTTTCGGCGCTGATTTGGTGGCAGCGGCCGGAGGTGCTCGCCATGCGCGCAAACGAGATCCTCACCGCCGTCGTACACGGCGCGCGCAAGGACGAGCCGTCGCCAGACGTTCAGCTCGCCGCGATCAATGCGCTCTACAACTCGCTGGAGTTTGTGCGCGAGAACTTTGAACGCGAGGTCAGTCGGTCCCGAGCAAGCGAGATGACGCGTCCGCTGACTCGCGCAGGGCGAGCGCAACTACATCATGCAGGTCGTCTGCGAGGCGACGCAGAACCCGTCCGTGCCCGTGCAGGTCGCCGCGTTCGAATGCCTGGTGCGCATAATGGGCCTGTACTACGACAAGATGAGCTTCTACATGGAGCGGGCGCTCTTCGGCCTCACCGTGCTCGGGATGAAGAACCCGGAGGAGGCCGTCGCGCTGCAGGCCGTCGAGTTCTGGTCGACGGTGTGCGAGGAGGAGATCGACCTCGCTATCGAGGAGGCGGAGGCCGCCGAGTACGGCGAGCAGCCGGAGAACGAGAGCAAATATTTTGCCAAAATCGCCCTGCCCGAGATCATGCCCGTCATCCTGCAGTTGCTCACGCGCCAAGAGGAGGACGCGGACGAGGACGAGTGGAACGTCTCGATGGCCGCTGGCACGTGTTTGGGTCTGCTCGCGCAGGCCGTGGGCGACGCGATCGTCCAGCAGGCGCTGCCGTTCATCGAGGTCAACATCAAGAACCCCGACTGGCACTTCCGCGAGGCGGCCGTCATGGCGTTCGGCTCGATTCTTGACGGCCCTGATCCCGCGGCTCTCGCGCCGCTCGTCCAGCAGGCGCTGCCCATTATGATTGACATGATTCGCGACCCGGACATTCACGTGCGCGACACGACGGCGTGGACGCTGGGCGACCTGCTGACGGCGTCGATTAAGCCCGATGCGTGGCGCTGCGGTTGTGTACATAGATCGTTATCTTTGCGAGCAATACAACACGGTTTACTGCCACTGCGCCGCCACCTCATTTCGCCGGGCCCTTGGGACGGGCGGAGTGCGTAGACGCTGAAAAGAGTGAAGTCGAGGAGAGTTCAGTAAGTCTTTAACTTTCTTGGCCTGTGATTGGTGCTTGGGGAGTGAATGGGAGGACTTTGCGGGAGGTAGGACCTATCTACGCGAGAGGGGCGGGAGACGGGGAATGGGCGTTGTGGGGGTGAGAGTGCGGCGTGCTTGCTGTGAGAGTACGGCATGCCTGCTGTGAACGGTTCGATTCGGGCTCAGGGATGTGTTCAATACTGTGTATTACGTGTCAAAATGCATACAGGACCGCGGGAACGAGCGAGAAGAGGACGGAACGGCCAAAACGCGAACAAAATCGTCCGTGCGCGACGCAGTTCAGGGCCGCACGCAGCCAAAAATCGGTCCTCAGGCGCATTTTATGCACTCGAGCCACGGTGCCGACTCTCACGCGGAACGGCCGAGGTCGAGGAAAACCGAGTTTTGCGTTCGGCTCGTCCGCGACCAAAATCGTCGATTCCCGCGGGAATACGAAGCGCCGGCGCGAGAGCTCACAGCTCATGAGTGCTGACATTTACCCCGACTCAGCGCCAGAATTTGGGGAGATTCGGGCGAGGTCGCCGGAACGCAAGTTTTGCGTTTTGGACGTGCGCGACCAACTGAATCTCGCGATTCCCGCCCGAGGAAGAAGCGCCCGTCCTCGAGCGTTGACTCGGTGGGTCTGTGCGTCCATGCGCGCCAGATGCCGCACACGGGGGCCGGGGGAATGACCTGGAGATGCACACGGCGGTGCTGGGGACGTCAGCAGCAAAACGCGAATTGCGAGTCAACCACGCACCGTCATGGCATGCAACTCGCGCTGCAGACTCCCAGTGTCGAGCAGAACCGCGAGCCCGATCCTCAGGCGGAACGGCCGAGGTTGATGTCGACCGAGTCTGGGCGCGCCGGACCAAATCCGTCGATTCGCGCGCCAGTTCCAAGCGCCGGTGCTAGCGACTGGGGGCCATGGGTACTGCGTGCAAGTCGAATCATGGCCCGCGATTTGGTGGCAAACGGACGACGCCGAACGAACGCAGTTTCCGCGTCTCGGCCGGGCGCGCGCGAACGAATCTTGCGATTCGCGTCCCAGGAAGTGGCCTCGGCGCGTGATTTTTGATGGGCTGAGCCGCAGCCCGTATCCGCGCTGGTACGCACGCGCTGGCGCGCATCGGTCGAGAGGAGGGCCCGAGGTGCGGCTGGTGATGGCGCGATCAGCAAAAACGCGCTTTCCGAGACGAGCACGCACCCTCACCGCACTCCGTTCGCGCTGCAGAGTCCTTCCATCGTGGCCATGTCCGAGCCCGAGTCTTGCGCGGAACGGACGAGGTCCGGTTCCGAGGCGGTCTGGGTGATGGGAAGCACGGCGGACGGAAAATCGAGCACCAGCGGCCGTAGAGCGAGCGCTCCAGCGGAACGCTGGACGTGGTAATCGATAGCACAGATGCTCACCCGCCTCCGAGAGTGTGTGCTGATTGGACGAGGACTGGCGCGATTCTGTGGCTAGCGGTGGGCGAGGAGTAAGAAACGAATTGGGGAACTGCGAGACGAGGACGCACCTCAGCACCTGTCCTCCGTAGCAGAATACCCATGAAACGAGCATAATCCACGAGGCCGCGTCTAGCGTGTAACGCCGTGTCCGATTCCGACGGCGGCGAGGGCGACGGGAAGCAAGTGGCAACGAACGCCGCGCCAGCAACCGCGGACGGAGCCCACGCGCAGCACAGCCCGCACCATGTTTCCTGGTGTCAGTTGCAACCAGATGTCGCATTTCCAGGTCGATAGACTGAGGTCGAGTTCAGCAGCCAGCTGTTGATCGGAAGGTGAGCAACAAAGGATCGAAAATCGAGGAACGAAACCGCGGCAGCGCGACGTACCATTTCACCAGAGTGACTCCGTCATGTGCGCGATACCTGGGGCCAATTTTGCCGCAGAACGGATGAGTTGTGTTGCCGACGGCGATGGGGAATAACGTCGCTCGCCGGCGACAGGCGCCGGTTCCGCGTCGAGGGTATGCGCCTCGTGGATGAGATCGAGCATGAGCGCCATTTTGATGCCAGGAAACCGGTAATTTGTCCCGCTGCGCTGTGGTCGGGATGGTTGGCGACATTGGCAGAGGGTACGCGGACTCGCACAGCAATTCCTGCCAATCAAAAGGTCAAACACGTTAGCTGCAGATTCCATATCTGCGAAGAGACGATGTTCGATGTACTCACCACAAGAAACACGTCTTGCGAAACATGAGGCCCACGGCGCTGTCGACGTCGCCGGCTTGGGACCCGAATCGATTCGTTTTCTGCAAAGAGATCACGTCAGTTGCAGATTCCATATCTACGGAGGATGGCGGTTTGCACTCACAGAATCATGGAGGTTAAACCGACAGGGTGTGCCGTGGCGAGAGCGCAGATTTGGCATGCGACGGCGGGCTGCAAGGCCGATTTCCCCGTCTCCGAAGGGAAAGCTGCAGCGATGCTTTTCAAGGTCGCCGGAGAGTGTTCAAAGCCGAACTGCATTTCAGGCTAATCGAGATTGTCAGACACGACTGCAGACTGCACAAATGACGACTGAAGCACTCACCGAGGTATTCGAGCGCGTGCAGCGACACCGGCCATCAGAGACAGAAACGCGTGTTGTGCGGACGGCTGCGCATAGCCCGCACAAAAAACGCCGTCAGATCGGTTGCGTGTTGCATTGAGCCTGTCGGTCTGTGGATTTGAGGCAGTGATGCTGGGAGCTCGAGGAAGAGGCTGGTGGCAAACATGAGCAAACTTTCGGAGACGCGACATATGGACGTATAGAACGCACTATTGAGCTCAACCTCCCGTGACAGTGGTCTGGTAGCGATCCTGTTGCCGCTGCCTGTGCGGAGACTGGAGGCCGAATTGCGGGATGTGCGAGTCACGTGACGTGTATCTCCTGGGCACAATGAGCAAAGCGACTCCGAGAGCAGATGGCAGAGCGCACCACCAGAGTAAGCTGCACGCAGAGGTTCGCCAACATGGCCGACGGCAGCTGCGCAGCACGTCTGTCGAGCGTAGTGAGCGCAGGGGGAATATGGTGCAGAGAATTGGGTGAGAATGGACCTGGGATACTTATCACTGGTCTGGAGAAGAAAGGCACGGGGCGGAGTTGACGAAATTTTTGGCGCAAGTCCGGCCTTGGTCATCCGGTGTTTCGTTGCCACCATCAAACCATTCCATTTTGCCGAGTGAATTCAGCCACAGCAGTTGCCCAACATCGTCTGTATAATCTCACAGCATTTCTGTGACACATGAACCTGAGGTTCTCACGGGAATATCGTCGCGCGATGTAGCTCCAATCTGGGTATGCACAGCACGAACACCCCTGCCGAACCTCCTCGGATTCCGAGCGGCATGCAAAATATGCATGCGAACGGGGCTGAGGAGCCTCAGCCGTTCAAAACGCGCTATCCCGCGTCGTATGCTGCAGAATGAGTGCACTGAACATACACGCGACGTCTGAGGCGGCTGAGATCCCGGACAATGAGATATGCGTCATATATAAGGTCTCTGAATAGTCATTTTGTCTAGTTCTATCTCAAGTGCAGATGCACGTCTGGTGACCAGCTCACGAGGGCAGGGAAGTCGGATTGTGCGGCATGATAAATGCCAGTCAACGATAACAGTCTGAGAGGCTAATATACGATGTGAATTGTCCATGAGAGCGACCAGGCCGCTTCTTACAGGGTGAAATCTTGAGCGCCGCGAGCGCAAAACGCGAACTTTGTACCCATTCCAGAACATTTACCTCTCACATATGCACTCATGTACAGTCCATGTTCTATTTATAGCATCGCTGAGGGTAGTATCCCGCGGAGGCGTCGAAATTCGGTGAGAAATTCGGCCCGGGGGGACGAGAACGCGCGTGATCAAACTCCGCTCAGCCAGAACAACGCCCCATGAACTCG
Organism: Auricularia sp. M13; assembly: GCA_037042915.1. Classification (NCBI taxonomy): domain Eukaryota; kingdom Fungi; phylum Basidiomycota; class Agaricomycetes; order Auriculariales; family Auriculariaceae; genus Auricularia; species Auricularia sp. M13. The sequence goes on along the minus strand of JAXOIZ010000014.1, from coordinate 57,690 downwards.
CACACACCGGCCTACCCTCGCGGCCTCACCGGTGCTGACACATGCCGTCTCAATGAGCGCTGACTGAGCAGTGCTTTCCGATGAGAAATCCGCCGCAGAAGAGGCTGGGAGCCTAGCTACGCGGTCGGCGCTGTAGCGACGAAAACGCGGTTTCTCGCAATGCCGCTCTATTCTTTGGGCTTCTCGTTTCACGGAGATCAATCGCCGGTTTGTTAGGCATCAGATGGCGCGGTAGAGCTGCGTGGAGACGCGGAAACGCGGCGGCCGTGAGTAGGAGCGATTTTGGGAGTCTAGAGGGTATAGGGGTACCTACTCCTCCCTACCTTGACCCACGGGCGCCTAATTGGATCCTGAACCACTGAAATTTGGTGCAAGACGAAAATTTCCAGGGGACGCAGCGGGACGAGCAGAATATCGGTCTGAATCGCGACGCGAGGCCGCACAACCCTCCGCCGCCCGGTCTCGGCACCGCCGATTCGCTTCAGCAACGCAAACAAGTTATTCATGGTGCTCGTACGAGGTGAAACAGTCATCCTCCGGGATTCAATCGGAAGGGAGGCCGCGCTGTAGCGGTATAAAAGGTGCGTGCGTGCGACTCTGGTGCAGCATCGAGCCCGACCTCCCTCCTCCGCATCGCCCACGTTCTCTCCTCGCCACCTCGCAGAACCGACGTATGCATTCGCGCACTCCGAGTGCGCCCTCGATGTCCGTGGCCACTGGACTCGTGCTCGCCGCGTACCCGCGCTGTCGACGTGGGGTCGATCGAGCGTTCTCGTTGCGACATCGTGAGTCTTCCTGTCGCGTTCCGACTGCCTGCGCTCATGACGACGGAAATACCCCCCGGTATGTGCCCGTTGTTGTACCAGACACATTCAACGTCGCCGATCGTGAGTTCATCATTCTGCGCTGTGCGTCGTCCGCCGGCTGTAAGTATGCTCACGACCACCGAACAGCGCCAACACACGACACTCGATTGTGAGTGTCCGATCGCAGTCCGTTTCAGCCAAATGACGTTTTACAGGCAGGCATACATTTGTTGGTGTACAAGACAACCGTTCGGCCGTCACAGGTGAGTACTAGTGATTGCGATGGGTTCTGCTCGCGGCTGACAACTTCCCTCGCAGGCAGCATTAATTTGCGGTCCAAGTTCACGCTACCATTTTCACCAATAGTACGTCCTTGGCCTTCCTATCGCATGTAGACTTTACTCAAGCTCATTTTGCAGCACGACGGCGATGGCGCGGAATGGCGAGGGAAACGGTATATTGGTGAGTCGCTACGCATACATATCGTGCTCGCGGGGTGCACGGACCCAGCGTTGTCCTCTCTTGCATGCACGCATCCGAGAGAGAGAACGGGGCTCGTAGCGCTGGCCGCGACGGCGAGCGCGGCCTGTTCACATTGAACCGGACGCTCCGCATCGCGCGCGACCCGAGCACCGTCCTCCCTCTCGCTGGTGCGTGCGCGCGAGAGGACGGTGCTTGCGGCGCGCAGCCTGTTCGCACCGAACCAGACGCTCCGCCTCGCGATCACGGAGTGGGCGACCCGAGCGCTGTCCTCTCTCGCTGGCGCGCACGCAAGAGAGAACGGCGCTTGGGGCGAAGGCCGCGAGCCTGTTTGCATCGAACTGGACGTTCTGCGCCGCGAGCACGGAGTGCGTGACGCGAGCGCCGTCCTCTCTAGCTGGCACGCGCAGGCCGCGACTGCGCATGCCGCTGACGACGAGCTGAACGCCCCGAGTCGCGAGCTGCGCTCTGGCGCCTGATTTGCGTCCTATCGGCAGCTCCTCGTCGTCTGCTCGCCCACGCGGCTCGAGCGCGGCGCGCGTCACCGTCTGCGTCGTCGCGGGTGCTTTGTATAATCTGAGCGTCCGATCGTCAGGTTTGGCTGCGTGCAAATAAAAACACGCGATGGACGAGCCGTGGGCATCGCTGGACTCGTCCTCGATCGGCAAAAGTCGTGTCCTGAATGAAGTCAGCGTACAAAGTCAGGGATAGGAAAGAGGCATACATAGCTTATCATGGACGGCGCGTGCCCGCGAGTGAATCCTGAGTGCGATCCAAGAGCTGATGATGATGTAAGAGGGCTTCAAGTTCAAGAAAGTAAAACTCACGATCGGCAGCGACGAGGGGCAGCTGTTTGCAACGTTGCTAGACGCGGACTTTGCAACGCTGCTCGACGCGGTCTTGGCAACGCTGAGCCGTCGAATTGTCCTGAAAACTGACGCGTTCGGTGAGTTTGTTTGACTTTTAGTCGACAATGAAAACTCACGATCGACACCGTTACTCGGGCGGGCGATGACGACGTGAGCAGAGCTGTCGCAAATACTTACCTGGTAGCAATGTCTTTGACGCGACGATGGCAGGCAGCGTCTTGCAAGCGCGCGGTGTATGCGACTGTGAGATGCATGCGACCATTCCTTGTGAGCCGACGTTCGAGCTTAGTTGACGACGTTCGCAGAGTCATCGCCAATACTTGGCTGGTAGTAATGTCTTTGACGCGACGATGGCAAGTGAATTCGAGTACGTTGGCAACGTCGGCGAGCGTGGGGATCTGGATGAATGGCAGGTAGCGTCTTGCAAGCGCGCGGTGTATGCGACTGCGAGCGCAAAGCGGGATGCAAGCGCGACGTCGCTGGATGCATAGAGACCAACTGGGGTCACGGCAGCGCGAGTTGGGCGCGAGCTTTCTCGACGGCTGCCGACTGCGAGCTGCTTGTTAATTACCTAGTAATTGCTTTGACGCTGCACCGAGCGTTGACGTGCACAGCAGCAGCAGCAGCCACGAACGCCGCGGCAGTAGGGGACTAACGCCCAGCGCGCACGGCGGTCGTGGCAGCGAGCAAGCCGGCGCCAAAACCGTCGACCAGGCAAGACGAGCACGTGGCGGCCGCCTTCGGCGTCCGCGGCCAAAGAACCACCCGCGAGAGTGGAAGTTCGAGTCTTATCGCGAGCAGCCGGGTGGCCGCCACCGCCACGCGCACCTCCTCTTGCCTGGCGAGATTAAGAAAAAAAACAGGAAGGAAGGACAGTTTTGCTTGCCTTGTCCATAGTCGAGGTTGTTCTTTGGACGCGAGGGAAAAAGCGAGCGGACCGGGAAAACAGAGCCACACTTTCTCTCCCTCCCATTCTCCAGGCACGAGCTGCAGGATGAACGTCGCCAGTCTCCTTTCAGACTCGCTGGCCACTGGCGAGTGCGCCGTATAGAGCGCGTCGGTTAATACTAACCTATCTGCCAGACGCCGCGACGCGTCAGAATGCCACCGCCGCCTTAGAGCACGCAGCGGCCACCAACTACGTGCGTCCCAATCAGCGTCTGCGCCACGGCCTGGTCAGTACTGATGCCCGCCGCAGCCCGTGTACATGGTGCTGCTCGCCCAGGAGCTCGCCAAAGAGTCTGCCGAAATGTTGACGAGGAACGCCGCCGGTATCGCGCTCAAGAACGCTCTGACAGCAAGGGTGAGTCTATTATCTTGTGCCAGTAACCGCAGTATACTCAGTTCCGCGGACAGGACGTGCAACGGCAGCAAGACTACGAGGCCCGCTGGCTCAACCTCCCGGCCGACACCAAAAACCAGGTCAAACAGCAGGTCCTGCAGACGCTCTCGTCGCCCACGCGCGCGGCGGGCGTTTCTGCCCAGGTCATCGCCGCCATCGCCGCCGTCGAGCTGCCGCATCACCAGTGGCCCGAGCTCATCCAGGGCCTGCTCGGCTACGTCAATGACCCCTCCAACGCCAACCTGCGCGTCGCCGCCCTCCAGACGATCGGCTACATCTGCGAGACCATCGTGCGTTTTTTCCTTGGTTTTTTCTTTTGGTTTTCGGCGCTGATTTGGTGGCAGCGGCCGGAGGTGCTCGCCATGCGCGCAAACGAGATCCTCACCGCCGTCGTACACGGCGCGCGCAAGGACGAGCCGTCGCCAGACGTTCAGCTCGCCGCGATCAATGCGCTCTACAACTCGCTGGAGTTTGTGCGCGAGAACTTTGAACGCGAGGTCAGTCGGTCCCGAGCAAGCGAGATGACGCGTCCGCTGACTCGCGCAGGGCGAGCGCAACTACATCATGCAGGTCGTCTGCGAGGCGACGCAGAACCCGTCCGTGCCCGTGCAGGTCGCCGCGTTCGAATGCCTGGTGCGCATAATGGGCCTGTACTACGACAAGATGAGCTTCTACATGGAGCGGGCGCTCTTCGGCCTCACCGTGCTCGGGATGAAGAACCCGGAGGAGGCCGTCGCGCTGCAGGCCGTCGAGTTCTGGTCGACGGTGTGCGAGGAGGAGATCGACCTCGCTATCGAGGAGGCGGAGGCCGCCGAGTACGGCGAGCAGCCGGAGAACGAGAGCAAATATTTTGCCAAAATCGCCCTGCCCGAGATCATGCCCGTCATCCTGCAGTTGCTCACGCGCCAAGAGGAGGACGCGGACGAGGACGAGTGGAACGTCTCGATGGCCGCTGGCACGTGTTTGGGTCTGCTCGCGCAGGCCGTGGGCGACGCGATCGTCCAGCAGGCGCTGCCGTTCATCGAGGTCAACATCAAGAACCCCGACTGGCACTTCCGCGAGGCGGCCGTCATGGCGTTCGGCTCGATTCTTGACGGCCCTGATCCCGCGGCTCTCGCGCCGCTCGTCCAGCAGGCGCTGCCCATTATGATTGACATGATTCGCGACCCGGACATTCACGTGCGCGACACGACGGCGTGGACGCTGGGCGACCTGCTGACGGCGTCGATTAAGCCCGATGCGTGGCGCTGCGGTTGTGTACATAGATCGTTATCTTTGCGAGCAATACAACACGGTTTACTGCCACTGCGCCGCCACCTCATTTCGCCGGGCCCTTGGGACGGGCGGAGTGCGTAGACGCTGAAAAGAGTGAAGTCGAGGAGAGTTCAGTAAGTCTTTAACTTTCTTGGCCTGTGATTGGTGCTTGGGGAGTGAATGGGAGGACTTTGCGGGAGGTAGGACCTATCTACGCGAGAGGGGCGGGAGACGGGGAATGGGCGTTGTGGGGGTGAGAGTGCGGCGTGCTTGCTGTGAGAGTACGGCATGCCTGCTGTGAACGGTTCGATTCGGGCTCAGGGATGTGTTCAATACTGTGTATTACGTGTCAAAATGCATACAGGACCGCGGGAACGAGCGAGAAGAGGACGGAACGGCCAAAACGCGAACAAAATCGTCCGTGCGCGACGCAGTTCAGGGCCGCACGCAGCCAAAAATCGGTCCTCAGGCGCATTTTATGCACTCGAGCCACGGTGCCGACTCTCACGCGGAACGGCCGAGGTCGAGGAAAACCGAGTTTTGCGTTCGGCTCGTCCGCGACCAAAATCGTCGATTCCCGCGGGAATACGAAGCGCCGGCGCGAGAGCTCACAGCTCATGAGTGCTGACATTTACCCCGACTCAGCGCCAGAATTTGGGGAGATTCGGGCGAGGTCGCCGGAACGCAAGTTTTGCGTTTTGGACGTGCGCGACCAACTGAATCTCGCGATTCCCGCCCGAGGAAGAAGCGCCCGTCCTCGAGCGTTGACTCGGTGGGTCTGTGCGTCCATGCGCGCCAGATGCCGCACACGGGGGCCGGGGGAATGACCTGGAGATGCACACGGCGGTGCTGGGGACGTCAGCAGCAAAACGCGAATTGCGAGTCAACCACGCACCGTCATGGCATGCAACTCGCGCTGCAGACTCCCAGTGTCGAGCAGAACCGCGAGCCCGATCCTCAGGCGGAACGGCCGAGGTTGATGTCGACCGAGTCTGGGCGCGCCGGACCAAATCCGTCGATTCGCGCGCCAGTTCCAAGCGCCGGTGCTAGCGACTGGGGGCCATGGGTACTGCGTGCAAGTCGAATCATGGCCCGCGATTTGGTGGCAAACGGACGACGCCGAACGAACGCAGTTTCCGCGTCTCGGCCGGGCGCGCGCGAACGAATCTTGCGATTCGCGTCCCAGGAAGTGGCCTCGGCGCGTGATTTTTGATGGGCTGAGCCGCAGCCCGTATCCGCGCTGGTACGCACGCGCTGGCGCGCATCGGTCGAGAGGAGGGCCCGAGGTGCGGCTGGTGATGGCGCGATCAGCAAAAACGCGCTTTCCGAGACGAGCACGCACCCTCACCGCACTCCGTTCGCGCTGCAGAGTCCTTCCATCGTGGCCATGTCCGAGCCCGAGTCTTGCGCGGAACGGACGAGGTCCGGTTCCGAGGCGGTCTGGGTGATGGGAAGCACGGCGGACGGAAAATCGAGCACCAGCGGCCGTAGAGCGAGCGCTCCAGCGGAACGCTGGACGTGGTAATCGATAGCACAGATGCTCACCCGCCTCCGAGAGTGTGTGCTGATTGGACGAGGACTGGCGCGATTCTGTGGCTAGCGGTGGGCGAGGAGTAAGAAACGAATTGGGGAACTGCGAGACGAGGACGCACCTCAGCACCTGTCCTCCGTAGCAGAATACCCATGAAACGAGCATAATCCACGAGGCCGCGTCTAGCGTGTAACGCCGTGTCCGATTCCGACGGCGGCGAGGGCGACGGGAAGCAAGTGGCAACGAACGCCGCGCCAGCAACCGCGGACGGAGCCCACGCGCAGCACAGCCCGCACCATGTTTCCTGGTGTCAGTTGCAACCAGATGTCGCATTTCCAGGTCGATAGACTGAGGTCGAGTTCAGCAGCCAGCTGTTGATCGGAAGGTGAGCAACAAAGGATCGAAAATCGAGGAACGAAACCGCGGCAGCGCGACGTACCATTTCACCAGAGTGACTCCGTCATGTGCGCGATACCTGGGGCCAATTTTGCCGCAGAACGGATGAGTTGTGTTGCCGACGGCGATGGGGAATAACGTCGCTCGCCGGCGACAGGCGCCGGTTCCGCGTCGAGGGTATGCGCCTCGTGGATGAGATCGAGCATGAGCGCCATTTTGATGCCAGGAAACCGGTAATTTGTCCCGCTGCGCTGTGGTCGGGATGGTTGGCGACATTGGCAGAGGGTACGCGGACTCGCACAGCAATTCCTGCCAATCAAAAGGTCAAACACGTTAGCTGCAGATTCCATATCTGCGAAGAGACGATGTTCGATGTACTCACCACAAGAAACACGTCTTGCGAAACATGAGGCCCACGGCGCTGTCGACGTCGCCGGCTTGGGACCCGAATCGATTCGTTTTCTGCAAAGAGATCACGTCAGTTGCAGATTCCATATCTACGGAGGATGGCGGTTTGCACTCACAGAATCATGGAGGTTAAACCGACAGGGTGTGCCGTGGCGAGAGCGCAGATTTGGCATGCGACGGCGGGCTGCAAGGCCGATTTCCCCGTCTCCGAAGGGAAAGCTGCAGCGATGCTTTTCAAGGTCGCCGGAGAGTGTTCAAAGCCGAACTGCATTTCAGGCTAATCGAGATTGTCAGACACGACTGCAGACTGCACAAATGACGACTGAAGCACTCACCGAGGTATTCGAGCGCGTGCAGCGACACCGGCCATCAGAGACAGAAACGCGTGTTGTGCGGACGGCTGCGCATAGCCCGCACAAAAAACGCCGTCAGATCGGTTGCGTGTTGCATTGAGCCTGTCGGTCTGTGGATTTGAGGCAGTGATGCTGGGAGCTCGAGGAAGAGGCTGGTGGCAAACATGAGCAAACTTTCGGAGACGCGACATATGGACGTATAGAACGCACTATTGAGCTCAACCTCCCGTGACAGTGGTCTGGTAGCGATCCTGTTGCCGCTGCCTGTGCGGAGACTGGAGGCCGAATTGCGGGATGTGCGAGTCACGTGACGTGTATCTCCTGGGCACAATGAGCAAAGCGACTCCGAGAGCAGATGGCAGAGCGCACCACCAGAGTAAGCTGCACGCAGAGGTTCGCCAACATGGCCGACGGCAGCTGCGCAGCACGTCTGTCGAGCGTAGTGAGCGCAGGGGGAATATGGTGCAGAGAATTGGGTGAGAATGGACCTGGGATACTTATCACTGGTCTGGAGAAGAAAGGCACGGGGCGGAGTTGACGAAATTTTTGGCGCAAGTCCGGCCTTGGTCATCCGGTGTTTCGTTGCCACCATCAAACCATTCCATTTTGCCGAGTGAATTCAGCCACAGCAGTTGCCCAACATCGTCTGTATAATCTCACAGCATTTCTGTGACACATGAACCTGAGGTTCTCACGGGAATATCGTCGCGCGATGTAGCTCCAATCTGGGTATGCACAGCACGAACACCCCTGCCGAACCTCCTCGGATTCCGAGCGGCATGCAAAATATGCATGCGAACGGGGCTGAGGAGCCTCAGCCGTTCAAAACGCGCTATCCCGCGTCGTATGCTGCAGAATGAGTGCACTGAACATACACGCGACGTCTGAGGCGGCTGAGATCCCGGACAATGAGATATGCGTCATATATAAGGTCTCTGAATAGTCATTTTGTCTAGTTCTATCTCAAGTGCAGATGCACGTCTGGTGACCAGCTCACGAGGGCAGGGAAGTCGGATTGTGCGGCATGATAAATGCCAGTCAACGATAACAGTCTGAGAGGCTAATATACGATGTGAATTGTCCATGAGAGCGACCAGGCCGCTTCTTACAGGGTGAAATCTTGAGCGCCGCGAGCGCAAAACGCGAACTTTGTACCCATTCCAGAACATTTACCTCTCACATATGCACTCATGTACAGTCCATGTTCTATTTATAGCATCGCTGAGGGTAGTATCCCGCGGAGGCGTCGAAATTCGGTGAGAAATTCGGCCCGGGGGGACGAGAACGCGCGTGATCAAACTCCGCTCAGCCAGAACAACGCCCCATGAACTCGCACACACCGGCCTACCCTCGCGGCCTCACCGGTGCTGACACATGCCGTCTCAATGAGCGCTGACTGAGCAGTGCTTTCCGATGAGAAATCCGCCGCAGAAGAGGCTGGGAGCCTAGCTACGCGGTCGGCGCTGTAGCGACGAAAACGCGGTTTCTCGCAATGCCGCTCTATTCTTTGGGCTTCTCGTTTCACGGAGATCAATCGCCGGTTTGTTAGGCATCAGATGGCGCGGTAGAGCTGCGTGGAGACGCGGAAACGCGGCGGCCGTGAGTAGGAGCGATTTTGGGAGTCTAGAGGGTATAGGGGTACCTACTCCTCCCTACCTTGACCCACGGGCGCCTAATTGGATCCTGAACCACTGAAATTTGGTGCAAGACGAAAATTTCCAGGGGACGCAGCGGGACGAGCAGAATATCGGTCTGAATCGCGACGCGAGGCCGCACAACCCTCCGCCGCCCGGTCTCGGCACCGCCGATTCGCTTCAGCAACGCAAACAAGTTATTCATGGTGCTCGTACGAGGTGAAACAGTCATCCTCCGGGATTCAATCGGAAGGGAGGCCGCGCTGTAGCGGTATAAAAGGTGCGTGCGTGCGACTCTGGTGCAGCATCGAGCCCGACCTCCCTCCTCCGCATCGCCCACGTTCTCTCCTCGCCACCTCGCAGAACCGACGTATGCATTCGCGCACTCCGAGTGCGCCCTCGATGTCCGTGGCCACTGGACTCGTGCTCGCCGCGTACCCGCGCTGTCGACGTGGGGTCGATCGAGCGTTCTCGTTGCGACATCGTGAGTCTTCCTGTCGCGTTCCGACTGCCTGCGCTCATGACGACGGAAATACCCCCCGGTATGTGCCCGTTGTTGTACCAGACACATTCAACGTCGCCGATCGTGAGTTCATCATTCTGCGCTGTGCGTCGTCCGCCGGCTGTAAGTATGCTCACGACCACCGAACAGCGCCAACACACGACACTCGATTGTGAGTGTCCGATCGCAGTCCGTTTCAGCCAAATGACGTTTTACAGGCAGGCATACATTTGTTGGTGTACAAGACAACCGTTCGGCCGTCACAGGTGAGTACTAGTGATTGCGATGGGTTCTGCTCGCGGCTGACAACTTCCCTCGCAGGCAGCATTAATTTGCGGTCCAAGTTCACGCTACCATTTTCACCAATAGTACGTCCTTGGCCTTCCTATCGCATGTAGACTTTACTCAAGCTCATTTTGCAGCACGACGGCGATGGCGCGGAATGGCGAGGGAAACGGTATATTGGTGAGTCGCTACGCATACATATCGTGCTCGCGGGGTGCACGGACCCAGCGTTGTCCTCTCTTGCATGCACGCATCCGAGAGAGAGAACGGGGCTCGTAGCGCTGGCCGCGACGGCGAGCGCGGCCTGTTCACATTGAACCGGACGCTCCGCATCGCGCGCGACCCGAGCACCGTCCTCCCTCTCGCTGGTGCGTGCGCGCGAGAGGACGGTGCTTGCGGCGCGCAGCCTGTTCGCACCGAACCAGACGCTCCGCCTCGCGATCACGGAGTGGGCGACCCGAGCGCTGTCCTCTCGCGCTGGCGCGCACGCAAGAGAGAACGGCGCTTGGGGCGAAGGCCGCGAGCCTGTTTGCATCGAACTGGACGTTCTGCGCCGCGAGCACGGAGTGCGTGACGCGAGCGCCGTCCTCTCTAGCTGGCACGCGCAGGCCGCGACTGCGCATGCCGCTGACGACGAGCTGAACGCCCCGAGTCGCGAGCTGCGCTCTGGCGCCTGATTTGCGTCCTATCGGCAGCTCCTCGTCGTCTGCTCGCCCACGCGGCTCGAGCGCGGCGCGCGTCACCGTCTGCGTCGTCGCGGGTGCTTTGTATAATCTGAGCGTCCGATCGTCAGGTTTGGCTGCGTGCAAATAAAAACACACGCGATGGACGAGCCGTGGGCATCGCTGGACTCGTCCTCGATCGGCAAAAGTCGTGTCCTGAATGAAGTCAGCGTACAAAGTCAGGGATAGGAAAGAGGCATACATAGCTTATCATGGACGGCGCGTGCCCGCGAGTGAATCCTGAGTGCGATCCAAGAGCTGATGATGATGTAAGAGGGCTTCAAGTTCAAGAAAGTAAAACTCACGATCGGCAGCGACGAGGGGCAGCTGTTTGCAACGTTGCTAGACGCGGACTTTGCAACGCTGCTCGACGCGGTCTTGGCAACGCTGAGCCGTCGAATTGTCCTGAAAACTGACGCGTTCGGTGAGTTTGTTTGACTTTTAGTCGACAATGAAAACTCACGATCGACACCGTTACTCGGGCGGGCGATGACGACGTGAGCAGAGCTGTCGCAAATACTTACCTGGTAGCAATGTCTTTGACGCGACGATGGCAGGCAGCGTCTTGCAAGCGCGCGGTGTATGCGACTGTGAGATGCATGCGACCATTCCTTGTGAGCCGACGTTCGAGCTTAGTTGACGACGTTCGCAGAGTCATCGCCAATACTTGGCTGGTAGTAATGTCTTTGACGCGACGATGGCAAGTGAATTCGAGTACGTTGGCAACGTCGGCGAGCGTGGGGATCTGGATGAATGGCAGGTAGCGTCTTGCAAGCGCGCGGTGTATGCGACTGCGAGCGCAAAGCGGGATGCAAGCGCGACGTCGCTGGATGCATAGAGACCAACTGGGGTCACGGCAGCGCGAGTTGGGCGCGAGCTTTCTCGACGGCTGCCGACTGCGAGCTGCTTGTTAATTACCTAGTAATTGCTTTGACGCTGCACCGAGCGTTGACGTGCACAGCAGCAGCAGCAGCCACGAACGCCGCGGCAGTAGGGGACTAACGCCCAGCGCGCACGGCGGTCGTGGCAGCGAGCAAGCCGGCGCCAAAACCGTCGACCAGGCAAGACGAGCACGTGGCGGCCGCCTTCGGCGTCCGCGGCCAAAGAACCACCCGCGAGAGTGGAAGTTCGAGTCTTATCGCGAGCAGCCGGGTGGCCGCCACCGCCACGCGCACCTCCTCTTGCCTGGCGAGATTAAGAAAAAAACAGGAAGGAAGGACAGTTTTGCTTGCCTTGTCCATAGTCGAGGTTGTTCTTTGGACGCGAGGGAAAAAGCGAGCGGACCGGGAAAACAGAGCCACACTTTCTCTCCCTCCCATTCTCCAGGCACGAGCTGCAGGATGAACGTCGCCAGTCTCCTTTCAGACTCGCTGGCCACTGGCGAGTGCGCCGTATAGAGCGCGTCGGTTAATACTAACCTATCTGCCAGACGCCGCGACGCGTCAGAATGCCACCGCCGCCTTAGAGCACGCAGCGGCCACCAACTACGTGCGTCCCAATCAGCGTCTGCGCCACGGCCTGGTCAGTACTGATGCCCGCCGCAGCCCGTGTACATGGTGCTGCTCGCCCAGGAGCTCGCCAAAGAGTCTGCCGAAATGTTGACGAGGAACGCCGCCGGTATCGCGCTCAAGAACGCTCTGACAGCAAGGGTGAGTCTATTATCTTGTGCCAGTAACCGCAGTATACTCAGTTCCGCGGACAGGACGTGCAACGGCAGCAAGACTACGAGGCCCGCTGGCTCAACCTCCCGGCCGACACCAAAAACCAGGTCAAACAGCAGGTCCTGCAGACGCTCTCGTCGCCCACGCGCGCGGCGGGCGTTTCTGCCCAGGTCATCGCCGCCATCGCCGCCGTCGAGCTGCCGCATCACCAGTGGCCCGAGCTCATCCAGGGCCTGCTCGGCTACGTCAATGACCCCTCCAACGCCAACCTGCGCGTCGCCGCCCTCCAGACGATCGGCTACATCTGCGAGACCATCGTGCGTTTTTTCCTTGGTTTTTTCTTTTGGTTTTCGGCGCTGATTTGGTGGCAGCGGCCGGAGGTGCTCGCCATGCGCGCAAACGAGATCCTCACCGCCGTCGTACACGGCGCGCGCAAGGACGAGCCGTCGCCAGACGTTCAGCTCGCCGCGATCAATGCGCTCTACAACTCGCTGGAGTTTGTGCGCGAGAACTTTGAACGCGAGGTCAGTCGGTCCCGAGCAAGCGAGATGACGCGTCCGCTGACTCGCGCAGGGCGAGCGCAACTACATCATGCAGGTCGTCTGCGAGGCGACGCAGAACCCGTCCGTGCCCGTGCAGGTCGCCGCGTTCGAATGCCTGGTGCGCATAATGGGCCTGTACTACGACAAGATGAGCTTCTACATGGAGCGGGCGCTCTTCGGCCTCACCGTGCTCGGGATGAAGAACCCGGAGGAGGCCGTCGCGCTGCAGGCCGTCGAGTTCTGGTCGACGGTGTGCGAGGAGGAGATCGACCTCGCTATCGAGGAGGCGGAGGCCGCCGAGTACGGCGAGCAGCCGGAGAACGAGAGCAAATATTTTGCCAAAATCGCCCTGCCCGAGATCATGCCCGTCATCCTGCAGTTGCTCACGCGCCAAGAGGAGGACGCGGACGAGGACGAGTGGAACGTCTCGATGGCCGCTGGCACGTGTTTGGGTCTGCTCGCGCAGGCCGTGGGCGACGCGATCGTCCAGCAGGCGCTGCCGTTCATCGAGGTCAACATCAAGAACCCCGACTGGCACTTCCGCGAGGCGGCCGTCATGGCGTTCGGCTCGATTCTTGACGGCCCTGATCCCGCGGCTCTCGCGCCGCTCGTCCAGCAGGCGCTGCCCATTATGATTGACATGATTCGCGACCCGGACATTCACGTGCGCGACACGACGGCGTGGACGCTGGGCGACCTGCTGACGGCGTCGATTAAGCCCGATGCGTGGCGCTGCGGTTGTGTACATAGATCGTTATCTTTGCGAGCAATACAACACGGTTTACTGCCACTGCGCCGCCACCTCATTTCGCCGGGCCCTTGGGACGGGCGGAGTGCGTAGACGCTGAAAAGAGTGAAGTCGAGGAGAGTTCAGTAAGTCTTTAACTTTCTTGGTCCTGATTGGTGCTTGGGGAGTGAATGGGAGGAGTTTGCGGGAGGTAGGACCTATCTACGCGAGAGGGGCGGGAGACGGGGAATGGGCGTTGTGGGGGTGAGAGTGCGGCGTGCTTGCTGTGAGAGTACGGCATGCCTGCTGTGAACGGTTCGATTCGGGCTCAGGGATGTGTTCAATACTGTGTATTACGTGTCAAAATGCATACAGGACCGCGGGAACGAGCGAGAAGAGGACGGAACGGCCAAAACGCGAACAAAATCGTCCGTGCGCGACGCAGTTCAGGGCCGCACGCAGCCAAAAATCGGTCCTCAGGCGCATTTTATGCACTCGAGCCACGGTGCCGACTCTCACGCGGAACGGCCGAGGTCGAGGAAAACCGAGTTTTGCGTTCGGCTCGTCCGCGACCAAAATCGTCGATTCCCGCGGGAATACGAAGCGCCGGCGCGAGAGCTCACAGCTCATGAGTGCTGACATTTACCCCGACTCAGCGCCAGAATTTGGGGAGATTCGGGCGAGGTCGCCGGAACGCAAGTTTTGCGTTTTGGACGTGCGCGACCAACTGAATCTCGCGATTCCCGCCCGAGGAAGAAGCGCCCGTCCTCGAGCGTTGACTCGGTGGGTCTGTGCGTCCATGCGCGCCAGATGCCGCACACGGGGGCCGGGGGAATGACCTGGAGATGCACACGGCGGTGCTGGGGACGTCAGCAGCAAAACGCGAATTGCGAGTCAACCACGCACCGTCATGGCATGCAACTCGCGCTGCAGACTCCCAGTGTCGAGCAGAACCCGAGCCCGATCCTCAGGCGGAACGGCCGAGGTTGATGTCGACCGAGTCTGGGCGCGCCGGACCAAATCCGTCGATTCGCGCGCCAGTTCCAAGCGCCGGTGCTAGCGACTGGGGGCCATGGGTACTGCGTGCAAGTCGAATCATGGCCCGCGATTTGGTGGCAAACGGACGACGCCGAACGAACGCAGTTTCCGCGTCTCGGCCGGGCGCGCGCGAACGAATCTTGCGATTCGCGTCCCAGGAAGTGGCCTCGGCGCGTGATTTTTGATGGGCTGAGCCGCAGCCCGTATCCGCGCTGGTACGCACGCGCTGGCGCGCATCGGTCGAGAGGAGGGCCCGAGGTGCGGCTGGTGATGGCGCGATCAGCAAAAACGCGCTTTCCGAGACGAGCACGCACCCTCACCGCACTCCGTTCGCGCTGCAGAGTCCTTCCATCGTGGCCATGTCCGAGCCCGAGTCTTGCGCGGAACGGACGAGGTCCGGTTCCGAGGCGGTCTGGGTGATGGGAAGCACGGCGGACGGAAAATCGAGCACCAGCGGCCGTAGAGCGAGCGCTCCAGCGGAACGCTGGACGTGGTAATCGATAGCACAGATGCTCACCCGCCTCCGAGAGTGTGTGCTGATTGGACGAGGACTGGCGCGATTCTGTGGCTAGCGGTGGGCGAGGAGTAAGAAACGAATTGGGGAACTGCGAGACGAGGACGCACCTCAGCACCTGTCCTCCGTAGCAGAATACCCATGAAACGAGCATAATCCACGAGGCCGCGTCTAGCGTGTAACGCCGTGTCCGATTCCGACGGCGGCGAGGGCGACGGGAAGCAAGTGGCAACGAACGCCGCGCCAGCAACCGCGGACGGAGCCCACGCGCAGCACAGCCCGCACCATGTTTCCTGGTGTCAGTTGCAACCAGATGTCGCATTTCCAGGTCGATAGACTGAGGTCGAGTTCAGCAGCCAGCTGTTGATCGGAAGGTGAGCAACAAAGGATCGAAAATCGAGGAACGAAACCGCGGCAGCGCGACGTACCATTTCACCAGAGTGACTCCGTCATGTGCGCGATACCTGGGGCCAATTTTGCCGCAGAACGGATGAGTTGTGTTGCCGACGGCGATGGGGAATAACGTCGCTCGCCGGCGACAGGCGCCGGTTCCGCGTCGAGGGTATGCGCCTCGTGGATGAGATCGAGCATGAGCGCCATTTTGATGCCAGGAAACCGGTAATTTGTCCCGCTGCGCTGTGGTCGGGATGGTTGGCGACATTGGCAGAGGGTACGCGGACTCGCACAGCAATTCCTGCCAATCAAAAGGTCAAACACGTTAGCTGCAGATTCCATATCTGCGAAGAGACGATGTTCGATGTACTCACCACAAGAAACACGTCTTGCGAAACATGAGGCCCACGGCGCTGTCGACGTCGCCGGCTTGGGACCCGAATCGATTCGTTTTCTGCAAAGAGATCACGTCAGTTGCAGATTCCATATCTACGGAGGATGGCGGTTTGCACTCACAGAATCATGGAGGTTAAACCGACAGGGTGTGCCGTGGCGAGAGCGCAGATTTGGCATGCGACGGCGGGCTGCAAGGCCGATTTCCCCGTCTCCGAAGGGAAAGCTGCAGCGATGCTTTTCAAGGTCGCCGGAGAGTGTTCAAAGCCGAACTGCATTTCAGGCTAATCGAGATTGTCAGACACGACTGCAGACTGCACAAATGACGACTGAAGCACTCACCGAGGTATTCGAGCGCGTGCAGCGACACCGGCCATCAGAGACAGAAACGCGTGTTGTGCGGACGGCTGCGCATAGCCCGCACAAAAAACGCCGTCAGATCGGTTGCGTGTTGCATTGAGCCTGTCGGTCTGTGGATTTGAGGCAGTGATGCTGGGAGCTCGAGGAAGAGGCTGGTGGCAAACATGAGCAAACTTTCGGAGACGCGACATATGGACGTATAGAACGCACTATTGAGCTCAACCTCCCGTGACAGTGGTCTGGTAGCGATCCTGTTGCCGCTGCCTGTGCGGAGACGCTGCCTGTGCGGAGACTGGAGGCCGAATTGCGGGATGTGCGAGTCACGTGACGTGTATCTCCTGGGCACAATGAGCAAAGCGACTCCGAGAGCAGATGGCAGAGCGCACCACCAGAGTAAGCTGCACGCAGAGGTTCGCCAACATGGCCGACGGCAGCTGCGCAGCACGTCTGTCGAGCGTAGTGAGCGCAGGGGGAATATGGTGCAGAGAATTGGGTGAGAATGGACCTGGGATACTTATCACTGGTCTGGAGAAGAAAGGCACGGGGCGGAGTTGACGAAATTTTTGGCGCAAGTCCGGCCTTGGTCATCCGGTGTTTCGTTGCCACCATCAAACCATTCCATTTTGCCGAGTGAATTCAGCCACAGCAGTTGCCCAACATCGTCTGTATAATCTCACAGCATTTCTGTGACACATGAACCTGAGGTTCTCACGGGAATATCGTCGCGCGATGTAGCTCCAATCTGGGTATGCACAGCACGAACACCCCTGCCGAACCTCCTCGGATTCCGAGCGGCATGCAAAATATGCATGCGAACGGGGCTGAGGAGCCTCAGCCGTTCAAAACGCGCTATCCCGCGTCGTATGCTGCAGAATGAGTGCACTGAACATACACGCGACGTCTGAGGCGGCTGAGATCCCGGACAATGAGATATGCGTCATATATAAGGTCTCTGAATAGTCATTTTGTCTAGTTCTATCTCAAGTGCAGATGCACGTCTGGTGACCAGCTCACGAGGGCAGGGAAGTCGGATTGTGCGGCATGATAAATGCCAGTCAACGATAACAGTCTGAGAGGCTAATATACGATGTGAATTGTCCATGAGAGCGACCAGGCCGCTTCTTACAGGGTGAAATCTTGAGCGCCGCGAGCGCAAAACGCGAACTTTGTACCCATTCCAGAACATTTACCTCTCACATATGCACTCATGTACAGTCCATGTTCTATTTATAGCATCGCTGAGGGTAGTATCCCGCGGAGGCGTCGAAATTCGGTGAGAAATTCGGCCCGGGGGGACGAGAACGCGCGTGATCAAACTCCGCTCAGCCAGAACAACGCCCCATGAACTCGCACACACCGGCCTACCCTCGCGGCCTCACCGGTGCTGACACATGCCGTCTCAATGAGCGCTGACTGAGCAGTGCTTTCCGATGAGAAATCCGCCGCAGAAGAGGCTGGGAGCCTAGCTACGCGGTCGGCGCTGTAGCGACGAAAACGCGGTTTCTCGCAATGCCGCTCTATTCTTTGGGCTTCTCGTTTCACGGAGATCAATCGCCGGTTTGTTAGGCATCAGATGGCGCGGTAGAGCTGCGTGGAGACGCGGAAACGCGGCGGCCGTGAGTAGGAGCGATTTTGGGAGTCTAGAGGGTATAGGGGTACCTACTCCCTCCCTACCTTGACCCACGGGCGCCTAATTGGATCCTGAACCACTGAAATTTGGTGCAAGACGAAAATTTCCAGGGGACGCAGCGGGACGAGCAGAATATCGGTCTGAATCGCGACGCGAGGCCGCACAACCCTCCGCCGCCCGGTCTCGGCACCGCCGATTCGCTTCAGCAACGCAAACAAGTTATTCATGGTGCTCGTACGAGGTGAAACAGTCATCCTCCGGGATTCAATCGGAAGGGAGGCCGCGCTGTAGCGGTATAAAAGGTGCGTGCGTGCGACTCTGGTGCAGCATCGAGCCCGACCTCCCTCCTCCGCATCGCCCACGTTCTCTCCTCGCCACCTCGCAGAACCGACGTATGCATTCGCGCACTCCGAGTGCGCCCTCGATGTCCGTGGCCACTGGACTCGTGCTCGCCGCGTACCCGCGCTGTCGACGTGGGGTCGATCGAGCGTTCTCGTTGCGACATCGTGAGTCTTCCTGTCGCGTTCCGACTGCCTGCGCTCATGACGACGGAAATACCCCCCGGTATGTGCCCGTTGTTGTACCAGACACATTCAACGTCGCCGATCGTGAGTTCATCATTCTGCGCTGTGCGTCGTCCGCCGGCTGTAAGTATGCTCACGACCACCGAACAGCGCCAACACACGACACTCGATTGTGAGTGTCCGATCGCAGTCCGTTTCAGCCAAATGACGTTTTACAGGCAGGCATACATTTGTTGGTGTACAAGACAACCGTTCGGCCGTCACAGGTGAGTACTAGTGATTGCGATGGGTTCTGCTCGCGGCTGACAACTTCCCTCGCAGGCAGCATTAATTTGCGGTCCAAGTTCACGCTACCATTTTCACCAATAGTACGTCCTTGGCCTTCCTATCGCATGTAGACTTTACTCAAGCTCATTTTGCAGCACGACGGCGATGGCGCGGAATGGCGAGGGAAACGGTATATTGGTGAGTCGCTACGCATACATATCGTGCTCGCGGGGTGCACGGACCCAGCGTTGTCCTCTCTTGCATGCACGCATCCGAGAGAGAGAACGGGGCTCGTAGCGCTGGCCGCGACGGCGAGCGCGGCCTGTTCACATTGAACCGGACGCTCCGCATGCGCGCGACCCGAGCACCGTCCTCCCTCTCGCTGGTGCGTGCGCGCGAGAGGACGGTGCTTGCGGCGCGCAGCCTGTTCGCACCGAACCAGACGCTCCGCCTCGCGATCACGGAGTGGGCGACCCGAGCGCTGTCCTCTCTCGCTGGCGCGCACGCAAGAGAGAACGGCGCTTGGGGCGAAGGCCGCGAGCCTGTTTGCATCGAACTGGACGTTCTGCGCCGCGAGCACGGAGTGCGTGACGCGAGCGCCGTCCTCTCTAGCTGGCACGCGCAGGCCGCGACTGCGCATGCCGCTGACGACGAGCTGAACGCCCCGAGTCGCGAGCTGCGCTCTGGCGCCTGATTTGCGTCCTATCGGCAGCTCCTCGTCGTCTGCTCGCCCACGCGGCTCGAGCGCGGCGCGCGTCACCGTCTGCGTCGTCGCGGGTGCTTTGTATAATCTGAGCGTCCGATCGTCAGGTTTGGCTGCGTGCAAATAAAAACACACGCGATGGACGAGCCGTGGGCATCGCTGGACTCGTCCTCGATCGGCAAAAGTCGTGTCCTGAATGAAGTCAGCGTACAAAGTCAGGGATAGGAAAGAGGCATACATAGCTTATCATGGACGGCGCGTGCCCGCGAGTGAATCCTGAGTGCGATCCAAGAGCTGATGATGATGTAAGAGGGCTTCAAGTTCAAGAAAGTAAAACTCACGATCGGCAGCGACGAGGGGCAGCTGTTTGCAACGTTGCTAGACGCGGACTTTGCAACGCTGCTCGACGCGGTCTTGGCAACGCTGAGCCGTCGAATTGTCCTGAAAACTGACGCGTTCGGTGAGTTTGTTTGACTTTTAGTCGACAATGAAAACTCACGATCGACACCGTTACTCGGGCGGGCGATGACGACGTGAGCAGAGCTGTCGCAAATACTTACCTGGTAGCAATGTCTTTGACGCGACGATGGCAGGCAGCGTCTTGCAAGCGCGCGGTGTATGCGACTGTGAGATGCATGCGACCATTCCGCTTGTGAGCCGACGTTCGAGCTTAGTTGACGACGTTCGCAGAGTCATCGCCAATACTTGGCTGGTAGTAATGTCTTTGACGCGACGATGGCAAGTGAATTCGAGTACGTTGGCAACGTCGGCGAGCGTGGGGATCTGGATGAATGGCAGGTAGCGTCTTGCAAGCGCGCGGTGTATGCGACTGCGAGCGCAAAGCGGGATGCAAGCGCGACGTCGCTGGATGCATAGAGACCAACTGGGGTCACGGCAGCGCGAGTTGGGCGCGAGCTTTCTCGACGGCTGCCGACTGCGAGCTGCTTGTTAATTACCTAGTAATTGCTTTGACGCTGCACCGAGCGTTGACGTGCACAGCAGCAGCAGCAGCCACGAACGCCGCGGCAGTAGGGGACTAACGCCCAGCGCGCACGGCGGTCGTGGCAGCGAGCAAGCCGGCGCCAAAACCGTCGACCAGGCAAGACGAGCACGTGGCGGCCGCCTTCGGCGTCCGCGGCCAAAGAACCACCCGCGAGAGTGGAAGTTCGAGTCTTATCGCGAGCAGCCGGGTGGCCGCCACCGCCACGCGCACCTCCTCTTGCCTGGCGAGATTAAGAAAAAAACAGGAAGGAAGGACAGTTTTGCTTGCCTTGTCCATAGTCGAGGTTGTTCTTTGGACGCGAGGGAAAAAGCGAGCGGACCGGGAAAACAGAGCCACACTTTCTCTCCCTCCCATTCTCCAGGCACGAGCTGCAGGATGAACGTCGCCAGTCTCCTTTCAGACTCGCTGGCCACTGGCGAGTGCGCCGTATAGAGCGCGTCGGTTAATACTAACCTATCTGCCAGACGCCGCGACGCGTCAGAATGCCACCGCCGCCTTAGAGCACGCAGCGGCCACCAACTACGTGCGTCCCAATCAGCGTCTGCGCCACGGCCTGGTCAGTACTGATGCCCGCCGCAGCCCGTGTACATGGTGCTGCTCGCCCAGGAGCTCGCCAAAGAGTCTGCCGAAATGTTGACGAGGAACGCCGCCGGTATCGCGCTCAAGAACGCTCTGACAGCAAGGGTGAGTCTATTATCTTGTGCCAGTAACCGCAGTATACTCAGTTCCGCGGACAGGACGTGCAACGGCAGCAAGACTACGAGGCCCGCTGGCTCAACCTCCCGGCCGACACCAAAAACCAGGTCAAACAGCAGGTCCTGCAGACGCTCTCGTCGCCCACGCGCGCGGCGGGCGTTTCTGCCCAGGTCATCGCCGCCATCGCCGCCGTCGAGCTGCCGCATCACCAGTGGCCCGAGCTCATCCAGGGCCTGCTCGGCTACGTCAATGACCCCTCCAACGCCAACCTGCGCGTCGCCGCCCTCCAGACGATCGGCTACATCTGCGAGACCATCGTGCGTTTTTTCCTTGGTTTTTTCTTTTGGTTTTCGGCGCTGATTTGGTGGCAGCGGCCGGAGGTGCTCGCCATGCGCGCAAACGAGATCCTCACCGCCGTCGTACACGGCGCGCGCAAGGACGAGCCGTCGCCAGACGTTCAGCTCGCCGCGATCAATGCGCTCTACAACTCGCTGGAGTTTGTGCGCGAGAACTTTGAACGCGAGGTCAGTCGGTCCCGAGCAAGCGAGATGACGCGTCCGCTGACTCGCGCAGGGCGAGCGCAACTACATCATGCAGGTCGTCTGCGAGGCGACGCAGAACCCGTCCGTGCCCGTGCAGGTCGCCGCGTTCGAATGCCTGGTGCGCATAATGGGCCTGTACTACGACAAGATGAGCTTCTACATGGAGCGGGCGCTCTTCGGCCTCACCGTGCTCGGGATGAAGAACCCGGAGGAGGCCGTCGCGCTGCAGGCCGTCGAGTTCTGGTCGACGGTGTGCGAGGAGGAGATCGACCTCGCTATCGAGGAGGCGGAGGCCGCCGAGTACGGCGAGCAGCCGGAGAACGAGAGCAAATATTTTGCCAAAATCGCCCTGCCCGAGATCATGCCCGTCATCCTGCAGTTGCTCACGCGCCAAGAGGAGGACGCGGACGAGGACGAGTGGAACGTCTCGATGGCCGCTGGCACGTGTTTGGGTCTGCTCGCGCAGGCCGTGGGCGACGCGATCGTCCAGCAGGCGCTGCCGTTCATCGAGGTCAACATCAAGAACCCCGACTGGCACTTCCGCGAGGCGGCCGTCATGGCGTTCGGCTCGATTCTTGACGGCCCTGATCCCGCGGCTCTCGCGCCGCTCGTCCAGCAGGCGCTGCCCATTATGATTGACATGATTCGCGACCCGGACATTCACGTGCGCGACACGACGGCGTGGACGCTGGGCGACCTGCTGACGGCGTCGATTAAGCCCGATGCGTGGCGCTGCGGTTGTGTACATAGATCGTTATCTTTGCGAGCAATACAACACGGTTTACTGCCACTGCGCCGCCACCTCATTTCGCCGGGCCCTTGGGACGGGCGGAGTGCGTAGACGCTGAAAAGAGTGAAGTCGAGGAGAGTTCAGTAAGTCTTTAACTTTCTTGGCCTGTGATTGGTGCTTGGGGAGTGAATGGGAGGACTTTGCGGGAGGTAGGACCTATCTACGCGAGAGGGGCGGGAGACGGGGAATGGGCGTTGTGGGGGTGAGAGTGCGGCGTGCTTGCTGTGAGAGTACGGCATGCCTGCTGTGAACGGTTCGATTCGGGCTCAGGGATGTGTTCAATACTGTGTATTACGTGTCAAAATGCATACAGGACCGCGGGAACGAGCGAGAAGAGGACGGAACGGCCAAAACGCGAACAAAATCGTCCGTGCGCGACGCAGTTCAGGGCCGCACGCAGCCAAAAATCGGTCCTCAGGCGCATTTTATGCACTCGAGCCACGGTGCCGACTCTCACGCGGAACGGCCGAGGTCGAGGAAAACCGAGTTTTGCGTTCGGCTCGTCCGCGACCAAAATCGTCGATTCCCGCGGGAATACGAAGCGCCGGCGCGAGAGCTCACAGCTCATGAGTGCTGACATTTACCCCGACTCAGCGCCAGAATTTGGGGAGATTCGGGCGAGGTCGCCGGAACGCAAGTTTTGCGTTTTGGACGTGCGCGACCAACTGAATCTCGCGATTCCCGCCCGAGGAAGAAGCGCCCGTCCTCGAGCGTTGACTCGGTGGGTCTGTGCGTCCATGCGCGCCAGATGCCGCACACGGGGGCCGGGGGAATGACCTGGAGATGCACACGGCGGTGCTGGGGACGTCAGCAGCAAAACGCGAATTGCGAGTCAACCACGCACCGTCATGGCATGCAACTCGCGCTGCAGACTCCCAGTGTCGAGCAGAACCGCGAGCCCGATCCTCAGGCGGAACGGCCGAGGTTGATGTCGACCGAGTCTGGGCGCGCCGGACCAAATCCGTCGATTCGCGCGCCAGTTCCAAGCGCCGGTGCTAGCGACTGGGGGCCATGGGTACTGCGTGCAAGTCGAATCATGGCCCGCGATTTGGTGGCAAACGGACGACGCCGAACGAACGCAGTTTCCGCGTCTCGGCCGGGCGCGCGCGAACGAATCTTGCGATTCGCGTCCCAGGAAGTGGCCTCGGCGCGTGATTTTTGATGGGCTGAGCCGCAGCCCGTATCCGCGCTGGTACGCACGCGCTGGCGCGCATCGGTCGAGAGGAGGGCCCGAGGTGCGGCTGGTGATGGCGCGATCAGCAAAAACGCGCTTTCCGAGACGAGCACGCACCCTCACCGCACTCCGTTCGCGCTGCAGAGTCCTTCCATCGTGGCCATGTCCGAGCCCGAGTCTTGCGCGGAACGGACGAGGTCCGGTTCCGAGGCGGTCTGGGTGATGGGAAGCACGGCGGACGGAAAATCGAGCACCAGCGGCCGTAGAGCGAGCGCTCCAGCGGAACGCTGGACGTGGTAATCGATAGCACAGATGCTCACCCGCCTCCGAGAGTGTGTGCTGATTGGACGAGGACTGGCGCGATTCTGTGGCTAGCGGTGGGCGAGGAGTAAGAAACGAATTGGGGAACTGCGAGACGAGGACGCACCTCAGCACCTGTCCTCCGTAGCAGAATACCCATGAAACGAGCATAATCCACGAGGCCGCGTCTAGCGTGTAACGCCGTGTCCGATTCCGACGGCGGCGAGGGCGACGGGAAGCAAGTGGCAACGAACGCCGCGCCAGCAACCGCGGACGGAGCCCACGCGCAGCACAGCCCGCACCATGTTTCCTGGTGTCAGTTGCAACCAGATGTCGCATTTCCAGGTCGATAGACTGAGGTCGAGTTCAGCAGCCAGCTGTTGATCGGAAGGTGAGCAACAAAGGATCGAAAATCGAGGAACGAAACCGCGGCAGCGCGACGTACCATTTCACCAGAGTGACTCCGTCATGTGCGCGATACCTGGGGCCAATTTTGCCGCAGAACGGATGAGTTGTGTTGCCGACGGCGATGGGGAATAACGTCGCTCGCCGGCGACAGGCGCCGGTTCCGCGTCGAGGGTATGCGCCTCGTGGATGAGATCGAGCATGAGCGCCATTTTGATGCCAGGAAACCGGTAATTTGTCCCGCTGCGCTGTGGTCGGGATGGTTGGCGACATTGGCAGAGGGTACGCGGACTCGCACAGCAATTCCTGCCAATCAAAAGGTCAAACACGTTAGCTGCAGATTCCATATCTGCGAAGAGACGATGTTCGATGTACTCACCACAAGAAACACGTCTTGCGAAACATGAGGCCCACGGCGCTGTCGACGTCGCCGGCTTGGGACCCGAATCGATTCGTTTTCTGCAAAGAGATCACGTCAGTTGCAGATTCCATATCTACGGAGGATGGCGGTTTGCACTCACAGAATCATGGAGGTTAAACCGACAGGGTGTGCCGTGGCGAGAGCGCAGATTTGGCATGCGACGGCGGGCTGCAAGGCCGATTTCCCCGTCTCCGAAGGGAAAGCTGCAGCGATGCTTTTCAAGGTCGCCGGAGAGTGTTCAAAGCCGAACTGCATTTCAGGCTAATCGAGATTGTCAGACACGACTGCAGACTGCACAAATGACGACTGAAGCACTCACCGAGGTATTCGAGCGCGTGCAGCGACACCGGCCATCAGAGACAGAAACGCGTGTTGTGCGGACGGCTGCGCATAGCCCGCACAAAAAACGCCGTCAGATCGGTTGCGTGTTGCATTGAGCCTGTCGGTCTGTGGATTTGAGGCAGTGATGCTGGGAGCTCGAGGAAGAGGCTGGTGGCAAACATGAGCAAACTTTCGGAGACGCGACATATGGACGTATAGAACGCACTATTGAGCTCAACCTCCCGTGACAGTGGTCTGGTAGCGATCCTGTTGCCGCTGCCTGTGCGGAGACTGGAGGCCGAATTGCGGGATGTGCGAGTCACGTGACGTGTATCTCCTGGGCACAATGAGCAAAGCGACTCCGAGAGCAGATGGCAGAGCGCACCACCAGAGTAAGCTGCACGCAGAGGTTCGCCAACATGGCCGACGGCAGCTGCGCAGCACGTCTGTCGAGCGTAGTGAGCGCAGGGGGAATATGGTGCAGAGAATTGGGTGAGAGAATTGGGTGAGAATGGACCTGGGATACTTATCACTGGTCTGGAGAAGAAAGGCACGGGGCGGAGTTGACGAAATTTTTGGCGCAAGTCCGGCCTTGGTCATCCGGTGTTTCGTTGCCACCATCAAACCATTCCATTTTGCCGAGTGAATTCAGCCACAGCAGTTGCCCAACATCGTCTGTATAATCTCACAGCATTTCTGTGACACATGAACCTGAGGTTCTCACGGGAATATCGTCGCGCGATGTAGCTCCAATCTGGGTATGCACAGCACGAACACCCCTGCCGAACCTCCTCGGATTCCGAGCGGCATGCAAAATATGCATGCGAACGGGGCTGAGGAGCCTCAGCCGTTCAAAACGCGCTATCCCGCGTCGTATGCTGCAGAATGAGTGCACTGAACATACACGCGACGTCTGAGGCGGCTGAGATCCCGGACAATGAGATATGCGTCATATATAAGGTCTCTGAATAGTCATTTTGTCTAGTTCTATCTCAAGTGCAGATGCACGTCTGGTGACCAGCTCACGAGGGCAGGGAAGTCGGATTGTGCGGCATGATAAATGCCAGTCAACGATAACAGTCTGAGAGGCTAATATACGATGTGAATTGTCCATGAGAGCGACCAGGCCGCTTCTTACAGGGTGAAATCTTGAGCGCCGCGAGCGCAAAACGCGAACTTTGTACCCATTCCAGAACATTTACCTCTCACATATGCACTCATGTACAGTCCATGTTCTATTTATAGCATCGCTGAGGGTAGTATCCCGCGGAGGCGTCGAAATTCGGTGAGAAATTCGGCCCGGGGGGACGAGAACGCGCGTGATCAAACTCCGCTCAGCCAGAACAACGCCCCATGAACTCGCACACACCGGCCTACCCTCGCGGCCTCACCGGTGCTGACACATGCCGTCTCAATGAGCGCTGACTGAGCAGTGCTTTCCGATGAGAAATCCGCCGCAGAAGAGGCTGGGAGCCTAGCTACGCGGTCGGCGCTGTAGCGACGAAAACGCGGTTTCTCGCAATGCCGCTCTATTCTTTGGGCTTCTCGTTTCACGGAGATCAATCGCCGGTTTGTTAGGCATCAGATGGCGCGGTAGAGCTGCGTGGAGACGCGGAAACGCGGCGGCCGTGAGTAGGAGCGATTTTGGGAGTCTAGAGGGTATAGGGGTACCTACTCCCTCCCTACCTTGACCCACGGGCGCCTAATTGGATCCTGAACCACTGAAATTTGGTGCAAGACGAAAATTTCCAGGGGACGCAGCGGGACGAGCAGAATATCGGTCTGAATCGCGACGCGAGGCCGCACAACCCTCCGCCGCCCGGTCTCGGCACCGCCGATTCGCTTCAGCAACGCAAACAAGTTATTCATGGTGCTCGTACGAGGTGAAACAGTCATCCTCCGGGATTCAATCGGAAGGGAGGCCGCGCTGTAGCGGTATAAAAGGTGCGTGCGTGCGACTCTGGTGCAGCATCGAGCCCGACCTCCCTCCTCCGCATCGCCCACGTTCTCTCCTCGCCACCTCGCAGAACCGACGTATGCATTCGCGCACTCCGAGTGCGCCCTCGATGTCCGTGGCCACTGGACTCGTGCTCGCCGCGTACCCGCGCTGTCGACGTGGGGTCGATCGAGCGTTCTCGTTGCGACATCGTGAGTCTTCCTGTCGCGTTCCGACTGCCTGCGCTCATGACGACGGAAATACCCCCCGGTATGTGCCCGTTGTTGTACCAGACACATTCAACGTCGCCGATCGTGAGTTCATCATTCTGCGCTGTGCGTCGTCCGCCGGCTGTAAGTATGCTCACGACCACCGAACAGCGCCAACACACGACACTCGATTGTGAGTGTCCGATCGCAGTCCGTTTCAGCCAAATGACGTTTTACAGGCAGGCATACATTTGTTGGTGTACAAGACAACCGTTCGGCCGTCACAGGTGAGTACTAGTGATTGCGATGGGTTCTGCTCGCGGCTGACAACTTCCCTCGCAGGCAGCATTAATTTGCGGTCCAAGTTCACGCTACCATTTTCACCAATAGTACGTCCTTGGCCTTCCTATCGCATGTAGACTTTACTCAAGCTCATTTTGCAGCACGACGGCGATGGCGCGGAATGGCGAGGGAAACGGTATATTGGTGAGTCGCTACGCATACATATCGTGCTCGCGGGGTGCACGGACCCAGCGTTGTCCTCTCTTGCATGCACGCATCCGAGAGAGAGAACGGGGCTCGTAGCGCTGGCCGCGACGGCGAGCGCGGCCTGTTCACATTGAACCGGACGCTCCGCATCGCGCGCGACCCGAGCACCGTCCTCCCTCTCGCTGGTGCGTGCGCGCGAGAGGACGGTGCTTGCGGCGCGCAGCCTGTTCGCACCGAACCAGACGCTCCGCCTCGCGATCACGGAGTGGGCGACCCGAGCGCTGTCCTCTCTCGCTGGCGCGCACGCAAGAGAGAACGGCGCTTGGGGCGAAGGCCGCGAGCCTGTTTGCATCGAACTGGACGTTCTGCGCCGCGAGCACAGAATTGGCTGCGTGCAAATAAAAACACACGCGACAGACCTAGAACGGCACCGCGCGAGCCGTGGGCACGGAGTGCGTGACGCGAGCGCCGTCCTCTCTAGCTGGCACGCGCAGGCCGCGACTGCGCATGCCGCTGACGACGAGCTGAACGCCCCGAGTCGCGAGCTGCGCTCTGGCGCCTGATTTGCGTCCTATCGGCAGCTCCTCGTCGTCTGCTCGCCCACGCGGCTCGAGCGCGGCGCGCGTCACCGTCTGCGTCGTCGCGGGTGCTTTGTATAATCTGAGCGTCCGATCGTCAGGTTTGGCTGCGTGCAAATAAAAACACACGCGATGGACGAGCCGTGGGCATCGCTGGACTCGTCCTCGATCGGCAAAAGTCGTGTCCTGAATGAAGTCAGCGTACAAAGTCAGGGATAGGAAAGAGGCATACATAGCTTATCATGGACGGCGCGTGCCCGCGAGTGAATCCTGAGTGCGATCCAAGAGCTGATGATGATGTAAGAGGGCTTCAAGTTCAAGAAAGTAAAACTCACGATCGGCAGCGACGAGGGGCAGCTGTTTGCAACGTTGCTAGACGCGGACTTTGCAACGCTGCTCGACGCGGTCTTGGCAACGCTGAGCCGTCGAATTGTCCTGAAAACTGACGCGTTCGGTGAGTTTGTTTGACTTTTAGTCGACAATGAAAACTCACGATCGACACCGTTACTCGGGCGGGCGATGACGACGTGAGCAGAGCTGTCGCAAATACTTACCTGGTAGCAATGTCTTTGACGCGACGATGGCAGGCAGCGTCTTGCAAGCGCGCGGTGTATGCGACTGTGAGATGCATGCGACCATTCCTTGTGAGCCGACGTTCGAGCTTAGTTGACGACGTTCGCAGAGTCATCGCCAATACTTGGCTGGTAGTAATGTCTTTGACGCGACGATGGCAAGTGAATTCGAGTACGTTGGCAACGTCGGCGAGCGTGGGGATCTGGATGAATGGCAGGTAGCGTCTTGCAAGCGCGCGGTGTATGCGACTGCGAGCGCAAAGCGGGATGCAAGCGCGACGTCGCTGGATGCATAGAGACCAACTGGGGTCACGGCAGCGCGAGTTGGGCGCGAGCTTTCTCGACGGCTGCCGACTGCGAGCTGCTTGTTAATTACCTAGTAATTGCTTTGACGCTGCACCGAGCGTTGACGTGCACAGCAGCAGCAGCAGCCACGAACGCCGCGGCAGTAGGGGACTAACGCCCAGCGCGCACGGCGGTCGTGGCAGCGAGCAAGCCGGCGCCAAAACCGTCGACCAGGCAAGACGAGCACGTGGCGGCCGCCTTCGGCGTCCGCGGCCAAAGAACCACCCGCGAGAGTGGAAGTTCGAGTCTTATCGCGAGCAGCCGGGTGGCCGCCACCGCCACGCGCACCTCCTCTTGCCTGGCGAGATTAAGAAAAAAACAGGAAGGAAGGACAGTTTTGCTTGCCTTGTCCATAGTCGAGGTTGTTCTTTGGACGCGAGGGAAAAAGCGAGCGGACCGGGAAAACAGAGCCACACTTTCTCTCCCTCCCATTCTCCAGGCACGAGCTGCAGGATGAACGTCGCCAGTCTCCTTTCAGACTCGCTGGCCACTGGCGAGTGCGCCGTATAGAGCGCGTCGGTTAATACTAACCTATCTGCCAGACGCCGCGACGCGTCAGAATGCCACCGCCGCCTTAGAGCACGCAGCGGCCACCAACTACGTGCGTCCCAATCAGCGTCTGCGCCACGGCCTGGTCAGTACTGATGCCCGCCGCAGCCCGTGTACATGGTGCTGCTCGCCCAGGAGCTCGCCAAAGAGTCTGCCGAAATGTTGACGAGGAACGCCGCCGGTATCGCGCTCAAGAACGCTCTGACAGCAAGGGTGAGTCTATTATCTTGTGCCAGTAACCGCAGTATACTCAGTTCCGCGGACAGGACGTGCAACGGCAGCAAGACTACGAGGCCCGCTGGCTCAACCTCCCGGCCGACACCAAAAACCAGGTCAAACAGCAGGTCCTGCAGACGCTCTCGTCGCCCACGCGCGCGGCGGGCGTTTCTGCCCAGGTCATCGCCGCCATCGCCGCCGTCGAGCTGCCGCATCACCAGTGGCCCGAGCTCATCCAGGGCCTGCTCGGCTACGTCAATGACCCCTCCAACGCCAACCTGCGCGTCGCCGCCCTCCAGACGATCGGCTACATCTGCGAGACCATCGTGCGTTTTTTCCTTGGTTTTTTCTTTTGGTTTTCGGCGCTGATTTGGTGGCAGCGGCCGGAGGTGCTCGCCATGCGCGCAAACGAGATCCTCACCGCCGTCGTACACGGCGCGCGCAAGGACGAGCCGTCGCCAGACGTTCAGCTCGCCGCGATCAATGCGCTCTACAACTCGCTGGAGTTTGTGCGCGAGAACTTTGAACGCGAGGTCAGTCGGTCCCGAGCAAGCGAGATGACGCGTCCGCTGACTCGCGCAGGGCGAGCGCAACTACATCATGCAGGTCGTCTGCGAGGCGACGCAGAACCCGTCCGTGCCCGTGCAGGTCGCCGCGTTCGAATGCCTGGTGCGCATAATGGGCCTGTACTACGACAAGATGAGCTTCTACATGGAGCGGGCGCTCTTCGGCCTCACCGTGCTCGGGATGAAGAACCCGGAGGAGGCCGTCGCGCTGCAGGCCGTCGAGTTCTGGTCGACGGTGTGCGAGGAGGAGATCGACCTCGCTATCGAGGAGGCGGAGGCCGCCGAGTACGGCGAGCAGCCGGAGAACGAGAGCAAATATTTTGCCAAAATCGCCCTGCCCGAGATCATGCCCGTCATCCTGCAGTTGCTCACGCGCCAAGAGGAGGACGCGGACGAGGACGAGTGGAACGTCTCGATGGCCGCTGGCACGTGTTTGGGTCTGCTCGCGCAGGCCGTGGGCGACGCGATCGTCCAGCAGGCGCTGCCGTTCATCGAGGTCAACATCAAGAACCCCGACTGGCACTTCCGCGAGGCGGCCGTCATGGCGTTCGGCTCGATTCTTGACGGCCCTGATCCCGCGGCTCTCGCGCCGCTCGTCCAGCAGGCGCTGCCCATTATGATTGACATGATTCGCGACCCGGACATTCACGTGCGCGACACGACGGCGTGGACGCTGGGCGACCTGCTGACGGCGTCGATTAAGCCCGATGCGTGGCGCTGCGGTTGTGTACATAGATCGTTATCTTTGCGAGCAATACAACACGGTTTACTGCCACTGCGCCGCCACCTCATTTCGCCGGGCCCTTGGGACGGGCGGAGTGCGTAGACGCTGAAAAGAGTGAAGTCGAGGAGAGTTCAGTAAGTCTTTAACTTTCTTGGCCTGTGATTGGTGCTTGGGGAGTGAATGGGAGGACTTTGCGGGAGGTAGGACCTATCTACGCGAGAGGGGCGGGAGACGGGGAATGGGCGTTGTGGGGGTGAGAGTGCGGCGTGCTTGCTGTGAGAGTACGGCATGCCTGCTGTGAACGGTTCGATTCGGGCTCAGGGATGTGTTCAATACTGTGTATTACGTGTCAAAATGCATACAGGACCGCGGGAACGAGCGAGAAGAGGACGGAACGGCCAAAACGCGAACAAAATCGTCCGTGCGCGACGCAGTTCAGGGCCGCACGCAGCCAAAAATCGGTCCTCAGGCGCATTTTATGCACTCGAGCCACGGTGCCGACTCTCACGCGGAACGGCCGAGGTCGAGGAAAACCGAGTTTTGCGTTCGGCTCGTCCGCGACCAAAATCGTCGATTCCCGCGGGAATACGAAGCGCCGGCGCGAGAGCTCACAGCTCATGAGTGCTGACATTTACCCCGACTCAGCGCCAGAATTTGGGGAGATTCGGGCGAGGTCGCCGGAACGCAAGTTTTGCGTTTTGGACGTGCGCGACCAACTGAATCTCGCGATTCCCGCCCGAGGAAGAAGCGCCCGTCCTCGAGCGTTGACTCGGTGGGTCTGTGCGTCCATGCGCGCCAGATGCCGCACACGGGGGCCGGGGGAATGACCTGGAGATGCACACGGCGGTGCTGGGGACGTCAGCAGCAAAACGCGAATTGCGAGTCAACCACGCACCGTCATGGCATGCAACTCGCGCTGCAGACTCCCAGTGTCGAGCAGAACCGCGAGCCCGATCCTCAGGCGGAACGGCCGAGGTTGATGTCGACCGAGTCTGGGCGCGCCGGACCAAATCCGTCGATTCGCGCGCCAGTTCCAAGCGCCGGTGCTAGCGACTGGGGGCCATGGGTACTGCGTGCAAGTCGAATCATGGCCCGCGATTTGGTGGCAAACGGACGACGCCGAACGAACGCAGTTTCCGCGTCTCGGCCGGGCGCGCGCGAACGAATCTTGCGATTCGCGTCCCAGGAAGTGGCCTCGGCGCGTGATTTTTGATGGGCTGAGCCGCAGCCCGTATCCGCGCTGGTACGCACGCGCTGGCGCGCATCGGTCGAGAGGAGGGCCCGAGGTGCGGCTGGTGATGGCGCGATCAGCAAAAACGCGCTTTCCGAGACGAGCACGCACCCTCACCGCACTCCGTTCGCGCTGCAGAGTCCTTCCATCGTGGCCATGTCCGAGCCCGAGTCTTGCGCGGAACGGACGAGGTCCGGTTCCGAGGCGGTCTGGGTGATGGGAAGCACGGCGGACGGAAAATCGAGCACCAGCGGCCGTAGAGCGAGCGCTCCAGCGGAACGCTGGACGTGGTAATCGATAGCACAGATGCTCACCCGCCTCCGAGAGTGTGTGCTGATTGGACGAGGACTGGCGCGATTCTGTGGCTAGCGGTGGGCGAGGAGTAAGAAACGAATTGGGGAACTGCGAGACGAGGACGCACCTCAGCACCTGTCCTCCGTAGCAGAATACCCATGAAACGAGCATAATCCACGAGGCCGCGTCTAGCGTGTAACGCCGTGTCCGATTCCGACGGCGGCGAGGGCGACGGGAAGCAAGTGGCAACGAACGCCGCGCCAGCAACCGCGGACGGAGCCCACGCGCAGCACAGCCCGCACCATGTTTCCTGGTGTCAGTTGCAACCAGATGTCGCATTTCCAGGTCGATAGACTGAGGTCGAGTTCAGCAGCCAGCTGTTGATCGGAAGGTGAGCAACAAAGGATCGAAAATCGAGGAACGAAACCGCGGCAGCGCGACGTACCATTTCACCAGAGTGACTCCGTCATGTGCGCGATACCTGGGGCCAATTTTGCCGCAGAACGGATGAGTTGTGTTGCCGACGGCGATGGGGAATAACGTCGCTCGCCGGCGACAGGCGCCGGTTCCGCGTCGAGGGTATGCGCCTCGTGGATGAGATCGAGCATGAGCGCCATTTTGATGCCAGGAAACCGGTAATTTGTCCCGCTGCGCTGTGGTCGGGATGGTTGGCGACATTGGCAGAGGGTACGCGGACTCGCACAGCAATTCCTGCCAATCAAAAGGTCAAACACGTTAGCTGCAGATTCCATATCTGCGAAGAGACGATGTTCGATGTACTCACCACAAGAAACACGTCTTGCGAAACATGAGGCCCACGGCGCTGTCGACGTCGCCGGCTTGGGACCCGAATCGATTCGTTTTCTGCAAAGAGATCACGTCAGTTGCAGATTCCATATCTACGGAGGATGGCGGTTTGCACTCACAGAATCATGGAGGTTAAACCGACAGGGTGTGCCGTGGCGAGAGCGCAGATTTGGCATGCGACGGCGGGCTGCAAGGCCGATTTCCCCGTCTCCGAAGGGAAAGCTGCAGCGATGCTTTTCAAGGTCGCCGGAGAGTGTTCAAAGCCGAACTGCATTTCAGGCTAATCGAGATTGTCAGACACGACTGCAGACTGCACAAATGACGACTGAAGCACTCACCGAGGTATTCGAGCGCGTGCAGCGACACCGGCCATCAGAGACAGAAACGCGTGTTGTGCGGACGGCTGCGCATAGCCCGCACAAAAAACGCCGTCAGATCGGTTGCGTGTTGCATTGAGCCTGTCGGTCTGTGGATTTGAGGCAGTGATGCTGGGAGCTCGAGGAAGAGGCTGGTGGCAAACATGAGCAAACTTTCGGAGACGCGACATATGGACGTATAGAACGCACTATTGAGCTCAACCTCCCGTGACAGTGGTCTGGTAGCGATCCTGTTGCCGCTGCCTGTGCGGAGACTGGAGGCCGAATTGCGGGATGTGCGAGTCACGTGACGTGTATCTCCTGGGCACAATGAGCAAAGCGACTCCGAGAGCAGATGGCAGAGCGCACCACCAGAGTAAGCTGCACGCAGAGGTTCGCCAACATGGCCGACGGCAGCTGCGCAGCACGTCTGTCGAGCGTAGTGAGCGCAGGGGGAATATGGTGCAGAGAATTGGGTGAGAATGGACCTGGGATACTTATCACTGGTCTGGAGAAGAAAGGCACGGGGCGGAGTTGACGAAATTTTTGGCGCAAGTCCGGCCTTGGTCATCCGGTGTTTCGTTGCCACCATCAAACCATTCCATTTTGCCGAGTGAATTCAGCCACAGCAGTTGCCCAACATCGTCTGTATAATCTCACAGCATTTCTGTGACACATGAACCTGAGGTTCTCACGGGAATATCGTCGCGCGATGTAGCTCCAATCTGGGTATGCACAGCACGAACACCCCTGCCGAACCTCCTCGGATTCCGAGCGGCATGCAAAATATGCATGCGAACGGGGCTGAGGAGCCTCAGCCGTTCAAAACGCGCTATCCCGCGTCGTATGCTGCAGAATGAGTGCACTGAACATACACGCGACGTCTGAGGCGGCTGAGATCCCGGACAATGAGATATGCGTCATATATAAGGTCTCTGAATAGTCATTTTGTCTAGTTCTATCTCAAGTGCAGATGCACGTCTGGTGACCAGCTCACGAGGGCAGGGAAGTCGGATTGTGCGGCATGATAAATGCCAGTCAACGATAACAGTCTGAGAGGCTAATATACGATGTGAATTGTCCATGAGAGCGACCAGGCCGCTTCTTACAGGGTGAAATCTTGAGCGCCGCGAGCGCAAAACGCGAACTTTGTACCCATTCCAGAACATTTACCTCTCACATATGCACTCATGTACAGTCCATGTTCTATTTATAGCATCGCTGAGGGTAGTATCCCGCGGAGGCGTCGAAATTCGGTGAGAAATTCGGCCCGGGGGGACGAGAACGCGCGTGATCAAACTCCGCTCAGCCAGAACAACGCCCCATGAACTCGCACACACCGGCCTACCCTCGCGGCCTCACCGGTGCTGACACATGCCGTCTCAATGAGCGCTGACTGAGCAGTGCTTTCCGATGAGAAATCCGCCGCAGAAGAGGCTGGGAGCCTAGCTACGCGGTCGGCGCTGTAGCGACGAAAACGCGGTTTCTCGCAATGCCGCTCTATTCTTTGGGCTTCTCGTTTCACGGAGATCAATCGCCGGTTTGTTAGGCATCAGATGGCGCGGTAGAGCTGCGTGGAGACGCGGAAACGCGGCGGCCGTGAGTAGGAGCGATTTTGGGAGTCTAGAGGGTATAGGGGTACCTACTCCTCCCTACCTTGACCCACGGGCGCCTAATTGGATCCTGAACCACTGAAATTTGGTGCAAGACGAAAATTTCCAGGGGACGCAGCGGGACGAGCAGAATATCGGTCTGAATCGCGACGCGAGGCCGCACAACCCTCCGCCGCCCGGTCTCGGCACCGCCGATTCGCTTCAGCAACGCAAACAAGTTATTCATGGTGCTCGTACGAGGTGAAACAGTCATCCTCCGGGATTCAATCGGAAGGGAGGCCGCGCTGTAGCGGTATAAAAGGTGCGTGCGTGCGACTCTGGTGCAGCATCGAGCCCGACCTCCCTCCTCCGCATCGCCCACGTTCTCTCCTCGCCACCTCGCAGAACCGACGTATGCATTCGCGCACTCCGAGTGCGCCCTCGATGTCCGTGGCCACTGGACTCGTGCTCGCCGCGTACCCGCGCTGTCGACGTGGGGTCGATCGAGCGTTCTCGTTGCGACATCGTGAGTCTTCCTGTCGCGTTCCGACTGCCTGCGCTCATGACGACGGAAATACCCCCCGGTATGTGCCCGTTGTTGTACCAGACACATTCAACGTCGCCGATCGTGAGTTCATCATTCTGCGCTGTGCGTCGTCCGCCGGCTGTAAGTATGCTCACGACCACCGAACAGCGCCAACACACGACACTCGATTGTGAGTGTCCGATCGCAGTCCGTTTCAGCCAAATGACGTTTTACAGGCAGGCATACATTTGTTGGTGTACAAGACAACCGTTCGGCCGTCACAGGTGAGTACTAGTGATTGCGATGGGTTCTGCTCGCGGCTGACAACTTCCCTCGCAGGCAGCATTAATTTGCGGTCCAAGTTCACGCTACCATTTTCACCAATAGTACGTCCTTGGCCTTCCTATCGCATGTAGACTTTACTCAAGCTCATTTTGCAGCACGACGGCGATGGCGCGGAATGGCGAGGGAAACGGTATATTGGTGAGTCGCTACGCATACATATCGTGCTCGCGGGGTGCACGGACCCAGCGTTGTCCTCTCTTGCATGCACGCATCCGAGAGAGAGAACGGGGCTCGTAGCGCTGGCCGCGACGGCGAGCGCGGCCTGTTCACATTGAACCGGACGCTCCGCATCGCGCGCGACCCGAGCACCGTCCTCCCTCTCGCTGGTGCGTGCGCGCGAGAGGACGGTGCTTGCGGCGCGCAGCCTGTTCGCACCGAACCAGACGCTCCGCCTCGCGATCACGGAGTGGGCGACCCGAGCGCTGTCCTCTCTCGCTGGCGCGCACGCAAGAGAGAACGGCGCTTGGGGCGAAGGCCGCGAGCCTGTTTGCATCGAACTGGACGTTCTGCGCCGCGAGCACGGAGTGCGTGACGCGAGCGCCGTCCTCTCTAGCTGGCACGCGCAGGCCGCGACTGCGCATGCCGCTGACGACGAGCTGAACGCCCCGAGTCGCGAGCTGCGCTCTGGCGCCTGATTTGCGTCCTATCGGCAGCTCCTCGTCGTCTGCTCGCCCACGCGGCTCGAGCGCGGCGCGCGTCACCGTCTGCGTCGTCGCGGGTGCTTTGTATAATCTGAGCGTCCGATCGTCAGGTTTGGCTGCGTGCAAATAAAAACACACGCGATGGACGAGCCGTGGGCATCGCTGGACTCGTCCTCGATCGGCAAAAGTCGTGTCCTGAATGAAGTCAGCGTACAAAGTCAGGGATAGGAAAGAGGCATACATAGCTTATCATGGACGGCGCGTGCCCGCGAGTGAATCCTGAGTGCGATCCAAGAGCTGATGATGATGTAAGAGGGCTTCAAGTTCAAGAAAGTAAAACTCACGATCGGCAGCGACGAGGGGCAGCTGTTTGCAACGTTGCTAGACGCGGACTTTGCAACGCTGCTCGACGCGGTCTTGGCAACGCTGAGCCGTCGAATTGTCCTGAAAACTGACGCGTTCGGTGAGTTTGTTTGACTTTTAGTCGACAATGAAAACTCACGATCGACACCGTTACTCGGGCGGGCGATGACGACGTGAGCAGAGCTGTCGCAAATACTTACCTGGTAGCAATGTCTTTGACGCGACGATGGCAGGCAGCGTTGCAAGCGCGCGGTGTATGCGACTGTGAGATGCATGCGACCATTCCTTGTGAGCCGACGTTCGAGCTTAGTTGACGACGTTCGCAGAGTCATCGCCAATACTTGGCTGGTAGTAATGTCTTTGACGCGACGATGGCAAGTGAATTCGAGTACGTTGGCAACGTCGGCGAGCGTGGGGATCTGGATGAATGGCAGGTAGCGTCTTGCAAGCGCGCGGTGTATGCGACTGCGAGCGCAAAGCGGGATGCAAGCGCGACGTCGCTGGATGCATAGAGACCAACTGGGGTCACGGCAGCGCGAGTTGGGCGCGAGCTTTCTCGACGGCTGCCGACTGCGAGCTGCTTGTTAATTACCTAGTAATTGCTTTGACGCTGCACCGAGCGTTGACGTGCACAGCAGCAGCAGCAGCCACGAACGCCGCGGCAGTAGGGGACTAACGCCCAGCGCGCACGGCGGTCGTGGCAGCGAGCAAGCCGGCGCCAAAACCGTCGACCAGGCAAGACGAGCACGTGGCGGCCGCCTTCGGCGTCCGCGGCCAAAGAACCACCCGCGAGAGTGGAAGTTCGAGTCTTATCGCGAGCAGCCGGGTGGCCGCCACCGCCACGCGCACCTCCTCTTGCCTGGCGAGATTAAGAAAAAAAACAGGAAGGAAGGACAGTTTTGCTTGCCTTGTCCATAGTCGAGGTTGTTCTTTGGACGCGAGGGAAAAAGCGAGCGGACCGGGAAAACAGAGCCACACTTTCTCTCCCTCCCATTCTCCAGGCACGAGCTGCAGGATGAACGTCGCCAGTCTCCTTTCAGACTCGCTGGCCACTGGCGAGTGCGCCGTATAGAGCGCGTCGGTTAATACTAACCTATCTGCCAGACGCCGCGACGCGTCAGAATGCCACCGCCGCCTTAGAGCACGCAGCGGCCACCAACTACGTGCGTCCCAATCAGCGTCTGCGCCACGGCCTGGTCAGTACTGATGCCCGCCGCAGCCCGTGTACATGGTGCTGCTCGCCCAGGAGCTCGCCAAAGAGTCTGCCGAAATGTTGACGAGGAACGCCGCCGGTATCGCGCTCAAGAACGCTCTGACAGCAAGGGTGAGTCTATTATCTTGTGCCAGTAACCGCAGTATACTCAGTTCCGCGGACAGGACGTGCAACGGCAGCAAGACTACGAGGCCCGCTGGCTCAACCTCCCGGCCGACACCAAAAACCAGGTCAAACAGCAGGTCCTGCAGACGCTCTCGTCGCCCACGCGCGCGGCGGGCGTTTCTGCCCAGGTCATCGCCGCCATCGCCGCCGTCGAGCTGCCGCATCACCAGTGGCCCGAGCTCATCCAGGGCCTGCTCGGCTACGTCAATGACCCCTCCAACGCCAACCTGCGCGTCGCCGCCCTCCAGACGATCGGCTACATCTGCGAGACCATCGTGCGTTTTTTCCTTGGTTTTTTCTTTTGGTTTTCGGCGCTGATTTGGTGGCAGCGGCCGGAGGTGCTCGCCATGCGCGCAAACGAGATCCTCACCGCCGTCGTACACGGCGCGCGCAAGGACGAGCCGTCGCCAGACGTTCAGCTCGCCGCGATCAATGCGCTCTACAACTCGCTGGAGTTTGTGCGCGAGAACTTTGAACGCGAGGTCAGTCGGTCCCGAGCAAGCGAGATGACGCGTCCGCTGACTCGCGCAGGGCGAGCGCAACTACATCATGCAGGTCGTCTGCGAGGCGACGCAGAACCCGTCCGTGCCCGTGCAGGTCGCCGCGTTCGAATGCCTGGTGCGCATAATGGGCCTGTACTACGACAAGATGAGCTTCTACATGGAGCGGGCGCTCTTCGGCCTCACCGTGCTCGGGATGAAGAACCCGGAGGAGGCCGTCGCGCTGCAGGCCGTCGAGTTCTGGTCGACGGTGTGCGAGGAGGAGATCGACCTCGCTATCGAGGAGGCGGAGGCCGCCGAGTACGGCGAGCAGCCGGAGAACGAGAGCAAATATTTTGCCAAAATCGCCCTGCCCGAGATCATGCCCGTCATCCTGCAGTTGCTCACGCGCCAAGAGGAGGACGCGGACGAGGACGAGTGGAACGTCTCGATGGCCGCTGGCACGTGTTTGGGTCTGCTCGCGCAGGCCGTGGGCGACGCGATCGTCCAGCAGGCGCTGCCGTTCATCGAGGTCAACATCAAGAACCCCGACTGGCACTTCCGCGAGGCGGCCGTCATGGCGTTCGGCTCGATTCTTGACGGCCCTGATCCCGCGGCTCTCGCGCCGCTCGTCCAGCAGGCGCTGCCCATTATGATTGACATGATTCGCGACCCGGACATTCACGTGCGCGACACGACGGCGTGGACGCTGGGCGACCTGCTGACGGCGTCGATTAAGCCCGATGCGTGGCGCTGCGGTTGTGTACATAGATCGTTATCTTTGCGAGCAATACAACACGGTTTACTGCCACTGCGCCGCCACCTCATTTCGCCGGGCCCTTGGGACGGGCGGAGTGCGTAGACGCTGAAAAGAGTGAAGTCGAGGAGAGTTCAGTAAGTCTTTAACTTTCTTGGCCTGTGATTGGTGCTTGGGGAGTGAATGGGAGGACTTTGCGGGAGGTAGGACCTATCTACGCGAGAGGGGCGGGAGACGGGGAATGGGCGTTGTGGGGGTGAGAGTGCGGCGTGCTTGCTGTGAGAGTACGGCATGCCTGCTGTGAACGGTTCGATTCGGGCTCAGGGATGTGTTCAATACTGTGTATTACGTGTCAAAATGCATACAGGACCGCGGGAACGAGCGAGAAGAGGACGGAACGGCCAAAACGCGAACAAAATCGTCCGTGCGCGACGCAGTTCAGGGCCGCACGCAGCCAAAAATCGGTCCTCAGGCGCATTTTATGCACTCGAGCCACGGTGCCGACTCTCACGCGGAACGGCCGAGGTCGAGGAAAACCGAGTTTTGCGTTCGGCTCGTCCGCGACCAAAATCGTCGATTCCCGCGGGAATACGAAGCGCCGGCGCGAGAGCTCACAGCTCATGAGTGCTGACATTTACCCCGACTCAGCGCCAGAATTTGGGGAGATTCGGGCGAGGTCGCCGGAACGCAAGTTTTGCGTTTTGGACGTGCGCGACCAACTGAATCTCGCGATTCCCGCCCGAGGAAGAAGCGCCCGTCCTCGAGCGTTGACTCGGTGGGTCTGTGCGTCCATGCGCGCCAGATGCCGCACACGGGGGCCGGGGGAATGACCTGGAGATGCACACGGCGGTGCTGGGGACGTCAGCAGCAAAACGCGAATTGCGAGTCAACCACGCACCGTCATGGCATGCAACTCGCGCTGCAGACTCCCAGTGTCGAGCAGAACCGCGAGCCCGATCCTCAGGCGGAACGGCCGAGGTTGATGTCGACCGAGTCTGGGCGCGCCGGACCAAATCCGTCGATTCGCGCGCCAGTTCCAAGCGCCGGTGCTAGCGACTGGGGGCCATGGGTACTGCGTGCAAGTCGAATCATGGCCCGCGATTTGGTGGCAAACGGACGACGCCGAACGAACGCAGTTTCCGCGTCTCGGCCGGGCGCGCGCGAACGAATCTTGCGATTCGCGTCCCAGGAAGTGGCCTCGGCGCGTGATTTTTGATGGGCTGAGCCGCAGCCCGTATCCGCGCTGGTACGCACGCGCTGGCGCGCATCGGTCGAGAGGAGGGCCCGAGGTGCGGCTGGTGATGGCGCGATCAGCAAAAACGCGCTTTCCGAGACGAGCACGCACCCTCACCGCACTCCGTTCGCGCTGCAGAGTCCTTCCATCGTGGCCATGTCCGAGCCCGAGTCTTGCGCGGAACGGACGAGGTCCGGTTCCGAGGCGGTCTGGGTGATGGGAAGCACGGCGGACGGAAAATCGAGCACCAGCGGCCGTAGAGCGAGCGCTCCAGCGGAACGCTGGACGTGGTAATCGATAGCACAGATGCTCACCCGCCTCCGAGAGTGTGTGCTGATTGGACGAGGACTGGCGCGATTCTGTGGCTAGCGGTGGGCGAGGAGTAAGAAACGAATTGGGGAACTGCGAGACGAGGACGCACCTCAGCACCTGTCCTCCGTAGCAGAATACCCATGAAACGAGCATAATCCACGAGGCCGCGTCTAGCGTGTAACGCCGTGTCCGATTCCGACGGCGGCGAGGGCGACGGGAAGCAAGTGGCAACGAACGCCGCGCCAGCAACCGCGGACGGAGCCCACGCGCAGCACAGCCCGCACCATGTTTCCTGGTGTCAGTTGCAACCAGATGTCGCATTTCCAGGTCGATAGACTGAGGTCGAGTTCAGCAGCCAGCTGTTGATCGGAAGGTGAGCAACAAAGGATCGAAAATCGAGGAACGAAACCGCGGCAGCGCGACGTACCATTTCACCAGAGTGACTCCGTCATGTGCGCGATACCTGGGGCCAATTTTGCCGCAGAACGGATGAGTTGTGTTGCCGACGGCGATGGGGAATAACGTCGCTCGCCGGCGACAGGCGCCGGTTCCGCGTCGAGGGTATGCGCCTCGTGGATGAGATCGAGCATGAGCGCCATTTTGATGCCAGGAAACCGGTAATTTGTCCCGCTGCGCTGTGGTCGGGATGGTTGGCGACATTGGCAGAGGGTACGCGGACTCGCACAGCAATTCCTGCCAATCAAAAGGTCAAACACGTTAGCTGCAGATTCCATATCTGCGAAGAGACGATGTTCGATGTACTCACCACAAGAAACACGTCTTGCGAAACATGAGGCCCACGGCGCTGTCGACGTCGCCGGCTTGGGACCCGAATCGATTCGTTTTCTGCAAAGAGATCACGTCAGTTGCAGATTCCATATCTACGGAGGATGGCGGTTTGCACTCACAGAATCATGGAGGTTAAACCGACAGGGTGTGCCGTGGCGAGAGCGCAGATTTGGCATGCGACGGCGGGCTGCAAGGCCGATTTCCCCGTCTCCGAAGGGAAAGCTGCAGCGATGCTTTTCAAGGTCGCCGGAGAGTGTTCAAAGCCGAACTGCATTTCAGGCTAATCGAGATTGTCAGACACGACTGCAGACTGCACAAATGACGACTGAAGCACTCACCGAGGTATTCGAGCGCGTGCAGCGACACCGGCCATCAGAGACAGAAACGCGTGTTGTGCGGACGGCTGCGCATAGCCCGCACAAAAAACGCCGTCAGATCGGTTGCGTGTTGCATTGAGCCTGTCGGTCTGTGGATTTGAGGCAGTGATGCTGGGAGCTCGAGGAAGAGGCTGGTGGCAAACATGAGCAAACTTTCGGAGACGCGACATATGGACGTATAGAACGCACTATTGAGCTCAACCTCCCGTGACAGTGGTCTGGTAGCGATCCTGTTGCCGCTGCCTGTGCGGAGACTGGAGGCCGAATTGCGGGATGTGCGAGTCACGTGACGTGTATCTCCTGGGCACAATGAGCAAAGCGACTCCGAGAGCAGATGGCAGAGCGCACCACCAGAGTAAGCTGCACGCAGAGGTTCGCCAACATGGCCGACGGCAGCTGCGCAGCACGTCTGTCGAGCGTAGTGAGCGCAGGGGGAATATGGTGCAGAGAATTGGGTGAGAATGGACCTGGGATACTTATCACTGGTCTGGAGAAGAAAGGCACGGGGCGGAGTTGACGAAATTTTTGGCGCAAGTCCGGCCTTGGTCATCCGGTGTTTCGTTGCCACCATCAAACCATTCCATTTTGCCGAGTGAATTCAGCCACAGCAGTTGCCCAACATCGTCTGTATAATCTCACAGCATTTCTGTGACACATGAACCTGAGGTTCTCACGGGAATATCGTCGCGCGATGTAGCTCCAATCTGGGTATGCACAGCACGAACACCCCTGCCGAACCTCCTCGGATTCCGAGCGGCATGCAAAATATGCATGCGAACGGGGCTGAGGAGCCTCAGCCGTTCAAAACGCGCTATCCCGCGTCGTATGCTGCAGAATGAGTGCACTGAACATACACGCGACGTCTGAGGCGGCTGAGATCCCGGACAATGAGATATGCG
The DNA here is from genome assembly GCA_037042915.1 of Auricularia sp. M13. Classification (NCBI taxonomy): domain Eukaryota; kingdom Fungi; phylum Basidiomycota; class Agaricomycetes; order Auriculariales; family Auriculariaceae; genus Auricularia; species Auricularia sp. M13. Next base: position 14,140 of record JAXOIZ010000014.1, on the reverse strand, counting down.
TCATATATAAGGTCTCTGAATAGTCATTTTGTCTAGTTCTATCTCAAGTGCAGATGCACGTCTGGTGACCAGCTCACGAGGGCAGGGAAGTCGGATTGTGCGGCATGATAAATGCCAGTCAACGATAACAGTCTGAGAGGCTAATATACGATGTGAATTGTCCATGAGAGCGACCAGGCCGCTTCTTACAGGGTGAAATCTTGAGCGCCGCGAGCGCAAAACGCGAACTTTGTACCCATTCCAGAACATTTACCTCTCACATATGCACTCATGTACAGTCCATGTTCTATTTATAGCATCGCTGAGGGTAGTATCCCGCGGAGGCGTCGAAATTCGGTGAGAAATTCGGCCCGGGGGGACGAGAACGCGCGTGATCAAACTCCGCTCAGCCAGAACAACGCCCCATGAACTCGCACACACCGGCCTACCCTCGCGGCCTCACCGGTGCTGACACATGCCGTCTCAATGAGCGCTGACTGAGCAGTGCTTTCCGATGAGAAATCCGCCGCAGAAGAGGCTGGGAGCCTAGCTACGCGGTCGGCGCTGTAGCGACGAAAACGCGGTTTCTCGCAATGCCGCTCTATTCTTTGGGCTTCTCGTTTCACGGAGATCAATCGCCGGTTTGTTAGGCATCAGATGGCGCGGTAGAGCTGCGTGGAGACGCGGAAACGCGGCGGCCGTGAGTAGGAGCGATTTTGGGAGTCTAGAGGGTATAGGGGTACCTACTCCCTCCCTACCTTGACCCACGGGCGCCTAATTGGATCCTGAACCACTGAAATTTGGTGCAAGACGAAAATTTCCAGGGGACGCAGCGGGACGAGCAGAATATCGGTCTGAATCGCGACGCGAGGCCGCACAACCCTCCGCCGCCCGGTCTCGGCACCGCCGATTCGCTTCAGCAACGCAAACAAGTTATTCATGGTGCTCGTACGAGGTGAAACAGTCATCCTCCGGGATTCAATCGGAAGGGAGGCCGCGCTGTAGCGGTATAAAAGGTGCGTGCGTGCGACTCTGGTGCAGCATCGAGCCCGACCTCCCTCCTCCGCATCGCCCACGTTCTCTCCTCGCCACCTCGCAGAACCGACGTATGCATTCGCGCACTCCGAGTGCGCCCTCGATGTCCGTGGCCACTGGACTCGTGCTCGCCGCGTACCCGCGCTGTCGACGTGGGGTCGATCGAGCGTTCTCGTTGCGACATCGTGAGTCTTCCTGTCGCGTTCCGACTGCCTGCGCTCATGACGACGGAAATACCCCCCGGTATGTGCCCGTTGTTGTACCAGACACATTCAACGTCGCCGATCGTGAGTTCATCATTCTGCGCTGTGCGTCGTCCGCCGGCTGTAAGTATGCTCACGACCACCGAACAGCGCCAACACACGACACTCGATTGTGAGTGTCCGATCGCAGTCCGTTTCAGCCAAATGACGTTTTACAGGCAGGCATACATTTGTTGGTGTACAAGACAACCGTTCGGCCGTCACAGGTGAGTACTAGTGATTGCGATGGGTTCTGCTCGCGGCTGACAACTTCCCTCGCAGGCAGCATTAATTTGCGGTCCAAGTTCACGCTACCATTTTCACCAATAGTACGTCCTTGGCCTTCCTATCGCATGTAGACTTTACTCAAGCTCATTTTGCAGCACGACGGCGATGGCGCGGAATGGCGAGGGAAACGGTATATTGGTGAGTCGCTACGCATACATATCGTGCTCGCGGGGTGCACGGACCCAGCGTTGTCCTCTCTTGCATGCACGCATCCGAGAGAGAGAACGGGGCTCGTAGCGCTGGCCGCGACGGCGAGCGCGGCCTGTTCACATTGAACCGGACGCTCCGCATCGCGCGCGACCCGAGCACCGTCCTCCCTCTCGCTGGTGCGTGCGCGCGAGAGGACGGTGCTTGCGGCGCGCAGCCTGTTCGCACCGAACCAGACGCTCCGCCTCGCGATCACGGAGTGGGCGACCCGAGCGCTGTCCTCTCTCGCTGGCGCGCACGCAAGAGAGAACGGCGCTTGGGGCGAAGGCCGCGAGCCTGTTTGCATCGAACTGGACGTTCTGCGCCGCGAGCACGGAGTGCGTGACGCGAGCGCCGTCCTCTCTAGCTGGCACGCGCAGGCCGCGACTGCGCATGCCGCTGACGACGAGCTGAACGCCCCGAGTCGCGAGCTGCGCTCTGGCGCCTGATTTGCGTCCTATCGGCAGCTCCTCGTCGTCTGCTCGCCCACGCGGCTCGAGCGCGGCGCGCGTCACCGTCTGCGTCGTCGCGGGTGCTTTGTATAATCTGAGCGTCCGATCGTCAGGTTTGGCTGCGTGCAAATAAAAACACACGCGATGGACGAGCCGTGGGCATCGCTGGACTCGTCCTCGATCGGCAAAAGTCGTGTCCTGAATGAAGTCAGCGTACAAAGTCAGGGATAGGAAAGAGGCATACATAGCTTATCATGGACGGCGCGTGCCCGCGAGTGAATCCTGAGTGCGATCCAAGAGCTGATGATGATGTAAGAGGGCTTCAAGTTCAAGAAAGTAAAACTCACGATCGGCAGCGACGAGGGGCAGCTGTTTGCAACGTTGCTAGACGCGGACTTTGCAACGCTGCTCGACGCGGTCTTGGCAACGCTGAGCCGTCGAATTGTCCTGAAAACTGACGCGTTCGGTGAGTTTGTTTGACTTTTAGTCGACAATGAAAACTCACGATCGACACCGTTACTCGGGCGGGCGATGACGACGTGAGCAGAGCTGTCGCAAATACTTACCTGGTAGCAATGTCTTTGACGCGACGATGGCAGGCAGCGTCTTGCAAGCGCGCGGTGTATGCGACTGTGAGATGCATGCGACCATTCCTTGTGAGCCGACGTTCGAGCTTAGTTGACGACGTTCGCAGAGTCATCGCCAATACTTGGCTGGTAGTAATGTCTTTGACGCGACGATGGCAAGTGAATTCGAGTACGTTGGCAACGTCGGCGCGTGGGGATCTGGATGAATGGCAGGTAGCGTCTTGCAAGCGCGCGGTGTATGCGACTGCGAGCGCAAAGCGGGATGCAAGCGCGACGTCGCTGGATGCATAGAGACCAACTGGGGTCACGGCAGCGCGAGTTGGGCGCGAGCTTTCTCGACGGCTGCCGACTGCGAGCTGCTTGTTAATTACCTAGTAATTGCTTTGACGCTGCACCGAGCGTTGACGTGCACAGCAGCAGCAGCAGCCACGAACGCCGCGGCAGTAGGGGACTAACGCCCAGCGCGCACGGCGGTCGTGGCAGCGAGCAAGCCGGCGCCAAAACCGTCGACCAGGCAAGACGAGCACGTGGCGGCCGCCTTCGGCGTCCGCGGCCAAAGAACCACCCGCGAGAGTGGAAGTTCGAGTCTTATCGCGAGCAGCCGGGTGGCCGCCACCGCCACGCGCACCTCCTCTTGCCTGGCGAGATTAAGAAAAAAACAGGAAGGAAGGACAGTTTTGCTTGCCTTGTCCATAGTCGAGGTTGTTCTTTGGACGCGAGGGAAAAAGCGAGCGGACCGGGAAAACAGAGCCACACTTTCTCTCCCTCCCATTCTCCAGGCACGAGCTGCAGGATGAACGTCGCCAGTCTCCTTTCAGACTCGCTGGCCACTGGCGAGTGCGCCGTATAGAGCGCGTCGGTTAATACTAACCTATCTGCCAGACGCCGCGACGCGTCAGAATGCCACCGCCGCCTTAGAGCACGCAGCGGCCACCAACTACGTGCGTCCCAATCAGCGTCTGCGCCACGGCCTGGTCAGTACTGATGCCCGCCGCAGCCCGTGTACATGGTGCTGCTCGCCCAGGAGCTCGCCAAAGAGTCTGCCGAAATGTTGACGAGGAACGCCGCCGGTATCGCGCTCAAGAACGCTCTGACAGCAAGGGTGAGTCTATTATCTTGTGCCAGTAACCGCAGTATACTCAGTTCCGCGGACAGGACGTGCAACGGCAGCAAGACTACGAGGCCCGCTGGCTCAACCTCCCGGCCGACACCAAAAACCAGGTCAAACAGCAGGTCCTGCAGACGCTCTCGTCGCCCACGCGCGCGGCGGGCGTTTCTGCCCAGGTCATCGCCGCCATCGCCGCCGTCGAGCTGCCGCATCACCAGTGGCCCGAGCTCATCCAGGGCCTGCTCGGCTACGTCAATGACCCCTCCAACGCCAACCTGCGCGTCGCCGCCCTCCAGACGATCGGCTACATCTGCGAGACCATCGTGCGTTTTTTCCTTGGTTTTTTCTTTTGGTTTTCGGCGCTGATTTGGTGGCAGCGGCCGGAGGTGCTCGCCATGCGCGCAAACGAGATCCTCACCGCCGTCGTACACGGCGCGCGCAAGGACGAGCCGTCGCCAGACGTTCAGCTCGCCGCGATCAATGCGCTCTACAACTCGCTGGAGTTTGTGCGCGAGAACTTTGAACGCGAGGTCAGTCGGTCCCGAGCAAGCGAGATGACGCGTCCGCTGACTCGCGCAGGGCGAGCGCAACTACATCATGCAGGTCGTCTGCGAGGCGACGCAGAACCCGTCCGTGCCCGTGCAGGTCGCCGCGTTCGAATGCCTGGTGCGCATAATGGGCCTGTACTACGACAAGATGAGCTTCTACATGGAGCGGGCGCTCTTCGGCCTCACCGTGCTCGGGATGAAGAACCCGGAGGAGGCCGTCGCGCTGCAGGCCGTCGAGTTCTGGTCGACGGTGTGCGAGGAGGAGATCGACCTCGCTATCGAGGAGGCGGAGGCCGCCGAGTACGGCGAGCAGCCGGAGAACGAGAGCAAATATTTTGCCAAAATCGCCCTGCCCGAGATCATGCCCGTCATCCTGCAGTTGCTCACGCGCCAAGAGGAGGACGCGGACGAGGACGAGTGGAACGTCTCGATGGCCGCTGGCACGTGTTTGGGTCTGCTCGCGCAGGCCGTGGGCGACGCGATCGTCCAGCAGGCGCTGCCGTTCATCGAGGTCAACATCAAGAACCCCGACTGGCACTTCCGCGAGGCGGCCGTCATGGCGTTCGGCTCGATTCTTGACGGCCCTGATCCCGCGGCTCTCGCGCCGCTCGTCCAGCAGGCGCTGCCCATTATGATTGACATGATTCGCGACCCGGACATTCACGTGCGCGACACGACGGCGTGGACGCTGGGCGACCTGCTGACGGCGTCGATTAAGCCCGATGCGTGGCGCTGCGGTTGTGTACATAGATCGTTATCTTTGCGAGCAATACAACACGGTTTACTGCCACTGCGCCGCCACCTCATTTCGCCGGGCCCTTGGGACGGGCGGAGTGCGTAGACGCTGAAAAGAGTGAAGTCGAGGAGAGTTCAGTAAGTCTTTAACTTTCTTGGCCTGTGATTGGTGCTTGGGGAGTGAATGGGAGGACTTTGCGGGAGGTAGGACCTATCTACGCGAGAGGGGCGGGAGACGGGGAATGGGCGTTGTGGGGGTGAGAGTGCGGCGTGCTTGCTGTGAGAGTACGGCATGCCTGCTGTGAACGGTTCGATTCGGGCTCAGGGATGTGTTCAATACTGTGTATTACGTGTCAAAATGCATACAGGACCGCGGGAACGAGCGAGAAGAGGACGGAACGGCCAAAACGCGAACAAAATCGTCCGTGCGCGACGCAGTTCAGGGCCGCACGCAGCCAAAAATCGGTCCTCAGGCGCATTTTATGCACTCGAGCCACGGTGCCGACTCTCACGCGGAACGGCCGAGGTCGAGGAAAACCGAGTTTTGCGTTCGGCTCGTCCGCGACCAAAATCGTCGATTCCCGCGGGAATACGAAGCGCCGGCGCGAGAGCTCACAGCTCATGAGTGCTGACATTTACCCCGACTCAGCGCCAGAATTTGGGGAGATTCGGGCGAGGTCGCCGGAACGCAAGTTTTGCGTTTTGGACGTGCGCGACCAACTGAATCTCGCGATTCCCGCCCGAGGAAGAAGCGCCCGTCCTCGAGCGTTGACTCGGTGGGTCTGTGCGTCCATGCGCGCCAGATGCCGCACACGGGGGCCGGGGGAATGACCTGGAGATGCACACGGCGGTGCTGGGGACGTCAGCAGCAAAACGCGAATTGCGAGTCAACCACGCACCGTCATGGCATGCAACTCGCGCTGCAGACTCCCAGTGTCGAGCAGAACCGCGAGCCCGATCCTCAGGCGGAACGGCCGAGGTTGATGTCGACCGAGTCTGGGCGCGCCGGACCAAATCCGTCGATTCGCGCGCCAGTTCCAAGCGCCGGTGCTAGCGACTGGGGGCCATGGGTACTGCGTGCAAGTCGAATCATGGCCCGCGATTTGGTGGCAAACGGACGACGCCGAACGAACGCAGTTTCCGCGTCTCGGCCGGGCGCGCGCGAACGAATCTTGCGATTCGCGTCCCAGGAAGTGGCCTCGGCGCGTGATTTTTGATGGGCTGAGCCGCAGCCCGTATCCGCGCTGGTACGCACGCGCTGGCGCGCATCGGTCGAGAGGAGGGCCCGAGGTGCGGCTGGTGATGGCGCGATCAGCAAAAACGCGCTTTCCGAGACGAGCACGCACCCTCACCGCACTCCGTTCGCGCTGCAGAGTCCTTCCATCGTGGCCATGTCCGAGCCCGAGTCTTGCGCGGAACGGACGAGGTCCGGTTCCGAGGCGGTCTGGGTGATGGGAAGCACGGCGGACGGAAAATCGAGCACCAGCGGCCGTAGAGCGAGCGCTCCAGCGGAACGCTGGACGTGGTAATCGATAGCACAGATGCTCACCCGCCTCCGAGAGTGTGTGCTGATTGGACGAGGACTGGCGCGATTCTGTGGCTAGCGGTGGGCGAGGAGTAAGAAACGAATTGGGGAACTGCGAGACGAGGACGCACCTCAGCACCTGTCCTCCGTAGCAGAATACCCATGAAACGAGCATAATCCACGAGGCCGCGTCTAGCGTGTAACGCCGTGTCCGATTCCGACGGCGGCGAGGGCGACGGGAAGCAAGTGGCAACGAACGCCGCGCCAGCAACCGCGGACGGAGCCCACGCGCAGCACAGCCCGCACCATGTTTCCTGGTGTCAGTTGCAACCAGATGTCGCATTTCCAGGTCGATAGACTGAGGTCGAGTTCAGCAGCCAGCTGTTGATCGGAAGGTGAGCAACAAAGGATCGAAAATCGAGGAACGAAACCGCGGCAGCGCGACGTACCATTTCACCAGAGTGACTCCGTCATGTGCGCGATACCTGGGGCCAATTTTGCCGCAGAACGGATGAGTTGTGTTGCCGACGGCGATGGGGAATAACGTCGCTCGCCGGCGACAGGCGCCGGTTCCGCGTCGAGGGTATGCGCCTCGTGGATGAGATCGAGCATGAGCGCCATTTTGATGCCAGGAAACCGGTAATTTGTCCCGCTGCGCTGTGGTCGGGATGGTTGGCGACATTGGCAGAGGGTACGCGGACTCGCACAGCAATTCCTGCCAATCAAAAGGTCAAACACGTTAGCTGCAGATTCCATATCTGCGAAGAGACGATGTTCGATGTACTCACCACAAGAAACACGTCTTGCGAAACATGAGGCCCACGGCGCTGTCGACGTCGCCGGCTTGGGACCCGAATCGATTCGTTTTCTGCAAAGAGATCACGTCAGTTGCAGATTCCATATCTACGGAGGATGGCGGTTTGCACTCACAGAATCATGGAGGTTAAACCGACAGGGTGTGCCGTGGCGAGAGCGCAGATTTGGCATGCGACGGCGGGCTGCAAGGCCGATTTCCCCGTCTCCGAAGGGAAAGCTGCAGCGATGCTTTTCAAGGTCGCCGGAGAGTGTTCAAAGCCGAACTGCATTTCAGGCTAATCGAGATTGTCAGACACGACTGCAGACTGCACAAATGACGACTGAAGCACTCACCGAGGTATTCGAGCGCGTGCAGCGACACCGGCCATCAGAGACAGAAACGCGTGTTGTGCGGACGGCTGCGCATAGCCCGCACAAAAAACGCCGTCAGATCGGTTGCGTGTTGCATTGAGCCTGTCGGTCTGTGGATTTGAGGCAGTGATGCTGGGAGCTCGAGGAAGAGGCTGGTGGCAAACATGAGCAAACTTTCGGAGACGCGACATATGGACGTATAGAACGCACTATTGAGCTCAACCTCCCGTGACAGTGGTCTGGTAGCGATCCTGTTGCCGCTGCCTGTGCGGAGACTGGAGGCCGAATTGCGGGATGTGCGAGTCACGTGACGTGTATCTCCTGGGCACAATGAGCAAAGCGACTCCGAGAGCAGATGGCAGAGCGCACCACCAGAGTAAGCTGCACGCAGAGGTTCGCCAACATGGCCGACGGCAGCTGCGCAGCACGTCTGTCGAGCGTAGTGAGCGCAGGGGGAATATGGTGCAGAGAATTGGGTGAGAATGGACCTGGGATACTTATCACTGGTCTGGAGAAGAAAGGCACGGGGCGGAGTTGACGAAATTTTTGGCGCAAGTCCGGCCTTGGTCATCCGGTGTTTCGTTGCCACCATCAAACCATTCCATTTTGCCGAGTGAATTCAGCCACAGCAGTTGCCCAACATCGTCTGTATAATCTCACAGCATTTCTGTGACACATGAACCTGAGGTTCTCACGGGAATATCGTCGCGCGATGTAGCTCCAATCTGGGTATGCACAGCACGAACACCCCTGCCGAACCTCCTCGGATTCCGAGCGGCATGCAAAATATGCATGCGAACGGGGCTGAGGAGCCTCAGCCGTTCAAAACGCGCTATCCCGCGTCGTATGCTGCAGAATGAGTGCACTGAACATACACGCGACGTCTGAGGCGGCTGAGATCCCGGACAATGAGATATGCGTCATATATAAGGTCTCTGAATAGTCATTTTGTCTAGTTCTATCTCAAGTGCAGATGCACGTCTGGTGACCAGCTCACGAGGGCAGGGAAGTCGGATTGTGCGGCATGATAAATGCCAGTCAACGATAACAGTCTGAGAGGCTAATATACGATGTGAATTGTCCATGAGAGCGACCAGGCCGCTTCTTACAGGGTGAAATCTTGAGCGCCGCGAGCGCAAAACGCGAACTTTGTACCCATTCCAGAACATTTACCTCTCACATATGCACTCATGTACAGTCCATGTTCTATTTATAGCATCGCTGAGGGTAGTATCCCGCGGAGGCGTCGAAATTCGGTGAGAAATTCGGCCCGGGGGGACGAGAACGCGCGTGATCAAACTCCGCTCAGCCAGAACAACGCCCCATGAACTCGCACACACCGGCCTACCCTCGCGGCCTCACCGGTGCTGACACATGCCGTCTCAATGAGCGCTGACTGAGCAGTGCTTTCCGATGAGAAATCCGCCGCAGAAGAGGCTGGGAGCCTAGCTACGCGGTCGGCGCTGTAGCGACGAAAACGCGGTTTCTCGCAATGCCGCTCTATTCTTTGGGCTTCTCGTTTCACGGAGATCAATCGCCGGTTTGTTAGGCATCAGATGGCGCGGTAGAGCTGCGTGGAGACGCGGAAACGCGGCGGCCGTGAGTAGGAGCGATTTTGGGAGTCTAGAGGGTATAGGGGTACCTACTCCCTCCCTACCTTGACCCACGGGCGCCTAATTGGATCCTGAACCACTGAAATTTGGTGCAAGACGAAAATTTCCAGGGGACGCAGCGGGACGAGCAGAATATCGGTCTGAATCGCGACGCGAGGCCGCACAACCCTCCGCCGCCCGGTCTCGGCACCGCCGATTCGCTTCAGCAACGCAAACAAGTTATTCATGGTGCTCGTACGAGGTGAAACAGTCATCCTCCGGGATTCAATCGGAAGGGAGGCCGCGCTGTAGCGGTATAAAAGGTGCGTGCGTGCGACTCTGGTGCAGCATCGAGCCCGACCTCCCTCCTCCGCATCGCCCACGTTCTCTCCTCGCCACCTCGCAGAACCGACGTATGCATTCGCGCACTCCGAGAGTGCGCCCTCGATGTCCGTGGCCACTGGACTCGTGCTCGCCGCGTACCCGCGCTGTCGACGTGGGGTCGATCGAGCGTTCTCGTTGCGACATCGTGAGTCTTCCTGTCGCGTTCCGACTGCCTGCGCTCATGACGACGGAAATACCCCCCGGTATGTGCCCGTTGTTGTACCAGACACATTCAACGTCGCCGATCGTGAGTTCATCATTCTGCGCTGTGCGTCGTCCGCCGGCTGTAAGTATGCTCACGACCACCGAACAGCGCCAACACACGACACTCGATTGTGAGTGTCCGATCGCAGTCCGTTTCAGCCAAATGACGTTTTACAGGCAGGCATACATTTGTTGGTGTACAAGACAACCGTTCGGCCGTCACAGGTGAGTACTAGTGATTGCGATGGGTTCTGCTCGCGGCTGACAACTTCCCTCGCAGGCATTAATTTGCGGTCCAAGTTCACGCTACCATTTTCACCAATAGTACGTCCTTGGCCTTCCTATCGCATGTAGACTTTACTCAAGCTCATTTTGCAGCACGACGGCGATGGCGCGGAATGGCGAGGAAACGGTATATTGGTGAGTCGCTACGCATACATATCGTGCTCGCGGGGTGCACGGACCCAGCGTTGTCCTCTTGCATGCACGCATCCGAGAGAGAGAACGGGGCTCGTAGCGCTGGCCGCGACGGCGAGCGCGGCCTGTTCACATTGAACCGGACGCTCCGCATCGCGCGCGACCCGAGCACCGTCCTCCTCTCGCTGGTGCGTGCGCGCGAGAGGACGGTGCTTGCGGCGCGCAGCCTGTTCGCACCGAACCAGACGCTCCGCCTCGCGATCACGGAGTGGGCGACCCGAGCGCTGTCCTCTCGCTGGCGCGCACGCAAGAGAGAACGGCGCTTGGGGCGAAGGCCGCGAGCCTGTTTGCATCGAACTGGACGTTCTGCGCCGCGAGCACGGAGTGGACGCGAGCGCCGTCCTCTCTAGCGCGGCAAGAGAGAACGGCGCTTGGGGCGAAGGCCGCGAGCCTGCATCGAACTGGACGTTCTGACGACGAGCTGAACGCCCCGGGGGCGAAGGCGCGAGCCTGCGAACTGGACGTCTGCGCCGCCACGGAGTGATTTGCGTCCATCGGACGAGCTCCTCGTCGTCTGCTCGCCCACGCGGCTCGAGACCACGCGGCGCGGCGTCACCGTCTGCGTCGTCGCGGGTGCTTTGTATAATCTGAGCGTCCGATCGTCAGGTTTGGCTGCGTGCAAATAAAAACACACGCGATGGACGAGCCGTGGGCATCGCTGGACTCGTCCTCGATCGGCAAAAGTCGTGTCCTGAATGAAGTCAGCGTACAAAGTCAGGGATAGGAAAGAGGCATTCATAGCTTATCATGGACGGCGCGTGCCCGCGAGTGAATCCTGAGTGCGATCCAAGAGATGATGATGATGTAAGAGGGCTTCAAGTTCAATCGGCAGCGACGAGGGGGCAGTAAAAACGCTGCTCGACGATCGGCAGCGACCTGAAAACTGACGGTTCGGTGAGTTTGTTTGACTTTTAGTCGACAATTGCAACGTTGCTTATTGACGACGTGACTTTGCAAATACTTACCTGGTAGCTGCTCGACGATGGCGAGTACGTTGGCAACGTCGGCGAGCGTGATGAATGGCCAGCGTCGAATTTGTCCTGAAAACTGACGACGTTCGTGCGCCGACGTTCGAGTTTGTTTGAGCAGAGTCATTTTAGTCGACGCGAATGAAAACTCAACGTCGGCGATCGGATGAATGGCACCGTTACTCGGGCGGGCGATGACGACGGCTGAGCAGAGACTGCAGAGCCGTCGCAAATACTTACCTGGTAGCAATGTCTTTGACGCGAGTTTGGCAACGCCGGCGAGCGATGAGGATAGCAGGCAGCGTCTTGCAAGCGCGCGGTGTATGCGACTGTGAGATGCATGCGACCATTCCTTGTGAGCCGACGTTCGAGCTTAGTTGACGACGTTCGCAGAGTCATCGCCAATACTTGGCTGGTAGTAATGTCTTTGACGCGACGATGGCAAGTGAATTCGAGTACGTTGGCAACGTCGGCGAGCGTGGGGATCTGGATGAATGGCAGGTAGCGTCTTGCAAGCGCGCGGTGTATGCGACTGCGAGCGCAAAGCGGATGCAAGCGCGACGTCGCTGGATGCATAGAGACCAACTGGGGTCACGGCAGCGCGAGTTGGGCGCGAGCTTTCTCGACGGCTGCCGACTGCGAGCTGCTTGTTAATTACCTAGTAATTGCTTTGACGCTGCACCGAGCGTTGACGTGCACAGCAGCAGCAGCAGCCACGAACGCCGCGGCAGTAGGGGACTAACGCCCAGCGCGCACGGCGGTCGTGGCAGCGAGCAAGCCGGCGCCAAAACCGTCGACCAGGCAAGACGAGCACGTGGCGGCCGCCTTCGGCGTCCGCGGCCAAAGAACCACCCGCGAGAGTGGAAGTTCGAGTCTTATCGCGAGCAGCCGGGTGGCCGCCACCGCCACGCGCACCTCCTCTTGCCTGGCGAGATTAAGAAAAAACAGGAAGGAAGGACAGTTTTGCTTGCCTTGTCCATAGTCGAGGTTGTTCTTTGGACGCGAGGGAAAAGCGAGCGGACCGGGAAAACAGAGCCACACTTTCTCTCCCTCCCATTCTCCAGGCACGAGCTGCAGGATGAACGTCGCCAGTCTCCTTTCAGACTCGCTGGCCACTGGCGAGTGCGCCGTATAGAGCGCGTCGGTTAATACTAACCTATCTGCCAGACGCCGCGACGCGTCAGAATGCCACCGCCGCCTTAGAGCACGCAGCGGCCACCAACTACGTGCGTCCCAATCAGCGTCTGCGCCACGGCCTGGTCAGTACTGATGCCCGCCGCAGCCCCGTGTACATGGTGCTGCTCGCCCAGGAGCTCGCCAAAGAGTCTGCCGAAATGTTGACGAGGAACGCCGCCGGTATCGCGCTCAAGAACGCTCTGACAGCAAGGGTGAGTCTATTATCTTGTGCCAGTAACCGCAGTATACTCAGTTCCGCGGACAGGACGTGCAACGGCAGCAAGACTACGAGGCCCGCTGGCTCAACCTCCCGGCCGACACCAAAAACCAGGTCAAACAGCAGGTCCTGCAGACGCTCTCGTCGCCCACGCGCGCGGCGGGCGTTTCTGCCCAGGTCATCGCCGCCATCGCCGCCGTCGAGCTGCCGCATCACCAGTGGCCCGAGCTCATCCAGGGCCTGCTCGGCTACGTCAATGACCCCTCCAACGCCAACCTGCGCGTCGCCGCCCTCCAGACGATCGGCTACATCTGCGAGACCATCGTGCGTTTTTTCCTTGGTTTTTTCTTTTGGTTTTCGGCGCTGATTTGGTGGCAGCGGGCCGGAGGTGCTCGCCATGCGCGCAAACGAGATCCTCACCGCCGTCGTACACGGCGCGCGCAAGGACGAGCCGTCGCCAGACGTCCAGCTCGCCGCGATCAATGCGCTCTACAACTCGCTGAGTTTGTGCGCGAGAACTTTGAACGCGAGGTCAGTCGGTCCCGAGCGAGATGACGCGTCCGCTGACTCGCGCAGGGCGAGCGCAACTACATCATGCAGGTCGTCTGCGAGGCGACGCAGAACCCGTCCGTGCCCGTGCAGGTCGCCGCGTTCGAATGCCTGGTGCGCATAATGGGCCTGTACTACGACAAGATGAGCTTCTACATGGAGCGGGCGCTCTTCGGCCTCACCGTGCTCGGGATGAAGAACCCGGAGGAGGCCGTCGCGCTGCAGGCCGTCGAGTTCTGGTCGACGGTGTGCGAGGAGGAGATCGACCTCGCTATCGAGGAGGCGGAGGCAGCCGAGTACGGCGAGCAGCCGGAGAACGAGAGCAAATACTTTGCCAAAATCGCCCTGCCCGAGATCATGCCCGTCATCCTGCAGTTGCTCACGCGCCAAGAGGAGGACGCGGACGAGGACGAGTGGAACGTCTCGATGGCCGCTGGCATCGTTTGGGTCTGCTCGCGCAGGCCGTGGGCGACGCAATCGTCCAGCAGGCGCTGCCGTTCATCGAGGTCAACATCAAGAACCCCGACTGGCACTTCCGCGAGGCGGCCGTCATGGCGTTCGGCCGATTCTGACGGCCCTGATCCCGCGGCTCTCGCGCCGCTCGTCCAGCAGGCGCTGCCCATTATGATTGACATGATTCGCGACCCGGACATTCACGCGCGACACGACGGCGTGGGACGCTGGGCCGCATCTGCGACCTGCTGACGGCGTCGATTAAGCC
>JAXOIZ010000013.1:0-220981 GCA_037042915.1 Auricularia sp. M13 | reverse complement strand
CGTTGCGACTCGGGGTGGAATGACGGCAGAGCGAGAGAGACAACGTCTAAATGAGATCGCACTTCCAGCGCCGGTCTGCGCGCGGGAGGATGGATACCGACGAGGGAGGGCTGCGGGAGAGACGCAATTATGTCACGGCCGTCGTGCGCTGGGACGCGCTGCGTCCTTGTCGCACCCCCCCAGCCGCAGTCTCAGGACACATTGTGGGTCTGGCGGGTGCAAGATGCGACTGGATCGGGGACATGTCGAGCTGAGCCAGACCGTGACGGTATTGAAAAGGAGATGTCGAAGTACCAGCCAGTCAGTCGTGAGTGAGCGGAAGGATGGCCGACCGGGAGCGACACAGCTGGGAGGGCGGGAGACTCGAGACGCACCGCTGCTGTCACAACCACCATGCGCAATCTGGACGGCTGGGACACACGCTGTGTCCGTCCCGCGACCCCGATAGCCGCAGTCACAGGAATAGGAATGAAAATGATTAAGGTGGGTGGGCGGCGTCCACTACTTCAAGGATGGGAGGAGGAGATCAAGTCAGCTCGGTGGGATTGCGACTCGGATGGAAGGAGGGTAGAGCGGGAGAGACGCAGCTAATTTATAAGCCGCTTCCAGCCAGGGCGGTGGATACCGACGTGGGAGGGCGGGAGAGACGCACCACAGTCCCAGCTGCCCCGCGCACACTGGGCTGCTGGGACACGCTGCGTCCTTCTCGCACTCCCATTAGCCGGTGGGATGGCGACTTGAATGTAAGGAAGGGGGCGGGATGACGGCAGAGCGAGCGAGAGAGACGCATCTAAATGAGATCGCACTTCCAGCGCCGGTCTGCGCGCAGGAGGGCGGAGAGACGCACCACAGTCCCAGCTGCCCCGCGCACACTGGGCGGCTGGGACACGCTGCGTCCGTCTCGCACCCCGATTAGCCGCAGTCACAGAAATGATCAAGGTGGGTGTGAGGGCTAGGACGAGGCTGGTATGATTGCGACTCGGATGTAAGGAAGGGGGCGGGATGACGGCCAAGCGGGAGAGACGCAGCTTAGTCGTATCCCACTTCCAGCCAGGACGGTGGATACCGAGGTGGGAGGGCTGCGAGAGAGACGCACCTATGTCCCGGCGGCCGTGCGCAAACTGAGCGGCTGGGACACGCTGCGTCCGTCTCGCACCCCCGGCTGGGCGTCTGACTATGAGGAATAAATGTGCTAGACGTCGACTCGGACTCGGACTCGGAGTGAAGTCGGATGGAGGGGATTTGGGAGACGCAGCTACCGTGTGTAGGACGGTCGTAAGTGTGGGAAGGAGGCTGACTGTGTGCGACGCCCTGCATCCTCCGTGCAATGGAGGAACATCAAACACGCAGTGCGCGATCAGATAAATGTTCAGGTCACATGTCGATGAGGGTAGAGAAATCCGGGGAAGAGGCACTGCAACGGCTGTGACGATCGATGAGCGGAGAGGACGGGGGACGGGCGAGGATCGGGACGTAAACGCCGGCCCGGAGACGCCGTACTGCTAGCCCAGCGTGGGGACGCAAGCTCATCACACCAGGCGACGCAGGCAGCAGCGCGTGTCCTGTGAGTCACATTGGCGCGCGGCAGAGGGAGTACCTAATCAGCACGCAAGCCCGTGTGCGGAGCGCGGGCGGCGGGCACTGGCAGGCTGAGCAAGCGGAGCGCGAAAAAAGCCGGAACGGACCCTCTCATTGCCCATTGCCCTTGCAAGTTGCCCACACCCAAAAAGCTCTCTAATGTCGTCGAACGTGCCCATCTCGCAGACGTCCAAGACGGCGCCGACGCCGGTGAACACGCCGCTGACGACGGGCGTGCTGTCCGCGGGGCTCTCGCGGCCGACGGTGCCGGACGTGACGGAGGAGGACGCGGAGGAGATCTCGACCGACCGCCTCGACGCGCTCCCCGCCGGCGCCCGCGCGCTGCTCTCGGGCCTCGTCCAGGACAAGATCGCCGGCCTGATCGGCCGCAGCAGCGGATACATCGAGGCCCTGCCCGTCCCCGTCAAGAAGAACGTCGAGGCGCTCAAGGGCGTCGATGTCCAGTACTTGGAGCTCTATAAGGAGTACAAGAAGGAGCTGCTTGAGCTCGAGACCAAGGTCCACTTTTTCTTATTTTTTAAAATTTTAAATGTGGCTGACATTTTTTTCTGCCGACAGTACGCGGCCAAGTACCAGCCCGTGTTCGACCGCCGCGCGGCCATCATCAACGGCAAGGCCGCCCCGACGCCCGAGGAGCTCGCCGCCGGCGCAGCGGTGAGCGCCAAGGACAACGAGGGCGACGACGACTACGCGCCGCTGCCCGCCGACGTCGCGCCCGCGCCCGAGGGCATCCCGGACTTCTGGCTCACCGCCCTGCGCAACCACGTCGGCATCTCCGACCTCATCACAGAGCGCGACGCCCCCTGCCTCTCGCACCTCACCGACGTCCGCTGCGTCCTGCTCACCGCCGAGGGCCAGAAGGGATACCGCCTCGAGTTCGCCTTCTCCAAGAACGACTTTTTCGACAACGAGCTCTTGACCAAGACGTATTACTACCAGGACGAGCTCGATTATGCCGGCGACTATGTCTATGATCGCGCAGAGGGATGCGAGATCAAGTGGAAGGACGACAAGGACCTCACCAAGAGCTACGAGATCAAGAAGCAACGGAACAAGAGTGCGTATTATTCTGCTTTTTCTTCTGCTGTACCCCCATCCTTCATTCCATCATCTACGTCCCATTCGCCCACGGACTTGGCCACCGTGGCGCGCGTTTTTTATTATCATATTCATCTCCTCGCCTTCATCGCGTTTGTTCCACCATCCTGCCGTGCGAGCAGCGCCAAGTGCAGGTCCTGCTGCATACATACGTGCGCAGGAACTCGCGCTCCAGCTCAAGCATCACTGCCGGCGTTCCTCCTTGCCCTTCCTTTTTTTCCGTTCCATCTCCCGCTCGCTGCGCAGTCTTGTTCTCCCCGTTCCTCCTCCATCCCCGCTCGTGCCCCGCTCTCCCGCCCACGCACTCGTTTATCTGCCTGCCTCCACGTCCCGACTGCGCTTCATGTTGGCTTGCCCGTCTGCGTTCCTGATCGTTCCCGGGCATTTCTTTTTGCTGTCCTCGTCTGCTATACACCCGCCCCGTTGCCCGTCCATCCTCCCCGGCCGAGTCGTCTCCTCGGTGCGGATGATTTTATCGTGTTTTCCGTCCTCCGCATCTCCTGCTTTGCCCATCCGCGTCATGCTGGCGGACGTGGACGCTGGATCGTTGAACGATAGCGGCGTCACGGAGAGCAGTGTGCGAGCGAACGACTGACAGCATGTATCCATTTACACCATTCCCGCCGCACCCCTGGGCCTCCGCCCTGTTTACACTGGGGCCTCATGGGACATTCCTACCCCCCATCTTCTTTCCTCCATCGTCCCGCTTTCTACGCTCCGTCGCTAGCGCGGCCTCTCCAATCTTTTATTATCGCTTTCCTCGCTACGCGCGCTTTCCTCACTAACCCTTCGCCGAGCAGACACGAACCGCACGCGGCTAGTGCGCAAGGCGCACCCGGCCGAGTCGTTCTTCAACTTCTTTTCGCCGCCGACGCCGCCGGACGAGGCGGCGGTCGCGGCGGGCGACGTGGACGAGGACGAGCTGGACGAGCTCGAGCAAAGGCTCGAGATGGATTATCAGATCGGGGAGGATTTGAAGGAGCGGGTGAGTGCTGTTGGTCTTTCTGGTGTTGGTTTTCTTTGGGATTGGATTTCTTGTTTTGCGGGGGTGGATTTCTTGTTTTGCGGGGGTGCTGCGCGATGCTGGTTCGGCGGCTTGAACCGTGCGCTGCGGGCTCGTCTTGCCTTGCTTGAACGTATGCTCGTGAGGCCGGTGTGCGCGCGCTGCTTGTATGACACCGGGCAGACCGCGGTGTCGGCGCTCCGCACGTTGTCCGAGGCTTCCTCGTTACTGCTCGGGACCCCGGCGTCGTCCAGCCGCCGTCCAGCGCCCGCTACACTGGACCGCCCGGCATTAGTGTGCGCAGCGATGCCAGGCTGCTTCTTCGTCCTAGCACGCGCCTTGCCGATGCGGGATCGCCAGGCGCAGAGGAGCAAGAGCTCGGACTTTTTGCGGCGGCGCAGAGCTCGCCGAGCGCGTTTGACTGCTCGGCTTAATGCTCCACCTCGAGACGCCGCACTCCAGTTGATGTGCGCTGCGGTTGCTGAGCTGAGCTGGGCATGTCCGGCGTTATCTACGTCGAACCCAGCTCGGCTCGGCACTGTACGCCTGTGAACGAACAGCGCTCGTTTGGTGTGGGCTTGCGCGGGCGTCTTGGGCCTCGATGACTCCCGCCGTTGTACCATGCGAACGCGGGTTCCGGTGACGGCGCACGAGCAGCTTGTCGCGTATCGGACGCTGGGTACAGTTTGCCGGGCATACCGCGCTCGGCTGTGGCTGCACTTGCGAGCGCGGTCTGCCGCCTTGCTGCTGCGTCTCTTCGACGTTCGCCGCCTCACTTCTTCGCTCGTCCGATTTCTTCTTTATCTTACAGCGCCGCTGACTCGACATATTATCGCAGGTCATCCCGCGCGCGATCGACTTCTTCACGGGCAAGGCGCTCGACTACGAGGAGCTGGAGGAGGACGACGACGACGACGAGGACTTTGAGGACGTCGATGAGGACGAGGACGAGGATGATAGCGAGGTGAGCTGCAGCTGCTTTTCTCCCTTTCTCCCCCCGGTTCTTCGTTTGTCCGTCCTGGCCTCCCAGTTCTTCGTTTCTCCGTCCTAGCCTCCCTCCGCTTCCTTTTTCCCCGTCGTATATTCGCGCGCGCTCGGTGCCCAAGTCGGAGAGCGCGGAGTCGAACGTCACGCTGCTGTGGGCGTGGAGCGTGTGATGATGCTGTGGCTTGGCCTTGTTGCCTCGCGCTGCGCTTCGCTTGCTCCTCACTCATTTGGACGCATATACCCGAAGCCTGTGTTAATGTCCATCGCGGCATTTTACACTGTTCACTAGCTCCATACGCTCGGGCGCTGCGCTGCCAGCACCCTTCGCGCGCGTTATCGTCGTTCCTGCCATCCATCCCGCCCACTGCCTTCATTAGTTCTTGACCGTACCCCCGTTCCCCGTGCGAGCGAACGGCGCGCGCTGACGCTGACATGCGCAAGTAGGACGACGACGACGTGGAGAACGACGTGCCGCTGCGGCGGCGCCAGAACCGCGAGCAGGTCGACCCGCAGGAGTGCAAGCAGCAGTAGACCCCCCGCTCGGCCCCTCGCCCTCGCTCATTCTTGCGCCCTCCCCGCTTTGACATAGACGTCTCCGACTCGTTGACGAACAAAAAAACTCTACCCGGTTCCCTCGCTGTTTTCCCTCCGCCGCTTGCTCGCTGATTGACCGATTTGAATATGAAACCCACGATCTCGCGTAGTTAGTTAGTTAGCTCCTTTTTCTCTTTCTCTTACTCTCCTCTAGTTGTTTCTGACTCTGATCTCTTCTCTCACTCCATCTCACCAATAGTAGCTTACATCCGCCGCCGCCGCGCCTACCTCCCCCCTTTCGTCGAAAAGATGGCTCTTTTTTTTGGATCTGACATTTCTGATGCTCGTTCAATCTGGGTAATGTGAACTGGTGCTGACTGGATAGCCACTTCAATCGGTGTTGAAGAAACTCAGACTGTGGACGAATTGCGACGAGTGTGAATGCGCTGCAACTTGGCCGAAGCGGAGGATACATGCAATGATACATCTGCATGTGAAATTCTGTGCTTTCATATGCGGTAGATTTACGAACCGTTGGATTAAGCAGGTCGCTTCCGTCGGATAGTAATACTGTACCGTATCGACCGTAGGTTCGTTTGTCCTTGTTTATTTGTACTGTATCATTCTCTATGGACATCGTGAAGTGAGATTTCTCGCTTGGACATAATACACACTCCCTGGAAGTACCGTTTGCGACATCTAATTCACAGATCGGGCCCCATTGGTGAAACGACGGTTTACCACTCTTTGCACTTGAACAGCGATACGTGCCAGACTTACGGGTCCCATAGCAGCAGCAACTCGTAAGTGAGGCGGAGACCGGGACAACGACATGGAAAAACAAACTACAGTCCACGCACGAAATGAATGCGTTACGGTATCTATGGCATGCCAACACTCTGTGGCTCTACATTATCAGAACTACAGGTCTCCAATAAAAGTCCGTGATCAAGAGCTTGAAGGTCGATCGTGGCAAGCGTTATTCGACGCTGACTCGGGGCCGCCGCGCGCAAGTTCAGCACGACGCGACACGCGAAGCATGTGTAGAGTATTCGCTCGGTGCTGTAGCGGCGATCTCAGTCTGCCACGGGCTGCAGGGGAAATTCCACTTACGCGAAGAGTAGGACGCCGTATGGAGCCTTGAAACCTGGGTGAGTGTGCCTGCCAGTGGTTATGTAGTTGGACTGGGGGTAATATGCATACCGGGACTCTGAAGGTGGCTACCACATTTGACAGCGCGAATACTACGAGAATTTAGTTAACTCCCGAATCAGCGGAATAGGTGGAAAGTAACATACAGAACATGACTGTGAAGTAGGCGAAAGCTGAGATGCCAGTTGCGAGAGCTTAGGGCCACGAGCACTGTGCACCAAAGCAAGGGGCGCACCATCACGATAGAGTGAGATGGCCAGTTCCGACGACCCATGCCAGAGCAATGAGACGCAGGAGAGAACGGTCTCTTGCGGGCGGGTCGCGCATTCCTGTTTGAACCTGAGCACCGTCAGACATATAAAGGCTGCGTAACGAGTTCAGTAGCCGTAAACGTGAAAAAATGGGCTCACCGAAGTCGACGCAGCAGAACAGCACCCATTCCAGGTAGAACTGGCCATACGACGACACATGGATGCATCCCCGTAGATTTGGCGAGAGCGCGCTGCTGGCAATGACTAGTTTCAATTTGTAAAATGAGCCTGGTTCGTGAGCGCGCGAAAGGAAGGGCACCGCGCACAGCTGCCGGTGGCGATCCATTCGTAGATGAGATAGGTGTATACGCCTGCAGATAGCACGGCCATCAACGCGAAGGCGATCGTCGTGCAGCGCGAGCCGTTCCATATTGCCCACGTGCGCAGGACGATGATGCCTGCGGCGGGCAGGAAGTCAGCCAAAGGAAAAAAATCGCTCCGCCGAGCTTACTTTGTCCGAAGAGCATACCCAGCAGGCCGAGGACTACATATCATATGAGTGCGGTTACTAGAACCAGGAGATGTGGAGTCTTACGAGCGGCAAACGATGAAGTGATTTTGCACACTTCGATCTCGAGGTTTCCGAAGTAAACTGCCGGTGGGAGGAATTGTGAGTACGTAGTCGGTATTCAGTATTCGACGAGCACTTCACTCACAAACCAAGTACATGCAGATCTCGACCATGGCGCTGTAGCGCGACGCGTAGTATAGCAGGACCGCGGGCCCCGGTGAAGATGACCACACGAGCTCGATTTCTTCGCCGATGGTGATGAAGAATTCATAGGCCTTTCGGGATCGATTAGAACAAGGTGGAATTGTGGCATGACTAGCTTGTAACGTACGAAAAGCGCAGCGTTGCAGGCTGCCAATGGGGGGACGCTGAATCAGTGATTCGGATGGAAGATTGGATATGACCATGACGCACTGAATATGATCTATGTAATACGAATGGAGCGTTGTTGAATAAAGACATGGCCTCGGATCTGGACAGCACGATACCTTGAACAGGTGCACGGCTTCCAGCACAGCGATAAGCTTAGGGCCTTCCATAGACAGAAAGTCGACCTGCGCTGGTCAACTAGCCGGGAGAAACGCGAGTGGCGGGATCATTCGGGATGCTGGCAGCTCGAGCTGGCCGTTTTATGTGGCGTCTACGAGGACAGGCGCGTTGGATGTCCAAATGCCGCTGTGCACTCGGCGGTCCAGTCGCCCGAGCGCCCGGGTGCGCTGCCGTTTGTCCGACGTCGCGGACCGTGTTGCAATTGGCCGTGTCTGGCGCCTGCTGTGCGTCTCTCTGCAGCATGTCGAGGGTACCGGTTTGATACTGAATGGCTGCACAGCGCTGGAGGAGGAGACCATCATGATTGACTCGGAAGACGTGTCACACAGAGTCCGAGTCGCCGTATATCCCGAGGAAAGAAGTCAAGATTGTTCGCAGTCAATGCTAGGGCAGGTTATAGGTCCCAAAAGCATCGAGCCAACACAGAAAGAGCCAGGGTTGGCGGCCCGCTGGCAGGTTATGACATGGACGCCGAATAGAAATGAAGCGCGGGCGGCGGTCCGAGGCGGGCGGGCCCAACCAGGGAACATGTAGCCTGCTCAGGTTGAGGCAGAATGAGTTCGTCGTAGCGCCATATGCAGCCGCACGCGCCAGTCGGGCCAGGCGCGAGCCTCGAGTAGCAGATACGGCCGTGACTCCTGCGCGTCGTGATGTCTGATTCAACGCTTTAGCTGACTCGCTACTTGCTCGAGTATTGCATAAGGTCGCCCAGAATCCAGAACATTTTGCGTGCGCTGAATTGCTCACTTTCGGACGCGTGCAGAGTGAGCGGAGTGAACGGGTCGGAGTTTGTTTTCGGAGTTTGTTTTCGCGTTGTTGTCCCGCTCGCCGATTTTGAAAACGAGAGAAATGGAGCGAGAATACAGTGTATATGGACGAAAAATACCGTGTAGTATGTGCTCATTAATTTATCCTGAGCGAAGGGCAAGAATATCCGGAGAACGGCTATAAGGCGAGATCCACCTATATTTCGGCTGCCTGTCAGAGGTTGACAGCGCGTCGTCTATCTCAGAAAAAAGAGTCCATAAAGTGAAGGATTTAACATTATTTGACCAAGTAGGCAGACATAATGTATAGGACTGCTGCCAATCTGTCGGACCGTCGCGTGTGGTCACTGTGGTCATCGACTCTTTTCGGATATCATCCTTCGATAGGTGAGATTTTTCACTGCTTAAGCAAATTCCAACGTTGACGAGCACCGAGGCCACGAAGCGCACATGGAATGCGATAGAAATGGATGGAAGCATAGGCGCACGGGATCAATCAGGGCAAGTGGCGGTGCGCGTCTGGGGCGTTCTTGTCGCTTGCCGGGACAACGTGCCGCGCGATGTTGACGTCGAGGCGGACCGACAACCACAACCACCACAGCGACCACGGACTGCGAATGCGCCACCGCCCCGCCCGCGCTCTTATACCCCCGCACACCCCACCACGCGCGCCCACGCCCCCGGGCGCCCCAAGCCACCACGCTCGACAACAACGACCGCGCTGCCCGTGATGCGGGCGGCGACGACGACGAGTACGACTCGGACGACAGCGACGACACCGTCCGCCCCTCCCATCATCGTGCGTGCTGACGCGTATGGCGTGCGTGTGTGGGCTGAAATGTGGCAATAGGCGACAGCGATAGCGACCTCGGCGACTACTTTGCCAAGCGGGCCGACACGCGCCGCGATGGCGACGTCAAGGTTCACATTGCGTCTGGGCGCGACGACGGCGACGGCGACGACGGCGGTATGTTTCGATGTCGCGTCGACGCATCCGCCGGCGACGGCATTTGTTGACGGTGCTCACAGGCAGCGTCGATAGCTGGCGTTCTTCGATCCAGGCCGAGCCTAGACTGGCTGGCGCGTCACGCCCCCGCGAAGTCAAGTTTCATTGGGAGCAGGATATTGCAGGTACGTTGCTCTGACGCCTGCAATCTGCCCCCACGTCGCTCATCTTTGTATGTTACTGGCAGAGAATCACTCTCGCGACGCTGCGGCAGAGAGCTCCGGGTCGTCGTGGAACGATTATACGTGGGACGACGCGCGGCAGGTCAACGACCACTTCGCGTCCGGCTGGAACGACGAGCAAGACTATGCTGGTAAGCTTTATGTTGAATTACAAGCTGCCGCTGTGGAAATATAGAATAGCATTGCTGATATTTTTCAGTGCAAGAGCACGAGTACGACGAATCTGGCTGGGATGAGGAGCCCGAGTCGGAGGACATCGTGGACTCCTGGCCCACACCATCCGTTTCATCCAGTTCACCATATGCGGACACCGCGGACGCCACGCCTTCCTTCAGTTGGGATGACGCCGGCACTCCACAAAACGATACCGGTACGTCCCTCCTGACATTTCACCGCCCATGAGATGCTCACCGTATGATGCAGATAACGATTCCCAATCTTCATCCGACACTGACAGCGACTCAGGCTGGGGCGCCATCCCGCAGGACGTCATGCTCGACTGGGCCTCGACGACCGACGGCAGCTGGGGCTGGGACGAGGAGGAGAACGACTGGGCCGCGCCGCCCGAGGAGGTGGCCGCCGCCGCCGCCTCTTCTGCCTCTCTTTCCTCCGCAGACGCGGACTCGGACTCGGATTTGGCCAAATCGGACGATGGGGAGGAGTGGGACGACGAGTACCCGCAGATGCAGCCTGTTACTGTGCGTTTTTTCTTGGTTGATGTTGCCGAGGAGTTTTTGGTGTTAATGTGCATTTGGATGCTGGTTGTAGTACAACCTGGTGCCCGGCGAGCCGTCCGGTGTCGACCCCGTGTCGCAGCCGCCCAGTCCCGCGCCGTCCGATGCGTCGCGCGTCGCGTGGGAGGACCCGGAGGAGTCCGTTGCTGTCTCGCCATCTTATGTGAGTTGCGTACTCTTTTTCTTTTTCAACATCCGCCGTCCCTTCACCTCCTCCCCCGCTCCCTTCACTCCATTCACCTCAACCTAGCCTCTCACACTGTATTCTCTCCCAACTCGCCCGTAGATCGTGCGTCGGGACGCAGAATCACGCAGCTAATGCCGCGCGCGCTTGCAGGAACCCATCGCGATCGAGCTGCACGGCGCGACCGGCGACGACCTCACGTTCTTCCACCCCGTCCGGCCGCGCGTCAACGCGACCATCACGCTCGACGCCGCCCTGTGGCCCGCGCGCAGCCTGCATCTGACGCTCGCGGCGCTCCCGCGCCCGCCGAGGAGGCCGCTGAGCTCGGCGTTTATTCTGCGGGAGCTTGCTGGAGCTGGAGATGATTGTACCTCACCCGCCTCGCCTGCCCCGCCTGTGTTGCACACTTTCGCTTCCGACGCTGATGCCGTGCGAACCTTCGCGGCGCCCGTACCTTCGTCTCCGCTGCTGCCGTTGGATTCGTCCGCCTCAGCTGCAGCTGATTCAAATTGGAGTGCGTCTTCCCCGCCCTCGCACGCAACATCCCCCACTTCTGTATCCACACCCCCATCCATACCCCCACCCACGTCCTCCTCACCTCAGCACCTACTCCGCCGCCACCCATGGACAGCCTCGACATCCCTGCACTCCGCCTCCTCACAGCACCGCAACCTCGCGCTCTTCCCCCTTCCCGGCGCCGGCGCGGCATACGCGCTCCAAGCGACGCTCCCGCGCCACTTCTTCGCGCGCGCGACTGAGAGGCTGTTTGTGCTTTCTGTGGAGGCTGTGGGCGTGCAGGAGCAGCGGGTGGAGTGTGTAAGACGGTTTAGTGTTAGTTGGGTGCGGTTTGAAGGTGATGGTGGAGGTGGAGGGGGGAGGGCGGAGTGGTAGTGGGAGGGGCTGCTTGGAGTGCAGGGGAAGAAGTGTCTTTTTAGTGTGCGATGAGGTGTATCACTACGCTGGTGTGTGTGTGTGTTTACTTACTTTTGCGATGCCTATTGTAATCGAGTGTCGTTGTACTGGGACCAGAGCGAGATAAGGACGACTCAGGTCACTACTAGTACTTCTTCGGAGGCAAGCCTGGGAGGTAGCATGCGAGGACGAACAATATTTACATATACTGTCCTGCCATCTCTTCGAAGAAAATACGTATACAATGCAATATCTCAAATTGCACCCCCCGAATGTCCAATTGCTACCAGTGACAGAAGAACGAAATTACTACAAGTCCATCAGTGCGATTCGATAACACACGCCCGTCCCTCCACATTTTCGCGAGCCCAAAACGCCACTGCGTGATTCGTTGCCAGGGTGTCGATCGTTGTGCTTGGATGCTTCGCAGCTGCACGGAGGTTGAGCATGATGCGGCATGCCAACGACGTATATAGTATTCTTTCTGTGCTATGTACCATTTATCTCTCAGCAATGTTGTCCGTAGTACTGATCCACTTACCCGTAGAACAGAATACGATAATGGCCCTGTATGCTAGATATGAGTGTTCACGAAGGATCCCCTGCGGTCTGCGCACCGGGATAGTTAATGAGGCCGCAATAGTCGAAAGGGCAAAGACTGCCGCCGCCTAAGCTGAAGCCAATCAGGTAGAATAATTCACACACTGAGCATCGCGGTAAAATAGGTGAACGCTGGGTGATGGATTAATTTACCAGACGTAGTGAGATGCCAAACGGCGTACCCTCTCTATAAAGCGAGCTTGTCAAGTCCGGGGAGCCGCGCCAGAGTTTTGCTGCGGAGGAGAGCAAAGAGCCTGGTGTCGAGCGCGCGGCACATTCCCGTCTGTACTTGATCACGGTGAGACATATCATCGCTGTATATGTACGCTTTTCAGCTGTTGTTCCACGCACGGGGAACACAACGTACCGATGTCGGTGCTACAGAACACAAGCCAAGCTATGTAGAATAGGTGGTAAGGAGGCTCGACGGCGCATCCCCGCAGATACGGTGAGACGGTTCCATCGGCCATCGCTAGAATTCGGACGAGTCAGCAAATGTACTGTGAGAACTGGGATGGAGGTATTGAAGGACCTTTGATATTGATGGCCCATCCCACGGCTCTGTACACGATGACGCCCGAGCATAGCGTCCCAATCACCATTAGGGCACTAGATATGCAGCGAGAGTCGTTCCATAGTGCCCAGGTTCTAAGGATCACGATACCTGAGGCGCTCAGCTAGGCGGGAAAGATCGCGCTAATAGTCGAACTCACCTTGCCCAAGCAGCATTCCTATGATGACGGAATCTGCAGTAGAGTATTCATGTCCGATTCAGTCCGAAGCTTGAGAGGCCCGTAGACTCACCGCCAGCATAAGCCAAGATCATCCTGCACTTCCGTGTGCTGAGGTCGCCGAAGATGACTGATGCCAAACGGGTGAGAAACGGCCGAAGTCAGTGCGAGATGGCGCCGCACAAAGCATCTCCGCGCAAATCTCAGGCACAGCGAGGTACCGCGATGTGCCGTACAGAAAGACAGCGGGGCTCCAGGCCGTCGACCACATGAGCTCGATTTCGTCTCCGATGGTGATGAGGTACTCGTATAGCTGGTGATCAAATTTGAGATAGGGGAACGCAGCGCCGGGCGGGACGTACAAACAGCGCGGCGTTGCATGCTTTGAGGATTCAGAGCCGGGCGACGTGCTATCACACTGACGCACTGAAGAGAATCTACTTGCGATGGATCAGCAGGGAGTGACCCGCGGATACAGTGAGTGGCTAATAGTCTACCTTGTATAGCTGGGTGCGTTGGACTACTTCGATGACCTGAGCGGGATCCATATGGGCGATGAGGTTGCGAGCGCCCTGCTCGGCTAGGACACTTCTTATGCGAGGTCAAATAATGTGCTGTATGCACGAAGCCCGGGCCTGAGCGTACCGGCGTAGACACAGCCACGAATCGCACCGTCTGGACGAGCTGTCAATGTTAAGCTGCAAGCGCAAATGGAAAGATGCCACCGGTATGCTTGAGCGTCTCTGTCTACGCGCCGGCTCCCGAATTTTCCGCACAGACGGGCGGCGTCACGCGTGCGAGAACGTCGCTTGTTGAGCCTACCGGCTCCCGCGTCTGTGCCACTGAGGAGCTGAT
Organism: Auricularia sp. M13; assembly: GCA_037042915.1. Classification (NCBI taxonomy): domain Eukaryota; kingdom Fungi; phylum Basidiomycota; class Agaricomycetes; order Auriculariales; family Auriculariaceae; genus Auricularia; species Auricularia sp. M13. The sequence goes on along the minus strand of JAXOIZ010000013.1, from coordinate 207,266 downwards.
GCTTCATGCCCTGGAAGGCGGGTCGCCCGCGACCCAGGCACGCATTGCATGTCTTCGGCGATGCTTCGTGTTCGGTGGATTGAACCTCCACGAAACTGATACTGACACTGCCGCGCAGACGCTACATAGTAAGACAAAGCCTGCATCCGGTGCTGCGGTGCAGCGACGAATGTGCGCAGCGCTCCCGGCTCCGCCGTCGGCGCCGGAAGTATGGACGACACCGTGACAGAGTGTAATACCGGTCCGTACTGGGACTGTCGGGTGCAGCAGACAGGTGCCCACCTGTCGGCGGCTTCGCCAAACTCGGCGCAAATCCTCACAAGTTCCCTAGGGTCGGAAATGGACATCATTGCGAAGTAACTTTAAATTCGGTAGTAACTTAGACGCCGCGGGAGATATGTACTGTACCATGAGCCGAACGTCTCGCAGGCGTCCCCTTGAGCGTCATTATTATTTAGCGTCTCCGGGGTAGCTTTGATGCGGAAAGCGAACGGGCCGCGAGGGAAAGTAGCGCGAAATCGTCGCAGTGATGGCTCGCGGCCATGAGACTGGCACAGAGCGGGAGTGACATGCCAGAGACCGGAATAATGCCATAGATACTTGGATTGACTGCCTGCTGAACCTGCAATTAGCGATACTCCCCAAGTGCTATCGGGAAACCAAGAATGGCCATGGTGCGGCCAAGCGCCCGTACCATCCTGGCCGTCCACGTCTTCAGGTTTGCCAGCCACACGGGACGGACGTGCAGGTAGGACTCGGAATAAAGCATCCAAATGCCACGCAAGTCGTCGACGATCCTTGCGCGAGAGACATCGACGATCCTTGCGCGAGAGACGTCGACCTTGGGCATGAACCATCGACGATCCTTAGGTCTGCGCACGAGACGCGTACACCGGGCGGAGCATTTCGCTTCAAGTGACAAAAAAAATGAGGCTGTTCGGGCTGCCGTGAGCGGTCGCGGAGAAAGAGGCGTCGGCGGAGTCTGATTTGGTGTTGTCCCGCTCCAAAAACTCTGTGAAACTCTGCAGATCCTCAGTATCACGCATTAGGGAAGGTAAGGACGCCTTTTTTACGCGTGAAAGGTTACAACTGCCGGGAAATCGAATAGAGCTCATATATTGGCCGCGTTCAGCTCAGCGGCGCAGGATACCGTATCGAGTCCAACCATGCACCATTGCCCAGTCCTCTCAAAATCGGCGTGTAGAACATCAACCTGTGTTGAGTGTATCGCATCGGCCACACCACCCCATTTCCGAGTTCCCGCTCGACTCGACTTCGTCCCCATGACCCCCACATGACGCAGACGAGCGATCCCACCCCCGCGCTGTAGCAGGGCCACATATTCGTCCCCCAGAATTACGTAATTTCATACTTTACTTACCAGCGCCAGACAGGGGCCCACCCCGGCGCTTGTGTTCGTCCGGCGCTTCAAGCTTCAAGTGCTCGTCCGGCGCTTTCTGCTCGTCCGGCGCTTCCAGTTCCCAGACGCTCACCGTGTCACTGGCAGCGCGACGTTTTCCACGGCCTTATCTCTCCCGCCGCGCCTGGAAGACTTTGAGTATTGAAAAGAGGCTGATGACAGAACGCAGAACGCCGTCGCCCTGGTGTGACTCTTGACTCGCGAGCTGCAAATCCGACCCCAGATCGATCCCACTGGAATCCGACCCCAGATCGATCCCAGGTTCAGAATCGATCTACGGTACTATCCCGGTAAGTATCGCCTCGCGTCACGATCTACTAAGTACTGTAGTCAGTGGTGAATCATCAAATGGGGATAGGGGCAAGCGACAATTCTAATCTTTGGCCAGGGATTCTAGGGTATGTAGTTGGCGTGAAACGCTACGGCCAGGTGCTCGTCGCCGGGGGTCGTGTGCCTCGCGAAGATGATTTGTTGGATGTCGAGCACCGTCACGGTCTGTGCATCCTACTACTTAGTAAGTTTTGCGTTTGTAGACCGGCGCGACCCATGACATTTGGATGTGTCACGCTCCGTACTCATTGGAACCTTCGCAGACTCTACGTTCAACCATAAGTATGAGCTGCGGTACAGACTCGGAGCGTACGTAGGCAGATAAGTAGTACATTGTTGTTTTTGCAAGAGCAACTGCAGCTACATACTGTACATACTTCACAGAGTTGAGATACCGATGTAGATGCGACGACGAGCGTGGTGCGATGGCTACTGTACACCGATGAGATGGATAGATGTTGGTACCAGATTCAGAGTCCCAAAGAAATCAGAGGAAGAGATGGAGATGGAGATGGAGAGGCGCTACAGAGTCCCAGCGAAAGCGAAAGCATAAACCCAGATGCAACAAGGCAGAGATCCAAAAGTGCAAGATCAGAAAGTGAAAAGAAAGAAGTAGGTGGGAGGAAGCCGTAACGTGGCACCAGCTCAGTCCGGTTTAAAGCCTGGTCGCTCACGCAGGCAGCACCCCGCACTGCGCGACGACGACGTCCGCCTGGGGCAGGCCCGAGTCCGAGCCGAGCGTCGCGAGCCGCCGCACGAGGTCCATGCCCGACACGACCTCGCCGAAGACGACGTGCCGCCCGTCGAGCCAGGCTGTGGCTGCGAATGTGATGAAGAACTGCGGGGCAGGGAGGGGCGGTCAGCGTTTGCTGGGGAAAGTGGGGGCTAGAGGGGTTGAGGGGAGGGGTTGAGGATGAGTAGAGAGGGAGGTGGACGCGATGTGGGTGGGGTGCGGAAAAGAGGATGGCGTCACGGATACTGTGGACGTGGACATGGACGAGCGCAGTTCGACTTCGAGAGTGGGTGGATGGCACGGGACAGCTGGTCGCATCGCGTGATGCAGGATCGAACAGCGAGGGATCACCGCGGTGTCCGGTGACTGAGACATGAGGACACGGGGCGGAGACGCTTGCGAGGCGAGCGACAAGAATAGCACGGCGGGCGAAGCGCATGACGGGAGAGCTAAGATGGTGAAGCGTATGACGGGAGAGCGAAGGACGGTGAAGTGTATGAGGAGAGGGCGAAGGGAATTGGGGAGAGTGCGGTGGCTGTACGCGCCGCGCGCATGGGATGTTACTGGCAAGAGGACAGAGGGTCGAAAGAGGAAGGGAGAGCAGACGTGTGCGACGGAGTCATAGACGCGGGGAGAATGCGCGAGGCGGTGAAGGAAGGAGCACGCGGGCTTGGGCCGGCGACGCTAGTCTACCGTGCAAGGCGATGTGAAGTGAGGAGTATGAGCGCGTGACGGCTCGAGCATCCATGCGCGGACGGACGACGCTGCGGGGATGAAGGCCGCGCACAAGGCGAGATGAAGTCAAACGGGATTGGCGGCCGGGTGCGCGGGAGGCGACACCCCGCGTCAGGGTGAATGGCACCACAGGGCACGAGGCGGGTGCGGGGGTGCGGGGGCAGGACGTCTGACACGGGCAGGATGCGTGTGACACAACCAGGGTGCAGCATGGCGGGCGAAAGACCAAGACCAAAGACATACCTGCGACCCGTTCGTATTGCGGCCCGCGTTCGCCATGCTCAGCAGGCCCGGCTTCGAGTGCGGTATCGACAAATTCTCGTCTGGCAGCGCGGCGAGTCAGCTGTGCCCAGTCTGCCAGCCACAGAGCAAACGCACCAGGAAACTTGTCGCCGTAGATGCTGCGGCCGCCGGTGCCGTTGTTGCGCGTGAAGTCGCCGGCCTGGGCCATGAAGTTGGGGATGATGCGGTGGAAGGTGCTCCCGCGGTACCCGAACCCGTGCACGCCCGTCGCCAGCTCCCGGAAGTTGCGCGCCGTCTTGGGCACCGCGTCGTCGTACAGCGCGAACACGAGCCGCCCGGCCGCAGCGCCGTTTATCGTCAGGTCGAACTGCCCGCGAGCGTTAGCGACGGGTGGGCGTGTGAGACAGGACAAGACGCACGTAGACGTTCTCCTTGCCCGGCACGGACGGTCTGCGCGGCAAGGCGTCAGTGACGCGGTCAAGACTGACTGACTGAAGAAGGCGAGCGCGCGCACCGTGCAGCTGTTCATCGACATAGACGGAAAGCAAGTCAGTCGTGAGCGGGCCGCGCCGGACGATCCGAAGCCCGCCCGCTGCTCACCTGCGCGTCCCAGTCGACTCATCGCAAAGGCAAAGGCAAAGAGGGTGTGCGTGGCTGTGGGATGGAGGGATCGGGGGTGGCCCTCTCCTCTTAAATCATAATGCGGGGGAGCGGGCGCTCGGTCCGTCGAATACGTGCCTGGCCAAAGATCTCAGATCTCAGATCTCCGACTTCGACTTCTCGGCCGCCCCCGCCCTTCGTCTTCTTTCTCCTTCTGGCTTCTGCATTCTGCATTCTGCATGCTGCATTCTATTGTCAACACGTCCCCCCACGCTCTTCGTTTCCGTTTTCATTGGGCAGTGGACACCGGGCTCATCCGCGGCCACGTAAAGCGATGCACGCGCGGTGCGCGACTGGACCACGCACCATCCAACACGTTCTCTCTAACGTAATGTAACACCGCTCCGTCCTCAGCCTTTTCATCCCGCTTCCGCTCAGATCTAGAGTCACAGTGGGAATGAACGCCGTGGATGCACGGGAACGAACGCCTGCGCGCGGTCTACTGTATTCCTGTCAGTGTCAGGCCGACCCCGTCGAAATAGGTTTGAACGTGAACGTGCACTGATTCTGGTAGATTGCAGCGTTTCCCCCGATGCCATTGCCAAACTTCGATATCGATGTCGGACCTGTTAGTCTCTGCAGGTTCCAGCCCGCGCGACCGCATAATACTGATACTATGAAGTCCCGTCTGCACGCCGCGTCTCCTCCCACCCGACTCATACTCCATCTCTCCGCCCTTCCGGGGGACCTACGCTCCGCCCTGCACACACACACGGTTTCGATTCGTGCACACCCGCGCGACGTTGATGCCTATTACATGAACCGACGATTCCGTCCTTCTTGGGCCCTCCGTTTGCACGCTCGCCTATTCACTATTCACTCTGCTTATCAGCTCGTCCAAACATTCGAACGCGGCATGACTGTAGTGTGAGCGTCCCGCGGGACTGGCGGCGATACCACGTACCCCGCGGCTGGACTCGGAAGTGCTGCCAGTGTCGCCTGCTTTTACTTTCTTTTGTTCCCACAGAGGGTCTTCCCGACGACTTGCCTCCAGTTCATGTGCAGCCTATCTCTGCACATTCAGCTCGGGCTCGGGACAGTCTCCCACAGTAGATCTTGGCCGAGAGTTTAATTCTCGCCGCGCGGACGATCTCGGCTCAGGCTCTCTCTCCGAATACCGGACTGTCTGGCTCCGACTCCTTACATCTCCCGAGCGATGCAGAGCGTTCCGCTTGCACGCTTGCATGTCGTGTATTCACTCTGCTTATCGGCCCGCCCGCCCAAACATAACATTCGAACGCGGCATGACCATCTCAGTTGACTACTTTATGAGCGTCCCGCGGGACTGGCGGATCGACCCCAGCTCGCGCGGGAAGTGCAACCGCTGCTGTCGACGATCCCAGACGCACACCCGCCGTCGACGCATAATTGTCTACTGCCACTGTATCTCCCAATTGCAGCATTGCCAAGTACCCGACAGGACTTTGCGGTCTCTCAGATGCCCCGGGTGTTCCAATGGCGCTGCTCTCCCCGGCCCGCGCTGACTAGATATTGTATGGTTCCTATCCCTTACAGTACATCGTGCTTAACACTCCGGACCTGAGCGATGCAGCTCGCGCTCGCACGCTTGCATTTACCCCGCTTATCGGCCCAGTTCGGACGCGACGGTATGTATGACTTCAAGTTTGACTGTGAGCGTCCCGCGCTGCGGATCGGTCCCGCGATTCCAGTACCCCGTGCTGGAAGTGCAACCGCTGCTTTCTCCCACCGACACCTGGAGCTACTTAGTCTGCAGGCTGTCTCTCGGCTCCATATGCATTCACCATCCGAGTCTCAGTCTCCGCGGGCACCTTCTTCGGCTGCCCGCTCGCACGCTCGCACCCTTGCATGCCGCCAATTTACTCCGCTTATCAGCTCTCCCACACATTCGAATGCAGCGGCATGACATTCGAGTTGACTGCGCGTCCCGCGGGCCTGGCGCATCGCGATTTCTGCCCATTGACCTCCAGATGCATCTCAACCCCGATCTCCGCCGCGAATGCTCCTAAGTATGTAGGCTCTCCCCGCAAGCTCTACCAGTGGATACACATAACGTATGCTCCGCTAATATGTACCTCGCTCGGAGCCGTCCCTTGTCTCGCCTATCCACTCTGCTTATCGTCGCTGTTTTGACTCTGGGCGTTGGCGGATCGCGATCTTCTCTCCCGCTCGCACGTCGACGTCGACTGTTCGTACTCGTCTTCCCACCGACACCTCGTTCAAATATTGTTATTATCGGACTTGTCTTCCCACCCACGAGTTCCCGGTGTTTTTTTTTTTTTTGCAGCCTACATATCTCTCCACTGGCGTGCATCTTACTCTCCCAGATCTCGCAGTCCTGGCAGTGGATGGCACTCAGTCGCGCGCTTCCCCCGAACGACGCAGAGGGACAGGCTCGCGTGTTTGCATGCTGCCTATTAATATTAATAAAGTATCCACTCTGCTTATCTGCCCGCACAAAGTTAAACATTCGCACGCAGCTTGACATCCGAGTTGGCTGAGCCTCGTCATGGCAGCATGCAAGTACGAGCCGGTCCCGCGGGCATGTCATGGGGAAACGCGCTCTGATTTTCCGCTCGCATGTACTGCTGCCGCTGCTCTTCTTGTTCTCCCACCCTCACCTTCACCGAGAGTTGGTCTGCATCCGAAGACCTATCTCTCGACTCCAGATCGGGATGCACCGTGCATCTCTACAGAGGTCTCACGGCATTCCTACTCGTACAGTGCAGTATGTTGGCCGGGAGTTCTGCCCAGCCCGGGGCCAGTCGCTACGCGTCGACACGCTCCACCGTGACCAAGCTTTCTTCGAGCCCGCTCTCCGAGTCAATCGAAGTAGACTCGTACTGTACTAGTAGTCTCACGCTCATATATACATACATACATACCATCAAATTCTGCCCCCGCCAGTGGAGGCTCAACAACTGCCTATTCACTCCCGCGCAAACATCCGATGTCGCATGTCGCGGCGCGTGTCAAGCCAAACATCGTCGCTGACTCGGGAGTCGGAGAGCTCCCGCTTTGCATGCATCGATACGGAGCATTCCTTTCGTGGACCACTGGCCGACTCGGATGAACATGCGACCGGCTCTCCGACTCTTTGGTTCGCGAATGCCTCACGCCATTTCGAGTCGCGGTGAGCGCTGCGCTTTCGTTCGATTATGTCCCTTCAGCCGTCTGGCAGTACAGGACCGTCGATTTCCTGCTGCATCGGGGCTCCGTCACAGCGTAGTCCTGAGATTTTCACAATGAACTGCCAGGCTCCTATAACTGGAGCAAGACTAATCGGTCCTGCAAATAATGTACTGTACATCTCACGTCGACTTGGTCAATGTCAACGTCAATGTCGAGCGCCAGCTTCGACTTCAGACCCTTGCAGTGAGAAGAGTCCGGGAACGAACGTCTAGCACCTGTGTCTCCGAGTCTTGGCACACTGCCGCCGTTATCACCGGTGATACTGCCTAGTCTGTCCTGTCAGACCGGGCCCCGGGCCCACACTGCATTTCGTTACACTTCTCCGGGTGCGGAGTATGTAGAAGAACTTGAAGCTTTCAGAGTGAGTGTACAGTAAGTCGACGACCAGGACGCCGCGCGACACCACGCTGGTGTACAAGACCGCCACCGAGGTCAAGGCTGCGAACGTACGTCGTGCCAGTGCTGACTGGCTCGGTGCCTGCGTGTTTGCTGATGCGCTGGCTGGCGCTGTGAACTTGATAGACGCGGCTGCCGGGCGCGTATACGTGCGACCATGTGCTCGAGATCAGTATGGTGCTCGACGTCCTGCGCGCGCCGGGCGGCGTGTGCGAATACGCGCAGGCCAAGTACGACAACGGCGCGTCGGACAACGCCAAGCAGAACATCCAGCGCGACATGCAGAAGAACATCATCAAGATTCGGGACATCGTCAACAATCGGCCGAACTTGGTCTTCTTCCAGTGCGTTGCAACATGCACCGGAGCTACGCGCCTGAGACGTGATGGCTGACGGTTTGGCGCAGGGGACGCATCGAGGACATCAAGACGCAGAACAAGATTAACTTCAATTCGGGTAACAGGCAGCGCGCGGGGTCGTCCGACATGGACTACCTCGCCATGACCGACTATCTGCTGCACAAGACGTCCGTATTGTCTGTAGCAACCGCTATTGACAACAAGATCAAGGAGCTGTTCGGAGAGGACGTCGCCAAGGCCGGCAGCGTCGAGGAATACTGGAACGAATACATCCGGTTTACGAGACTCGTCGCGAATGATGTTGAGGAGGACATCAAGGAGCAGGTCAAGCGGAAGAAGCAGGAAGAGGACGAGGCAAAGAAGTACGTGTTCTTTCATTGCCGATCGGTCAGTCAGACGGCAGGCTGATGAGACGCAGAGCACAAGAGCAGTGCGCTCCAGCGACGACGAAACCGCCAGGTGGGCCGTGGGGCAAACCTCCACCGTGGGGAAAGCCTCCCCCAGGAACGCCTGGCGCTGGGTCGTCCAGCGGCGCGGGCGCGCCAGTCATGCGCCGTGTCGTGCGCCGCCAGAATCGGAACGTGAGCCTCCGCCGACGCGCAGCCGTCGCCCGCGGCGCATCCCGCTCGGGCCCACACGCGCCGCCCGCCCGCTCGTGTCCACTGCCCGGCCAACAGCCCAAGAAGACCGTCCCGCGCAGCCAGATGCAGACCAAGCCGGCGCCTGCAAAGAAGCCTCGCGTGCCCGCGAAGAAACCGCCCGTCAAGACGCCGCCTGCGAAGAAAGTCGTCCCCCGTCCTCCTGTATGTCTCTCGTTCGTCGCGCCGCCGGTGCTGACTGTCATAGAACCGTCCGCGCCGTGAAATCGGCAAGCCCGCGCCGCCCAAGAAGCGCATTACGCCCAAGAAACAGCCAAAGCGGGCGCCCAAGCCGCCGAGCAAACCCAAGGGGAAGCCGCGTCCGCGTAGGCGCAAGTAGTTCGAGTAGCACTACGCGACAATCCTTTGTTATATGGGATCTGAATTTTATTTATTCGTCCATTGACCTTGAAATGATGACGAGAATGGCGCGCGGACAGCAGTGAGCATGCATCAGGACACCCTCGTGCCGCTCCCTGAAGCCTGAAGAGCAGATGCATAGTGTCGTCGATGAGGGAAGAGTGAGCCACAAGCACGGCGCAAACAGCGGAGTCGTAGTGAACGGCAAGACAAGCCATGTGGCGGAGTCTGATTGAGTGTTGTTCTGGTGCTCTGCGGCGATTACTTGCGTCGATTTTGCTCCCAATCAGCTAACTATAATAAATCTTCTGCATTTCTCAGCGCTGATATTCCCAAAAAATACTGCATGGAAGATGAGTAAGGCGAGGTGAGTTGAAGAATCCACTCTTGCGACCTACAAATGAGCTGCGTGAAAACCTCAGGCACCGCAGAGTGTCGTGCTGTAACGTACATAAAGGTAGCGGGACCCCAGGCGGGCGGCCACATGAAGTCTATCTCGTCGCCGAAACCCTGCTGCACTGTACCGTTCTGATATTACAGGATATTGCGCATGGTACATCTGAGCAAGTTGGAATCATGCGAGCTGATCTCAGTCCATACCTGGTAGCGCCAGAGCGCCAAATGCGCGTCATGTCAACAGTGACGAGCCAGGGAAACCGTAGCGGAGGCTCTCACAGATTCCAGGGATGAATCTGCGCGTCTGTCGTCAATCTGTCGCCCGCAGGGACTCGGATAAGCCATATCGCGGGGGACGAACGCAGGTGCACGTGCATAGCGCGTGCCTTTGACCAGAGCAGTCTGAGTCAGGTCCGGGGCGTATCGTCGTACTGTAGCGAAGGCCGCGACCGCGTTGTAATTGCATAAAGAAGTCGACAACCTCAGTTTATAATTCATCTGAGTTGTTCTTCAGATTCTGCGTCACGAAGAAAACCGCATGCTCGTATGAGTTATGGACGATTACTGGCAAAACGTCGACGTCTACGAGGCCAAGTGCCACCTATCGTCACCTTCCGCCTCAAGGAGATCCCGGAGTTCTTTGATTTGTGGAATGGGCGCCTCAAGCGCCAAATCGAGGGATTGGTTGACATCGAGGGCGATGCTCCTTAGAATATGAAGGATAAGCTTCGCGGGCAGCTCCAGAGCGCCGGGTCCTGACAGACAGCCAAATTCCAGACGCACAAGGCCGGGCAACGCAAGCGAGCTGAGTGTCGGAAGGTCTCCTATGCTCTGACCATTTTCCTTCGAGATGTGCTCGAGGTCCTCCCACTCGATCAGAACACGCAGAGTGGGCAGATTATGTGGTGGATACTCCGTCAGGTCGTCGCCGAGGGCGTTCCAGAGGCGGAGAGGCATCCAAATTTCGCGTATCGTATCCTGCACGCAATAGATCTGGGCAAGATGAACCCAGACGTGCTCCCATGTCGACATCCGATTTGGATGCCATATATCCATGGTTCGTTTGCGACCATGGGCGTCATGCAGCGTGATGTACCGTTCGTCCTCGACCCGGAACGATACCAGTGGACCCATATGGCGGAGGAGCGCGGCGTAACTATCTTGCATATAGAGCGCGTCGCGACCCCATGTAAAGCAAGCGGTCACAGACTGCAGAACAGTGTCAGAATCCGTCACGTTATTCAGCACTTCGACGAGCATCCCAAAAGGTAGCTGCAAGTCCATGGTCCTCAGCCTACGGAGGGGCGGTATGTCCCAACGTCTCTGCACATGATCGGCCTGAGTCTCGTCGGTGTGAAAGGTCAGATGCACTAGGTTGACACAGCGCGTGAGCACTGTCAGAAGTTCCGCGTACACGACGTTTGTGCAGATTTGGATTCGTATTTCTTCCAGCCTTTCGGAGAGGAAATCGGAGAGACATAGAGGTCTGACAAAAGCCAAGTCGACGACGCGCAAGTTTGGAGCCTGCACGCAGACTCCTGGTGTACCGCATTCGCCACCTCGAACGCGCAATATTTCGAGTGTGGCAAAGATAATGTTGCTGCTCCAGGCAGTGCCGTTCGTCGCTGATGATTCCAGGGTCTGAACGCGGGCCGCGTAGGGAATGAGAGCTTGTAATGCGTTGTCGGAGTAATCCCGGTGGGTCCAGTAGGGGAGGCCGGTTATCTGGACGCGCAGTGGAGCAGAAGGCCCGGTCCGTTCGAGAACGAGATGGATGCGATATCGGTCCAGATTGGAGCATATGTGAAAATGCGTCCAAAGCAACGGCGTGCTGAGCGCAACGTGCCGCCAGCGCGTTGATACTTGGGACACGGCGAACTTGGCATCGACAGAAGACCCGCAAGCAAGACAAAGTATTTCGCTGAGCAGGTCGTCAGAAAGGAACGCAGTCGCGGACTTGTCGATAGCTCGGCTCATGGAACGATGACAAAAGAGAGCCAGGTGCACAGCCTCGCTGCTGTACCGATATCAGACCGAGATTGCCGCCGATTGCAACTGTACAGTTCTGGAAATTAATTCAGATATAATGGCAAGTTGAAAAAAGAATATTCTAATTCAGGCGCATCTCCTCTAACGGCTCATCTTCCTGAGAGTACAGTGTAATTTTGTCCAGCACAGTGAGCATACCAGCGGGTCTTTGACCCAAGTCTGCGGAATGTTGTCCCTAGAATATTGGATTTCCGAGCGCCGCCTAATGCTGCATATAGCATATGATATGGAAAGCTTTGTGCTGTACTAGGACAGATTATCAGGGTTGTACCCTGAGAGGTGAGAATAGCCTTGAATTTTCTCACACCGGAGGATAATAGTATGACCGAGCAACAAGACATGCCGCGTCCGGACCCAGGCCTGTGTATGCAGGAGGGATGCTCGACTCAGCCCTGTGGCCAATCGGGTGCGACAGGACGGACCGGGTCGACAGCTGCCGTCACCCGGCTCGCAGGTAGCACTGCAGCCCCAGCTGTCGCCATATAGAGTCTATAGCCATTGATTTTTACAAGTCACTATAAGAGCTCTGTTCTCGGCCGCGGAAAGGCCTGATCCACCACCCTGGAATCAGCCTGACTATGTCCACGCCGAACGTCATATTCTTCGACATCCCGTCCTCAAAAGGTCCTTGGTCGCCCAACACCTGGAAGGTCCGGTGCGTACTCATCTAGTCTTATTATGCGTTCGAATCTCTATCATATGTTGACGAATCGCAGGCTTGCACTCAACTATAAGAAAATCGCCTACAAGACGCACTGGCTCACGTACCCCGAGATCGAGCCGTACTTCAAGTCCATCGGCGCAAAGCCCACAGGCACGCGCCCTGACACCGGCGCCGCGCTCTACACGTGCCCGGCCATCTCAATCGACGGCAAGATCGTGGAGGACTCGGACGCGATCCTCGAGTATCTCGACGTCGCGTTCCCCGACACGCCCAAGATCTTCCCGCCGGGCACGCGTGCGCTCCAGGCGGCATTCAGCGAGCTATTTTCCGGAACGGCGTTCAAGGCCAGTGCGCAGGTGCTGCTTCCCGGCGTGCCGGAGATTCTTGAGGAGGCCGGCGCGGAGTACTTCCGCTCGACGCGCCTTGCGTGGTACGGCTCGCCGCTGAGCGAGTGGGCGCCCCTCGGGAGCGAGCTGCGCGCGACCAAGTGGAAGGCCACTGAGGAGGGCTGGGCCAAGATCGCGTCGGTGTACCAGAAGGCCGACGCGGGCGGCCCGTGGCTAACCGGAGCGCAACCGGTCGCCGCGGACCTGCTCACGCTCTCCACGCTAGCCTTCTTTGAGAAGACGGTTCCAGCGGAAGAGTTCAAGAAGCTGCTTGCGTTGGACGGCGGTATCTGGGGAAACTGTGGGCGGCAGGCAAGAGCTACCTAAACGAAGATTGAGTCGAGTTTGTAGAAAGGAACTGAGAACTAGAAGACTATAGGAAAATGCGCATTCTTTGTAAAGGCCTTCAATGAAGCATATATTTTCCGTGAAGTTGAAGCAAGGATACAGTAGAGCCAGCTGGCGAAATAACCAGAGCGAACAGCAATCCAGCGCCGGATACTTTTCCCCAGTGGGACAAATGCTTGTTGAAGACGCAAATGAAGAAAAGTTCCGGGAGCTGCGACGCGAAAATGCAACAGTAATTATGATCCTTCAAGGATTATGGTTCAATAAGAAACGTGTGAAGCGAACAAGACGGCACATAATTCGATTGAAGGGAAAATGGCTACCCTAAACGCAAACACGCAGAGCAGAAATCCAGAGTGACGCAATGAAGAGGCCCGGAAGTTGGGCCCGGGTTATATGCAGCTGATAATGCTGCTTACGTTTGCGCGAAGGCGACCACCTTCCAACGTCCGCCGCCCTCCTGCTCCAGACGAGCCCGGATGCTATCGACATCCACAAGCGACGACGGCGGCGATCGATCGAGGTGTGATGATTTCGATACTGCGGATGAATAGCGACCTGGTTCATCTGGAGGTTCGTTAATGGCCACCTGAATGGGACGAGCTGAATCGCAACTGATACAACGAAGAACATCCAGCATGACGTTCACTGGAGTGTGCCAGCAACCTGAATTCGGAGTGAAGTCAACTCGTTGAAGTGCAGGCAATGCGAGTGAGTTGCGGCGAGCAGCCTCGGTTAGGTCTTCGTCGGTATCGACTATGACAAATCTAGACCATCTCCAGTCGTTCCTAGAGAAAGCACGCGCAACCGTTGGAGCGCCTTGGGCGGATGCTGGGTGAACTCATAGGCGAGCCGGTGCCAATAGCTGAAAGGTACTGTCACAACGCGCACGGTATCTTGGGCAAAATGCGACGTCGCGAGGCAGGGCCACACGTTTTCCCAGCGGGATTGTTGGCTCGCAACGGTCATAGTGCGTGTACGGCCGCGAGCATCGTGCAGGATGATAGTGTGTGAATCTGGAATTTCCAGCGTGACGAGGGAATCGATGCCGCGGAGCAGCGAGGAGCAGAGCAACTTGTTGTCGTGGGCGTCTTGGCAGGAGTATACGTTGACGGTGATACGGTGCGGAATAATGCCCTGAGCAGCCTGTATTCCCCGCGGCGGGCAAACGTAGTTCTCCAGCACCGAGAGAATGTTGATCCGCGGGAGCTGCAGATACAGCGTCTCGAGCATGTGCAGGGGTGATGTAACGTCCGCAATATCAGGAGGAGCGTCGCTCGGCTCGGCCATGGCCGCCGTCCGAAACGTGAGGTGCCGTAGCTTTGGACAGCGCACGAACACTGACAGAAGGGCATAATAGTCGACGTCCAAGCACCTATCTATGATGAGCTCTTCCAGCGAGTCGGAAAGCAGCTCCTCAAAGCGGCGTGGGACGACTTCTGCCAGCTCAAGCACGCGCAGGTTCCGAGCAGTCAATCGCAGCTCGTCGTTGCCGAAGCCGTGCACACGTAAAACTCCAAGTAAGGGAAATTCGAGGTCTGCATTCAGCAGGCCGTCATATGCTGCGTAGGTCAAATTCAGAACGCGTATACGGGCTGCATGCGCAACCAAGGGTGCCTCCGGAAGGCGAGTCAAGAATGGACCAAAAAGCTCGACATCGAGAGGTACTGACTGGCCAGTCCGTTCCAAGATCAGCGAAAGCTGCCCGTCCTCCGCTTGGTTTGCGATGGCGCTTCTGTTCATCCGAATGTGCGACCAGAGCAGCGGCGAGTTGAGGGCGACGCGACGCCAGCGCCGCGAGACCTGTGCCACGGCTAACTTGGCCTGGATAATAGGGCCTGTGGCCGCACGGACTATGAGAATGAGCACATCGTCAGGTAGTAGCGCTATAGCGGCCATGTTGATGTCGAGGTTCGAGAGCCAAGCGCGCAGCCGCCTGCATCACGGACTTGACAAAATGACTTTAAGCTCCGACATTGACCCGGACAAAGGCTGCTCCCAGATAATTGCTTTTGGAGGTTCAACGTCGCTTTTCCAAAATTTCAAAGCTATCCACTTCACAGAGGAAATTTTCGGAGTGTAAGTTGCGGGGAGGGCAGGCATGGGGGGAGAGAAAAGTAGGAGCGTACAGCCCCTTGCGCCGAGTCTCCCGAGCCTAAACTGAGCGCAGTAACTATTATACTGTGGCATGTCTATATAAAATCCAAATCGCACCGCATGGAGTGGATGAAAACTACACGAGCTACGCGAAATGGACAATACTTATCCCTAATTATGGTGTGCGCGGAATTCTACAATGCGCCGACCAAATCCCATGCAGCGCTGTCATTCGTCTCAATGAGATCCCGCAAATACTCGACGCTTTCCGTCAACCCGCTGACGGTGAGTTCGATTGGGCGCGCCGCGTGCCCGGACGAGATGCTCCGCAAGAGATAGGTGACGCCCGCTGGGGGTAGAGATAGCCTGGATGCCAAAATTTCTACTCGCTCGAGTCCAGGAAGAACGAGCCTTTTGAGAGCAGGTAGCTTGGATTCGGTCATTTCCTCGAAGCCATACTCCGAGGTCAGGATACGAGGCTGCGCAGCTGTGAGCCAGGGGGATGCTTGGCAAATCCCTCGGCGAAATCGTTCCAGTATTTATAGGGTACGTGTAGCTCCCTGACGGTGGCCTGGGCGCTGTGTTCCTTCGCGAGATGCGGCCAGACCTGAAGGGAAGTATTTCGGGATAGATTCCCCACCTTGATTTCGCGCATGCGGCCAGCATCATCACGCAACACAAAGGAGTGCTTGTCATGGAACTTCAGCGATATGAGCGCGCCGAAGCCACGAGTAACAGAAGCGCAGAGCCTCAGTACACAGTCGGCGTCACGGTTGCAGGACGTGGAAACTGTCAGCGTCTGAAGAACGGTGTCTCGGTCGACGGCATTGTCCAGCATATCGAGGATCTCGGGGAATGGGAAGACCAGCGTCAGACTATTGAGCCGACGCAGTGGCGGAACGTCCCAGGAAACCTCCTCACGGTGCTCCATTGCCGTATTGATGCTGAACTCCAAGTCCACAAGGTGAACACAGCGCGATGACGGCCAGGAGATCGGTCACTTTGATGTTGTCGCAATAGTGAATGCTGACCTCTTCGATTCGATTTGAGAACAGCTCCTTGAATCGGATGGGGAGCGGGACGGAATTCAAATAGAGCTCGCGCAAGCATGGGGCGGTTAGGTCTAGCTGCGGGCCGTGCTTGCGAAGACCTCCAACACCGCGAACGCCAGCAATACACCCAGTGCAGGGAAAGACCAAGCGCTCGTCAGAAGAGCGTCAAAGTTATCGTCCGGCGTGTCCAGCACCCGCATACGCGCGGCATATGGGACCAGTGCCGTCGCCATATAGAGGGCATCGTCCTTTCGGAACGGACCTGACAACACAACGTCGAGCAGAGCAGATGAGCCTGTGCGCTCTAAGACAAGCGCAAAGCACCTGCGGCCTGTCCCATAAAACTCGGACTGCGAGGCTATGTGAATCTGCGTCCAAAGCAGCGGTGAGTTGAGCGCGACGCAGCAGCGCTGATACTTGGGCCAAGTCAAATTTTGCGTATAGCGCGGAACCAGCCGCCAGGCAGAGAATCTGGGAAAGCAGGTCGTCCGAGAGCTTCGATATAGCAGGCATGGCGTTATACAGTGACCCCGTCGGGTTTTCCTGATAATTGGGGTGCTGAAACAGCGACGCACTCAGGTAGCCTAGTTGCCCAGGGAATGAGAGCTTGTAATGCGTTGTCGGAGTAATCCCGGTGGGTCCAGTAGGGGAGGCCGGTTATCTGGACGCGCAGTGGAGCAGAAGGCCCGGTCCGTTCGAGAACGAGATGGATGCGATATCGGTCCAGATTGGAGCATATGTGAAAATGCGTCCAAAGCAACGGCGTGCTGAGCGCAACGTGCCGCCAGCGCGTTGATACTTGGGACACGGCGAACTTGGCATCGACAGAAGACCCGCAAGCAAGACAAAGTATTTCGCTGAGCAGGTCGTCAGAAAGGAACGCAGTCGCGGACTTGTCGATAGCTCGGCTCATGGAACGATGACAAAAGAGAGCCAGGTGCACAGCCTCGCTGCTGTACCGATATCAGACCGAGATTGCCGCCGATTGCAACTGTACAGTTCTGGAAATTAATTCAGATATAATGGCAAGTTGAAAAAAAGAATATTCTAATTCAGGCGCATCTCCTCTAACGGCTCATCTTCCTGAGAGTACAGTGTAATTTTGTCCAGCACAGTGAGCATACCAGCGGGTCTTTGACCCAAGTCTGCGGAATGTTGTCCCTAGAATATTGGATTTCCGAGCGCCGCCTAATGCTGCATATAGCATATGATATGGAAAGCTTTGTGCTGTACTAGGACAGATTATCAGGGTTGTACCCTGAGAGGTGAGAATAGCCTTGAATTTTCTCACACCGGAGGATAATAGTATGACCGAGCAACAAGACATGCCGCGTCCGGACCCAGGCCTGTGTATGCAGGAGGGATGCTCGACTCAGCCCTGTGGCCAATCGGGTGCGACAGGACGGACCGGGTCGACAGCTGCCGTCACCCGGCTCGCAGGTAGCACTGCAGCCCCAGCTGTCGCCATATAGAGTCTATAGCCATTGATTTTTACAAGTCACTATAAGAGCTCTGTTCTCGGCCGCGGAAAGGCCTGATCCACCACCCTGGAATCAGCCTGACTATGTCCACGCCGAACGTCATATTCTTCGACATCCCGTCCTCAAAAGGTCCTTGGTCGCCCAACACCTGGAAGGTCCGGTGCGTACTCATCTAGTCTTATTATGCGTTCGAATCTCTATCATATGTTGACGAATCGCAGGCTTGCACTCAACTATAAGAAAATCGCCTACAAGACGCACTGGCTCACGTACCCCGAGATCGAGCCGTACTTCAAGTCCATCGGCGCAAAGCCCACAGGCACGCGCCCTGACACCGGCGCCGCGCTCTACACGTGCCCGGCCATCTCAATCGACGGCAAGATCGTGGAGGACTCGGACGCGATCCTCGAGTATCTCGACGTCGCGTTCCCCGACACGCCCAAGATCTTCCCGCCGGGCACGCGTGCGCTCCAGGCGGCATTCAGCGAGCTATTTTCCGGAACGGCGTTCAAGGCCAGTGCGCAGGTGCTGCTTCCCGGCGTGCCGGAGATTCTTGAGGAGGCCGGCGCGGAGTACTTCCGCTCGACGCGCCTTGCGTGGTACGGCTCGCCGCTGAGCGAGTGGGCGCCCCTCGGGAGCGAGCTGCGCGCGACCAAGTGGAAGGCCACTGAGGAGGGCTGGGCCAAGATCGCGTCGGTGTACCAGAAGGCCGACGCGGGCGGCCCGTGGCTAACCGGAGCGCAACCGGTCGCCGCGGACCTGCTCACGCTCTCCACGCTAGCCTTCTTTGAGAAGACGGTTCCAGCGGAAGAGTTCAAGAAGCTGCTTGCGTTGGACGGCGGTATCTGGGGGAAACTGTGGGCGGCAGGCAAGAGCTACCTAAACGAAGATTGAGTCGAGTTTGTAGAAAGGAACTGAGAACTAGAAGACTATAGGAAAATGCGCATTCTTTGTAAAGGCCTTCAATGAAGCATATATTTTCCGTGAAGTTGAAGCAAGGATACAGTAGAGCCAGCTGGCGAAATAACCAGAGCGAACAGCAATCCAGCGCCGGATACTTTTCCCCAGTGGGACAAATGCTTGTTGAAGACGCAAATGAAGAAAAGTTCCGGGAGCTGCGACGCGAAAATGCAACAGTAATTATGATCCTTCAAGGATTATGGTTCAATAAGAAACGTGTGAAGCGAACAAGACGGCACATAATTCGATTGAAGGGAAAATGGCTACCCTAAACGCAAACACGCAGAGCAGAAATCCAGAGTGACGCAATGAAGAGGCCCGGAAGTTGGGCCGGGTTATATGCAGCTGATAATGCTGCTTACGTTTCTTGGGCGACCACCTTCCAACGTCCGCCGCCCTCCTGCTCCAGACGAGCCGGATGCTATCGACATCCACAAGCGACGACGGCGGCGATCGATCGAGGTGTGATGATTTCGATACTGCGGATGAATAGCGACCTGGTTCATCTGGAGGTTCGTTAATGGCCACCTGAATGGGACGAGCTGAATCGCAACTGATACAACGAAGAACATCCAGCATGACGTTCACTGGAGTGTGCCAGCAACCTGAATTCGGAGTGAAGTCAACTCGTTGAAGTGCAGGCAATGCGAGTGAGTTGCGGCGAGCAGCCTCGGTTAGGTCTTCGTCGGTATCGACTATGACAAATCTAGACCATCTCCAGTCGTTCCTAGAGGAAAGCACGCGCAACCGTTGGAGCGCCTTGGGCGGATGCTGGGTGAACTCATAGGCGAGCCGGTGCCAATAGCTGAAAGGTACTGTCACAACGCGCACGGTATCTTGGGCAAAATGCGACGTCGCGAGGCAGGGCCACACGTTTTCCCAGCGGGATTGTTGGCTCGCAACGGTCATAGTGCGTGTACGGCCGCGAGCATCGTGCAGGATGATAGTGTGTGAATCTGGAATTTCCAGCGTGACGAGGGAATCGATGCCGCGGAGCAGCGAGGAGCAGAGCAACTTGTTGTCGTGGGCGTCTTGGCAGGAGTATACGTTGACGGTGATACGGTGCGGAATAATGCCCTGAGCAGCCTGTATTCCCCGCGGCGGGCAAACGTAGTTCTCCAGCACCGAGAGAATGTTGATCCGCGGGAGCTGCAGATACAGCGTCTCGAGCATGTGCAGGGGTGATGTAACGTCCGCAATATCAGGAGGAGCGTCGCTCGGCTCGGCCATGGCCGCCGTCCAAACGTGAGGTGCCGTAGCTTTGGACAGCGCACGAACACTGACAGAAGGGCATAATAGTCGACGTCCAAGCACCTATCTATGATGAGCTCTTCCAGCGAGTCGGAAAGCAGCTCCTCAAAGCGGCGTGGGACGACTTCTGCCAGCTCAAGCACGCGCAGGTTCCGAGCAGTCAATCGCAGCTCGTCGTTGCCGAAGCCGTGCACACGTAAAACTCCAAGTAAGGGAAATTCGAGGTCTGCATTCAGCAGGCCGTCATATGCTGCGTAGGTCAAATTCAGAACGCGTATACGGGCTGCATGCGCAACCAAGGGTGCCTCCGGAAGGCGAGTCAAGAATGGACCAAAAAGCTCGACATCGAGAGGTACTGACTGGCCAGTCCGTTCCAAGATCAGCGAAAGCTGCCCGTCCTCCGCTTGGTTTGCGATGGCGCTTCTGTTCATCCGAATGTGCGACCAGAGCAGCGGCGAGTTGAGGGCGACGCGACGCCAGCGCCGCGAGACCTGTGCCACGGCTAACTTGGCCTGGATAATAGGGCCTGTGGCCGCACGGACTATGAGAATGAGCACATCGTCAGGTAGTAGCGCTATAGCGGCCATGTTGATGTCGAGGTTCGAGAGCCAAGCGCGCAGCCGCCTGCATCACGGACTTGACAAAATGACTTTAAGCTCCGACATTGACCCGGACAAAGGCTGCTCCCAGATAATTGCTTTTGGAGGTTCAACGTCGCTTTTCCAAAATTTCAAAGCTATCCACTTCACAGAGGAAATTTTCGGAGTGTAAGTTGCGGGGAGGGCAGGCATGGGGGGGGGGAGAGAGAAAAGTAGGAGCGTACAGCCCCTTGCGCCGAGTCTCCCGAGCCTAAACTGAGCGCAGTAACTATTATACTGTGGCATGTCTATATAAAATCCAAATCGCACCGCATGGAGTGGATGAAAACTACACGAGCTACGCGAAATGGACAATACTTATCCCTAATTATGGTGTGCGCGGAATTCTACAATGCGCCGACCAAATCCCATGCAGCGCTGTCATTCGTCTCAATGAGATCCCGCAAATACTCGACGCTTTCCGTCAACCCGCTGACGGTGAGTTCGATTGGGCGCGCCGCGTGCCCGGACGAGATGCTCCGCAAGAGATAGGTGACGCCCGCTGGGGGTAGAGATAGCCTGGATGCCAAAATTTCTACTCGCTCGAGTCCAGGAAGAACGAGCCTTTTGAGAGCAGGTAGCTTGGATTCGGTCATTTCCTCGAAGCCATACTCCGAGGTCAGGATACGCAGGCTGCGCAGCTGTGAGCCAGGGGGATGCTTGGCAAATCCCTCGGCGAAATCGTTCCAGTATTTATAGGGTACGTGTAGCTCCCTGACGGTGGCCTGGGCGCTGTGTTCCTTCGCGAGATGCGGCCAGACCTGAAGGGAAGTATTTCGGGATAGATTCCCCACCTTGATTTCGCGCATGCGGCCAGCATCATCACGCAACACAAAGGAGTGCTTGTCATGGAACTTCAGCGATATGAGCGCGCCGAAGCCACGAGTAACAGAAGCGCAGAGCCTCAGTACACAGTCGGCGTCACGGTTGCAGGACGTGGAAACTGTCAGCGTCTGAAGAACGGTGTCTCGGTCGACGGCATTGTCCAGCATATCGAGGATCTCGGGGAATGGGAAGACCAGCGTCAGACTATTGAGCCGACGCAGTGGCGGAACGTCCCAGGAAACCTCCTCACGGTGCTCCATTGCCGTATTGATGCTGAACTCCAAGTCCACAAGGTGAACACAGCGCGCGATGACGGCCAGGAGATCGGTCACTTTGATGTTGTCGCAATAGTGAATGCTGACCTCTTCGATTCGATTTGAGAACAGCTCCTTGAATCGGATGGGGAGCGGGACGGAATTCAAATAGAGCTCGCGCAAGCATGGGGCGGTTAGGTCTAGCTGCGGGCCGTGCTTGCGAAGACCTCCAACACCGCGAACGCGCAATACACCCAGTGCAGGGAAAGACCAAGCGCTCGTCAGAAGAGCGTCAAAGTTATCGTCCGGCGTGTCCAGCACCCGCATACGCGCGGCATATGGGACCAGTGCCGTCGCCATATAGAGGGCATCGTCCTTTCGGAACGGACCTGACAACACAACGTCGAGCAGAGCAGATGAGCCTGTGCGCTCTAAGACAAGCGCAAAGCACCTGCGGCCTGTCCCATAAAACTCGGACTGCGAGGCTATGTGAATCTGCGTCCAAAGCAGCGGTGAGTTGAGCGCGACGCTTCGCCAGCGCGCTGATACTTGGGCCAAGTCAAATTTTGCGTATAGCGCGGAACCAGCCGCCAGGCAGAGAATCTGGGAAAGCAGGTCGTCCGAGAGCTTCGATATAGCAGGCATGGCGTTATACAGTGACCCCGTCGGGTTTTCCTGATAATTGGGGTGCTGAAACAGCGACGCACTCAGGTAGCCTAGTTGCCCTAGCATGGCGACGAGGAGAAAAGGCGCGGGTGCACAGCCTCTGCGCGGTGATGTCCTGATTGGACGACAGATTGATGGGAGGCACAAGAAAGTATTGAAGAAAGTGGCTGGCTGGTACCACTTCCATATGTGCCTGGGCGTTGCGCGATTCGCAACGAATTAATTTCCTCAAGCCTCCCAAAACAAAATTTGAGCATGCTTTGTCCAGACTTCTCTGTTAAATGACGACAAACCCGTCCGCTCAATGTCACAAGTGATACTCTGCAGGACGAGAAGGACGAAGGGCGCGAGAGGCCGCGCCGTTATTGCGAGATCACAAAACTCCACGCGCCTGAGCCCGGACAAGCGCGCGAAGGGCAGGTGGCCCCTTGGGAATCGTCGCTTTCGATCGAGCCATCCACCCAGGTGTCGTGGATTTGTAGCGTCTGGCATCCGGTCGGCCGATGTGTCTCGAAGTCCTCGGCAAGCTCATCCCAACAGTCCAATACAAAGCACAACGTGGCGCACCGTGACCTGCGCGCCGTGATGCTCTGCGAGAAAGCGCCAGATGTGTACAAATGGCAGTTTCCAGTTCCACGTCTGGTGGGTGATCGTTCGTTCGCGGCCAACGGCATCCTGCAACCGTGGCCACTTCTCTTCCGCCCGGTTGAACAGGACAATGGGTGCCGTGCCAAGGAGAATTGAGGTGCAGAGCTGTTGGATGCCATGCACGTCATGGGCGACGTCCACATTAGTCCGTACTCTCTGCGGTGGAGTCTCGCGGTCTATAGCAATATCCAGCACGTCGATGATCTGAGCGCATGGAAGCTCCAAATGCAGAGTATGTAGCATTCAGAGAGGCGTAAGATTCCAGGACCGCGTGGCAGAAGCCTGAGATGTTGCCATGCGACTCGGCGTGAAGACGAGGCTGGTGGGATGAGGTCAGAGAGAGAGCACTCGCACAAGTGCCTCATATCCTGTATCCCAACATCGATGAATGCGGAAATTTTCGTGGTTGCTGGAACAAGTCCAGAAAATTACGGACGGGTTATATGGGCGACGTCAAGTACTCGCAAGTTTGGAGCGATGAGGCGAAGCTGTGACTCGGCATTCATGTGGCAGTCGCGAACGCGCAACGAATCCAGAGCGGGGAAACCGATATTTCCGGTCAACAGATTTTCAAAAGAGGTTGCCGCCACTTCCGGAGCGCGTATACGGGCGGCATAAGGGAACAGTGTCTCCACCAGACCAGGAAATGGACCGACAAGTATAATGTTTAGCAGCACGAATGGAGCCGTCCGCGCGAGAACCAAGGAAATCCGCCTGACTGTTAACTTGCCCTTGGCTCTACGCGTGGTTGCCGATAGATGGATGCGCGTCCAGAGCAACCGCGAGTTGAGCGCGACGGCGCGCCAGCGCACAGAAACCTGGGCCACGTCAAATTTGAATTCAATTGAAGAGCCAGCTGCGATACAGAATGTCTCGGAGAGTAGCTCGTCGGGCAGCTGCGCGATAGCAGCCACGTTCACCGAAGCTGGCGATGAGAAGAGAAAAAAAGAGCACGTGCACAGCCACAGTGCTCCGCGCCGATTTTGCCGGGACTTCAACCTGATTCACCGACTCCTAAGTCGGTTCTTCACTGGGGGGGGGGGGGTGTTCAGATTGGACAACCCGGTCCTCTCCGAAAACGCTTTCCGAGACCACCCGAAAGTCCAAATACCTGCGTCCACTTCTCTCCCCGTAGTCTCACCCACTATTAACTATCACACCACTCTTTTTTCGACGCTCCCAAGTCTATAACATGGTTAAATATTCTTCAGCTCAGATTTCACTTTTGGCATTAACCTGCGCCATCTCCGTTTTGCATCCGATGCTTTCGGCTCCGGTCCGCCACCAGGTCTTCCTGCTCATTGCTACTTATCGGTACTGGAACACGGCAAGCACAGGCTGTACACATAAGCTGGACCTTCTTTACCCCCAAATCAGATGGAGCACGCGTTGGGACGCGACGGAGCGCAGCGAGTGGATGCCTGGTGACGCGCGGCATACAGTTCTTCTGCTCGACCCTTTACCGCGCCGCGCTGCTGGGTGACGGTGCTCAGCTCCTCCATGAGCTTCAATTTGGGCCGTCCAGCGCTGCGCTCAGGCTCTTCAGCTCCAATCGCGCGTGCTGTTCGCTCGTTCTGCCTGGCAGCTCTGCACACTGCGATGGCAGGCGACCGTCACATTTCTCTTGCGTGCCCATTTCCTGCCCCGCATGAGCGTCCTGCAACTATAACCTCTGGGCCGCATTTAAAAGCGTGACCGTGCGCCCGGCCTGCACGACAAGACGCTGTGCGATGTCGGCATCTTCATTCTCTACAGTGTTTCCATCGGCCACGACATCGGCCACCCGGCCTGTACAACCTATTCCGACACGCCGCTCCCAGCTCTACGGCAGCAATTCGCCACTCAACTGCATGCACTTCGTCTTGTCGAATGTTATCCGAAGACGGCATCCGCCAGTCCGAGCTTCGCAACCTACTTGTCAAGACTCTGTTGGTCACCGACCTCCGCTTGCACTTCGATTGGATGCAGCACTTTCGAGCAGCTTGCAGACCCCTGGCCAACGCTCTGCGTGTTGGTGCTCAAGAGCACCGACATTTCTAATCCGGTATGTGCCAACGGGCTTGTGCTCTTCGTTCTGGCGCTTTATATGGGGTCTGATGTGTTTTCGTATAGCCATGCAAGAGTTCGCGACTTTGTGCGCCAAGAACACAAAGATGTGGGCGAAGCTCAGCGCCACCGCCACCCTCACAGCTGTCCTCGGTTGTCGTGCCCTCGTCACCGCCCACCGTGTCATCCCCCACCACGGCGGTGAGCACCGCTGAGCGGCAGCAGCCGTGCCTAGACATGGAAGTGGACACGGCGACGTACGACACCTGGTTCTGCTCGGTTTTCCTGCCGTCGCTTCCGCCGAACCTGCTCGCGATGGCCGTGCGCCCATCATCATGCTCCTACCAACGCGGGTACTCGTATACGTATTCCACTCTGCACACCCGGACGGCACGCAGCCTAGGCGGGATATGTTTATTCGGCTATCGCGTTCTGTACAAGGCGGCTGCTCACACTGGTGGGCGTCGATCGCGGCAGTCTCGCTGCTGGTGCTGATGGTCGTTCTGGTGCTCCTGGTGCTGGTGCTGGACTCCATATCGTGCTGCTACGACCTATGCTGCTGTCCCTGCTAGAGGTTCTGATATCCGTTCTGCTGCGCGGCGTTCTGGCGTGGGCTATATGAAACGTTCTGGCGCATATTCCGGTGTCAAAGTCTTGAAGCTTAGTCGTCTAGAGCCAGGGATGTACGTGCTGGTGCGCCTGGTGTTTTGGGGGTGGATTAGGGATGGCAGGAACGTGGCACGGCCAGCCAATGTTGCGCGACGTGCCGCGATTTGGCAGAACATCCTGTTTCGCGATCACCAGCTGATGGTTACTGTGCGTCAGCATCAGCGTCCTCTCCAGTTCCGCCTTCTTGCGGTACCCTGCCGCTACCTGCCGCCAGCTACTCACTCTGCACCCAGGAGAAGTGAGAGGGAAAAGAATTCAAGAGTCCTGCTGGGACGAATGCACGAGCCAGTGTATCATCTCGCTCAGCACGTCGTGCGCTGCGCCTGCGCCTCCCACTGCGCTTGCTTTGTGCGCTGCCCGCGGGCTGTCGAGACCGCGTCTACCAGCTCCTTCTCGCAGGAAATGGGCTCTGACTGCGACGCCGAGCTCGACGACAGCAGCTCGTTGCTGGGTGGTGAAGACGTGGCGCAGGACAAGTGCATCTTCAACCTCACCCCGCTCGCCGTTCCGGACGGCAAGATGGAGCTTTGGGTTTTTGTTATCAACGCGCTGCGCGAGAATATTTTCTACGTGAAGAACTTCAACATCACTGAGGAGGATGCTGTTCCTAACGGACGCAGTACCATTCACCGCGACGCCGCACCGCCAAGTGACCAGCAGCTTGTAGACTGGCTCAGGCTGCCGTACTTCTCAGGGTACCTTGTCGTGGCACAGGCAGCTGTATGTTGAGTGTGTTTGACATGGAAGGCGCCGTCACGCGTAAGTATGCGATGCTGTTACTTGTGTGTACATGGCAAAAGGTGCGCTCCCTTCTCCCTCACGCATTTCCTCAGATATAACTGATTTTCTTTCTTCGGATCACAGGCGTGTTAACTCAGTGTAGGGCGAAGTACCCATACACCGCAATTGCGCTCACTGCCGGCTGCAACCCCGGTCAGTCGACGAACGGCGGTTTGCTCCGCTAGATTGGCCGCAACCTCAAGTCGCTCAGCAGCAACTGCGACCTTGAACGTGAGGCGCTCGCGAGGCAGAACATGTTGTGATCGTAGAATATGCTCGTTCTTGGTCTGTCATTTAAACGCGCGTGCAGCGCAATCACTTGAGAGGGGTTATTTTCTTGGATAATACCATGTAGATGGGATCTAACTCTGGAGTAGCATATATATGAGGGACAGACCTTAGGAGGCGGTGACTGCCGCGCTAGCGGCGCTACGATGGATGTCTAGTGCTTACCCTGCGACGGTTCGAAACGACTAGCGTGACTCGAGACTGGTGGAGATCGTGGCCCAGAGAATGAGAGCGGGTACGGAAGTCTCAAACGGCTCAAGGTTGGCTTGGCGATGTCACCGCCCGAATCGAGTTTGGAATCCCACTCCCCAGACTTCTCCTCATCAACATACCTTCGGCCAATGAGATGCTTGTACCCTCGTGAAATATGATGCACAGGCTCGGACGTGTATTCGATGTCGTAACGGACGTTGAACATCTATCAGTCCGCTTCCCCGCATTTGCGATCCGGCCCCCGGACGTCGCTTGCAGCATCTAGGGTCACGCAGAATGCATCTTTTACTCGTGAATCTGAGTATTAGTCTAATCAGTAATCATTAGTCTCCCATGTCCCGTGACTCCGTCGAAAAGGTCTTGTGATCCATTTTGTCGCGAATGGCAAAATGGCGCGGCGGAGGGGGCACACGCCGTGATGCAGGCACCATCCATGTGCTAGTGTAAACGTGCAGCGGAACAGAAACAATAGGGGCAATTGGACAGCTGCGAACGGAACGGTTCACGTGAACCGGAGCTCTCAGGAGTCAGGCGTAGCGGCGGATAATGAGCAGTGGCTTGGAGAGCACGTACAATTATGTTCAAGTTGCACAATGGGGCGTAGACGGCTGCTGGCACGTGAGCACACTGAGAGCAGCCTCTAATCGCACTTGCAGTTACAAACAAGCGGAAGCCGAGGTCAACAAACATGGTGCGTACCTGTCGCCCAATTTGGCGACTCGCAGTCTGCTGAGACAGCTCTCGTTGTAAACAAACCAGAAATTACTCGCTCTCTCTCGAACGATCGAGAGCCTTTGATCCTCTACCAGAGGATTCTACTTCATTCCAATACTAGTCATAGCTACTCATCGTGTTCGGGCCCGAGCCCAACTCTCATGTATTTAAGATAGCTAGTTAGCACGACTGGAAATTTGACCTTGGTTCCGCTTTGCTTCACGCTCGCGCCACGCCGCTTCGCCTCGCCCGCGACGCCTGTCCCGCTCCGTCTACGCCTGCCGCCGGCCCTAACGACCTGCCAGGCCTCTCACTCCGCGTTCCTAGGCGCCGAGCTCGCTACCTTCCCACTGACACGTCGGCCACTCGAGGCTGAAACCCGAGGACCGCCTTTACGATCCTGCGGTACGCTTACACTTGGTGGACGAATCCTCCTTGAGTCTGCTGACTGTCTCACACCCCACACACCAGGTACCCTCTGTGATGGATTCCCCTGGACGTCCCGGCCGCGCCACTGCAGACGTGCCGCCGCAGTTTGCGTCCCAGGAAGGATCTGCCGCTGCAGATCAAGTGCCCGCTAACACGCCGGTACTCAACGTCGAGTCCTTCGGGACATTGCCTACCGACACACTTCTACCAACTCAAGTTACGTATTCGACGCCTGCCATGACTACCAGACACGGTACTTACAAGAAAACCACTTATATTCCCAAACCGCGAAAGCGGAAGGATCCACAACCAGCGCCACAGCCAGTGCCTGGCGCTTTCCCCTCGTACACACCAGTGACGACTCCACCGCCCGTACAGACGGGCTCTCCAACTTCCGAACATGCGGCGAGTCAGGTGACTTCGCCTCGTGTTGCGGGGGATGACTGGGAACACACGTTCCCTCCGCATACTCGTGAATCATTTGCGCAATCGCGCATCTCTGATGACTCACTTCTTCTTTCCCCGGGGCTTCCGCGTGCTCGCAGCACCCCTGTCGTCACCACGGTATTCGCAACCCCAATGACGCAAGAATCTCCGGCAGTCTATGACGAAGTAGCCACGCGGATTCCTCTTCCAGACTCTCCTCCACAGGAAACGGAAGACCCTTGGCCTTCATTCGCAGATAAGATCTCGGAGATGAAACAAGCTGATTCACAGCAAGCCGAGCAATCTGCTCCGAGCTCTGTTCCGATTATCGGTACTGTGCTCGGCAAGCTGGCTAGCTCGTCTTATAATGTGTATGACATCTTCGGTACTGCAATGAGAAATCAGAACCAGTATCTGCGTGAGCTACTACGCGCTTTTGCGGACGAAGTCAATGAGGAGGGCTCGAACTGCACGTTGGATATACTCAATCAAATAGTGGCACTGTTCAACTACTTCTCGAGCGAAGAGTCACCTCACAGGCTCTCAACATTTGAGCAGGCTACCACTATTCTTCAACTTCTCTCTCATTCCGATTCGGGCTTTCTAGCTCGCTTGGATACCATTCAGAAGGACCTCGCCACGAGCAACGACAACCTTCAGCTCTTGACTGTGTTTATAGACCAGTTTGAGAAGAAAGTGTCACATCAATCGGAGGTGCGTCGCATCGAAAGCCAGAACTTGTTGAAAGAACGCTTGGATGCCCTCGAAAAGAGACTCGAGCAAGTTCACGCGGCGCTAGAGATGAGGATGGATATGACGTTGGATGACTCGAACAAAGCCAGCGCAAACTTATTTCGCGAAGCCATCAATACCATCGAAGCCGGCGCCAACGATCGAGCGCAGAAACTTTATGATGCTCTCAAGCAGGACGCTCCGCGTTCGTGCCACTGCTCTGCGCCGACTGTCTCTTCGTCTTGCCAATGTGACAACTCCCGGTTTGACCACTTCGACAAGAAACTTGACGCTCTCGCAGAAGCCATCAAGGAAAGAAACGGGTACGAATGCCCGTGTCTGTATCGCAAGGCGGAGGCTCCTCGGGATCCGCCGGCTACCGATCGACGCTTTGTACCTGATTCTCCTCCGCATCGAGCTCGTCAGTTCGATACCACGCTCGGCCACGAGAAGCCCGAGCCGCGCTCGTTCTTCATCGATCCTGGCGGCTCGACGACACCACCTTGGACGGCTACCGATCGACGCTTTGTACCTGATTCTCCTCCGCATCGAGCTCGTCAGTTCGATACCACGCTCGGCCACGAGAAGCCCGAGCCGCGCTCGTTCTTCATCGATCCTGGCGGCTCGACGACACCACCTTGGACGCAGCCATCCGCGCCGCCGAGTCACGCGCCAGCCATTCACTCTGCACCTGCTTCAGCGCCTACACGCGTCCGCTTCCCTTCGCCGCCCGTCACGGTGCCTCCGCTCTTTTCGAGCGCTGCGCGCCCAACCTTCATGGGCGCCGTACCCGAACATCTGCGTCCTCCGTCAGTACCTCCGCCCTCTGCACCGCCGTCAGTTCCGCCAGCTGATCCGCGCGTGCCTGCATTCGGATCTAGCGCCACGGCTGCGCCATTCGTATTCGGACCTGGAGCAACGCCTGCTCCAGCGTACGCATCCCAAGGACCTGCATTCGGCCCTAATCCGTCACTTTTCGGAGGAGCAGGAGGTGCGCCACCTGCTGCTCCACCACCTCCGCCGCCTGCTTCAGGACCTGATCACGGGCAATCGCAGACACCTGGGCCCGATATGCGAGCGTCACAGGGCTCGAACTGGTCGACCGGTCAGAGCGGTCAAGTCTTCCCGAAGCTGCGCGATCTCCCTAAGTTTTCGGGTAAGCCTGGCGAGGATATTGACCTATGGATCGCGAAGCTGACTGCTATCTATGATCAGATGCGGGTTCCCTTCGATCATCTACTTGCCAACCTGCCTATGCTGCTTTCCGGAGAAGCTCGCGAGTGGATTACCACGCTCGCGCCCGATATTCGAACGGGTTACAACTCTTGGGACAGCTGGGCGGAAGCCCTTCGTATGGAATTCAGAGAAGCCAACTACCTGACCAAGAAGGGTCAGGAGCTTAGGCAACGCGTCTGGCGACACGGTGAGTCGTTCTCGACGTACTTTTACGATCGCACGCGCTTACAAAGGGTCGTAATGCCCAGCGCGTCTCAGAACGACTGCATTCAAGATCTTCTTTCGGGACTGCCGCCCGAATTCCATCCTCACATCAAGTCGGGTATGGTAGCGGAAGGTGCGCGTACCCTTACAACCTTCCGTCGCGTGTTGCTAGATCTCGAACCGAGTCTGAACAAGAAACAGCCGCCTGCTGTGCGCGATCGGCTCGAACCTCAACGACGATTCGCGGGCTCTCGCTTCCGGAACCCAAGCACCGCTCAGCGCGAACAAACAACTACGACAACAACTACCGCGACAAGATCTGCCACGACGGATAACCGCTCTCGGGCCCCCGCTCCCGCTTCAAATACCGGTTACCAACGCCGTAACGCGGCAGCTGCCCAATCTAAGCCAGGTCAGTCTTCCAGCAAGACTCAATCGCAGCAGCGTCCCGCTAAGACATATGTAGCGGATCCCGTGGCAGACGAGCCTGAGCAGGCCGAGCCGGACGAGGAAGAAGATGAGTCTGACGGTTATTCAGAGCACTCATCTGACGCGTACGACAGCGACGAGGGTGCTCATTTCGCCGAGTCGTACGCCGTCAAGACGCGATCCGCAACGCGATTGAAGGACGATCAAGCTGTTGTCGCGAGTGGCCGTCGAGAGTCTGGAACGGCCAGTGCGCCTAGGAGACGTCGAAAGGTAGCCCCGTGCATTGAGAAGATCGCTGACGATCTTCCAGTGCGCGCGATTCCACTTGACGAGCCCGATGCTTCTGCATCTCCGCCCAGACAAGAT
The DNA here is from genome assembly GCA_037042915.1 of Auricularia sp. M13. Classification (NCBI taxonomy): domain Eukaryota; kingdom Fungi; phylum Basidiomycota; class Agaricomycetes; order Auriculariales; family Auriculariaceae; genus Auricularia; species Auricularia sp. M13. The sequence goes on along the minus strand of JAXOIZ010000013.1, from coordinate 175,974 downwards.
GAGGTTTCCCTCGACGGCATGAGCTACGCCGACAAGAGCCCGACGTACGCTTCGGTTACAGTGGACAATTACGCCGTTGGTACGTGTTTCCGTGCCTGTATCGACACTGGCTCATCGATTTCACTCATCGACTCTCGTCTTCGTTCGCGCCATTTCAAAAATGCCGTCGCGCATCCCTGTCCAATAATTAACGTGCGCGGAGTGTCAGGCAATGCCGTCATCACGCACTTCGTAGTCCTCACGCTGATATTCGAGGACAGATGGGGACGCAAGGTGCGCGTCCCCACCAAACTCTATGTCAACGAGTCAGATGAAGAGCGAATGATTCTAGGGAACGACTTCATCATGTTCTATGGTGGGATAATCGATATTCCTTCTCAGAGACTTACGCTGACGCGAAACCTCGCACAGGAGGTTCAAATTGATGTTCGCGTGAAGCGCGACTTCGCGGGGAGCGGTCCGTGCGACAGAATGTTACACGGTGAGACCATTCCATACGGCACGGATTAGATCTGAGCTCACGGGAAGAATCAAGACCCGTAGTTTTTATCTAGATCCTGTACCGCTCCGCGGCGGCGAGATTCTTGCCGCTGCGTCTCGAATGATAGGAGATACGTCAAACCGTGAACAGATGGTCGAGATCTACAATCTCGAGCCGTTCCCGCTCAGAATCTCACGCGGACAGGTTCTAGGCAGAGCTCTGCCGCTGCTTGACCGTTCCAAAGCGTCTGAAATCGACTGTCTCGCCGTTAGCGCGAGAGCGCGAGACGAATCCGACCTCGAAGACCTCGAGGAGTTCGACAAAGCTTTGCGTGATCTCGATATCAACTCGGACCTGACAAACGAGCAGCAAACGCGTCTCCTCGACGTCCTCAGGACCCACAGACGGGCCTTTGCGTACGGATCCCGTCCGCTGGGACATACCAACCTCACCAAAGTTCGTATTGACACTGGTGACGCTCTGCCTGTTGCAACGCCACCGTTCCGCGTTTCTCCCGAGGGGAGGAAATTCATTGAAGAAGAGGTTGCTCGTTTGCTCGCAAACGACGTCATTGAACCTGCAGATTCGCCCTGGGCTGCGAACGTCGTACTCATCAAACAACGAGGTAAAATTCGATTTTGCGTCGATTATAGGAAGCTAAACGCTGTCTCACGATCAGACCAGTATCCCATACCTCGTATTGATGATTACCTCAACCAGTTCCAGGGTAAGAAGTTCTTCTCAACATTCGATGCTAATGCGGGATTCAATCAGGTTGAAATCGAGGAGGAGGATCGTCCGAAGTTAGCCTTCAGGACCCCGGTGGGTCTTTTCCAATACAAGCGCATGCCCTTTGGAATTAAAAATGGACCTTCCATTTTCCAGCGTTGTATGGATAAAGCACTGGGCAAGGCTAAATGGGACTACGCTGTGGTGTATATTGACGACATCATAGTGTACTCCGCGGACTTCGACACACATATGACCCATCTCGAGTCAGTATTCCGTCGTCTTATTCCCACTGGATTCACTTTATCACTGAAGAAGTCGCATATCTGCTACTCACAAGTGCAGGCACTCGGTCACAATGTGAGTAGACTCGGTATAGGCATGAAATCGGAGAACGTTCGTGCCATCCGAGAATTCCCGCCGCCGACCAATGTCAAGGAAATCCAAGTTTTCTTAGGCATGGCGGGATATTATCGCCGCTTCATTAAAGATTACTCCATGATCGCCCGGCCGATTACGAAGTTATTGGCCAAGGATACGGCTTTCGACTGGACACCTGAGTGTCAAGCAGCCTTCGAGACTCTCAAGGAGAGACTCTGCGAAGAACCCATTCTGGCGCATCCAAACTATGACCGTGAGTTTTTAATCTACACGGACGGGTCATACTTAGGCATCGGTGCTGTCCTCGCGCAGATCGGCGAGCGATGACAAAGAACATATAGTCTGTACAGCTTCGCGTACTCTCGTTGGAGCTGAACAGCGATACTCTGCCACGGAGCTCGAGCTCCTCGCCATCGTTTGGGCACTTCGAAAGTTCCACCCGTATATTGAAGGAGTTCCATCGCTCAAGCTGATCACTGACCATTCCGCTCTGCAGTGGATCATGGACTACAAAGGGACCAACGCTCGCATAAAGCGCTGGGTCGTGGAGCTGCAGGGGTGGGACGGTAAGCTCAAGATCCTTCACCGTCCTGGAAGGTCACACTCTAACGTAGATGCTCTTTCCCGAGCTCCAGTCCGAGAGCTCGCACCCGTTATGGAAAGCGAATCGCTGCACGCAAGTGCTATCCGTGCAGACCCCGACTTTCTCAACTCGGTGCGTGAGGGCTACGCCCAGGATGCTCACTTTGCGCCCATAGCTGAGGCATTCTCAGTAGGAGCGCCGGGACAGCTCGCTCGCGACTACGAATGGGCCGATCACGTGCTCTTTCGCAAACACGTGAGCGGTAACGACCTTCGTCGCACCCTGTGCGTTCCGAACCACAAAAACTTACGACTCACGATTCTACACGACCACCACGACGCCCTTGCGGCAGGACATCTCGGCATAGACAAGACTTATCTGGCCATTTCGCGCCGCTACTTTTGGCCGCGCATGTCGAAAGACGTCAAATCGTATGTTCTGTCTTGCGACTCATGCCAGAGGAACAAGGAGATGAATAAGCTGCCAATCGGTACGCTGATGCCGAACTCCACAACGACGTCACGTTGGCATACGCTTACTATGGATTTCGCAGGACCGTTCGTTACCTCGCGGGACGGCCACGATATGGTTCTACTCGTCGTGGACAAGATGTCCAAACGCGTGCATTACATCCCCGCGCACTCAAAGGACACCGCAGCAGACACTGCGCATCGCTTCTTCAAAGACGTTGTGCGGCTGCACGGATTGCCCGAGAGAATCATTTCGGATCGCGATACGAAATTTACCAGTGAGTTCTGGCGCACGCTATTCGACAAATTGGGTGTTAAGCTGTCTTTCAGTACTGCTTATCATCCTCAAACCGACGGCCAATCAGAATCGGCGGTTCGGTCCATGAAGAGCATGCTACGCCATTACATCAATTATGCCCAAGACAACTGGTCTGACCTTCTGCCAGCTTTAGAACTCGCGTACAACAGCTCAGTTAATCCCTCAACGGGTTACACCCCATTTGAGCTCGACTGCGGCTGGTTTCCCAGGATGCCGCACGACTTAGTCTTATCAGGGACTCCGTCGGGTGAACCCGACGTGGACAAGTTCATCGGTAAGCTAAAACTTGACGCTGAGAAGGCAGAAGAAGCGTTAACCAGAGCTCAAGAAATTCAAGCACGTTATCACGACCGGAAAAGACGCTTCCACTTATTCAAAGTGGGCGACTTCGTCATGGTTTCGCGCAAGCACATCACCCAACCTTGGGAACGGGAGCGCCCCACCGCAAAACTCATGGCCAAGTGGCTAGGCCCATGGAAGGTGACTGAGGTTGTCAATGAAAACGCATACCGCTTGCTGATCCCGGCGGATATGCAGATCCATGACGTGGTCAATGCAGAATATCTCAAACCGCATATCGGCACCCCAGAAGAATTCGTCGCTCGATCGGAAGCGCGCGCTGCGCCTGAATATATTCAAGATGGTGAGGAATTCTTTGAAGGAGAGGAAATTCTCGACGACCGGAAGCGAGGAAGAGGTGCGCAATATCTTGTCAAGTTCAAAGGCATACCGCGCGAAGAAAGCGTCTGGTTGCCTGCAGCGCAAGTCAGGAAGCAAGACCCAGACCTGCTCGAGGCGTACCTGTTACGCAAGTCGAAGAAGGTCGGCGCTGCCTGATACACGAGGCAGACGTCGGGCCGAGCTTCCCTCTGCGCGCACAACGCCGAAACCCCCCACGTTCCACCCGATCCACATCTCACTTCTCCGCCGCGCGCGCAGCTCCTCACGCTCGAGATATACGTCACCTCAAGATACTCACATGAGCACTACGCAGTAGGTACGCCATGGGCGTATAAAAGACTGCTATGTGACGACTCATTCTCCTCGCCGGGTCCCTCGACTGCCTCGCCTCTCGTTCGACTTCGTGCCTGCTATGCCCGTTTACGACTCCGGTGTTTCCACGCCCAACGGATCCCTCTCCGGGTTCCCCGGGCAAAACGACTTTGTCCGTTCCCTTTCACCCAGCGCATTGGCTTCATTCTGCAATCTGCTTCGCATCGAAAGATGGAGGCAGCGTATGCGTACGTCCATTGTCAGCCTCTGCGTTCTATTCTAATAACCATTCCAGTCGCTCGTATTGCCTCGCAGGCCGAGGCCGTTGATATGCGCGCCACCACATCGGATGGTGAGAGGACTCTGTCCCACTAATTGCATAGACTTACGCGCTCTTGGTCAGGCTGGAGCGACATCGATGCTGACGACGACGAGACTTCAGACGCTAACACGTCGGACGTCGAGTTCAACGCCCTCAGAGCCCGACTCGACGAGCTCGCCGCCACACCTTACGTGCACGTCGATCCATCGCCGATCCATGGCGATACGACGTTCGACGACTTCGAGACGCTGGAAGCGGAGCTCAACGGCATCATCGCGGCGCAGAACGCTCGCCACGACGCAATGTCCGTCGACTCTGACAACGACGCGCCAATCCGTGCTTCGACACCCTATCCGCGTTTCGATCCCGGCCTCATCCTCCGCCCTGACTCTCCCGCGTACGATTACGACACTCCCATGATGGTCGACGACCCGCCTCCAGCCTATGAGCGGACGTTCAACTCAAACGCCGCCGCCGCCGGTCGCTCGTTCCTCCAGGCCGCCGCCGCCAACTCGAGGAGCCGCGCACGTTCTACGCGACTCTCATCCCGGCGTATTTGACACCGAACCGCAGTCGGACTACAGGAGATCCGAGTTCGTTGCAGGTGTGCATTATCCACTGCGGGAAAACCCGCTGAGCTCGTGCATTCACTCACAAAATCATCAGAACGCATCGCCGCAAATTGCTTGTCCATGGCGATGTCGCCGCATGAGCTCACTTCGCACCTACTAAGCCTCGACGACGAGACGAAAATCAAAATCCTAGAGGTCACCGAAGCCCTCCGTCTCGACGCGACCTGCACCACGGAACTCGTCAAGATTCTCCGCATTCACCGCTGCGCGTTCCACCACTACGGCCTGGACTACGAGTGCATCATGGAGGATGGATCACTCACCTGGCACCGCGACATCAACCTTCGCCTCGTACCGAGTGCTCAGAAGCTCGTGTACGAGTTTTGGGAGAACTCACCGCGTACCTTCACCCGTGAGCAAATCGTCGCGCTCACCAACCTCCCTCAGTACGCATTCGCCGAAGGAGATCGTATCCTCGGACCAATGTGGCGTCGCGCTCAGTCAGGCGGCCCCATAACTTCTTGCTCGTATATTCTTTAGAAGAGTCTGTGACTCGCATCTCATTCCATGTACCGCCTCGGGATTCGCGTACGGGCTATAGTTGATCCAGCAGACTTTGTAGTGCAGTCAGAACAGTACACGTTTCTGAATGACATTACAATTGTCTTCGTGGAATAATCTGACGCAAAGAGGACTTCGCTCCTTCGTAAGGGCGGAGTGATGTAAACAAACCAGAAATTACTCGCTCTCTCTCGAACGATCGAGAGCCTTTGATCCTCTACCAGAGGATTCTACTTCATTCCAATACTAGTCATAGCTACTCATCGTGTTCGGGCCCGAGCCCAACTCTCATGTATTTAAGATAGCTAGTTAGCACGACTGGAAATTTGACCTTGGTTCCGCTTTGCTTCACGCTCGCGCCACGCCGCTTCGCCTCGCCCGCGACGCCTGTCCCGCTCCGTCTACGCCTGCCGCCGGCCCTAACGACCTGCCAGGCCTCTCACTCCGCGTTCCTAGGCGCCGAGCTCGCTACCTTCCCACTGACACGTCGGCCACTCGAGGCTGAAACCCGAGGACCGCCTTTACGATCCTGCGGTACGCTTACACTCGTGTAGAGATAGTAACGGTACATCAGCGCCACCGGCCGCAGATGGCGAACAGCCACTGAGAGTGAGCTTGCAGATTATGGGAGGCCTCCGTCATCGGTGTCCGAGGGCGTAGTCGATGATGAGGCGCGTTGGACGCGCTTGCTAGTGAGAGATCGCTGAGCTCAAGAGCCGAATTGCCAGTGACCAGTTCAAGCTTGCAAATGTTTCTGTGCGCCGGCACCGATGTCGTTTGGAGTTTGACCCGTTACCGGCGCGTGGAGTGTGGGGCTACAGCCCAATTTGAAGCTTAAAGCTTAAAGTCTAAGTATTGCGAATTGATGGACGGGACGGCAACGACGGCGGCAGCAGCGCGACGAAGTTGCTGCCAGAGCTCGGTCTCGCCTGCATTTCCAACTGAGATAGCCAGCGAACTATCCGGCGGCAGTGTACCCAACACATTAGACCATGGTGATATTACCTGAGAAAGTCTAAAGACTAGTGAAATCCATACTGGGACCCCCGATAACTCAGACCTGGGCAGAGACTCCGCGGCTCCAGTGGCAGCCGCATCGACGTTCGTGACAGTGGATCAACAAATCGAGTCTATAGCAAGTGTGAGAGCCGGCGCGGAGACGAAGGAAGGGATGTGTGGGCGGCGCCGGCACCGGCCCAAAGTTCCAGGACAACAAAACGCGGCGTGACAAACCGAGAGAGACTGATAAGCCTTGGTGCCAGTGCTCAGCGGCAGCGGAAGTCGAAGTCTACCTGGCGTCATTTCAGTTTCGAATGCTTCGCGGAGGCTGTCGTCGTCGGAGGAGTACGGCATTTTTCCATAGAGTAGTTTTATGTGCAGGGGAGGGATGATAAGCAGTAGCTGAACAGACTGAGATAGCACCAGCGTTTATCGAACGAGATTTCACTGTCCCTGACCTTGTCATTTGCGACGACAGACAGACAGGCAGACAAGCGATCTGGGACAGCGCTGCCGGCAAGGTGGCGCAGGATCGCAATGCATACTGATAAGACTCGCAGTGAGCTCACACGCGGCAGACAACGGTAAACTCGAAGGGAAAGGATGAGGCCTCGCGGCGTCTCTCCCGCGCTGCCGGACGTTCAACTTCCCATGCGTGGCAGGGTTGCGGCGAGACTGACAGTGACACCGTTCGAAGTTTAGCGTTGGCAGTGACAGACCGCGTTATCAGATAAGAGTTGTGTGGGAATCACGACGGTCTGCAAGTGGCAAAGTTCAGTTCAAATGACAAGCACACTGGCGGATAGGCGGCGCCGAACGACATCGCCGCATCTGAGAGTTCGAGATATAGGCCGCTCCCATGGCCATGCCAATGTCAGTTCACCGCCCCGGGCCGACCACGCGTGAATCTGCTGGAGAGGCACTATCGCCAAGTCCTTATTCGCCGCGGAGACGCATGCCAGGTCGAGGTCGAAAGGCTCGCGGTGCCGGATCGCAGATTCGTCGACAAAGGAGAGAAGGAAGCGCCGGGCCTCGACAGGCTGAGAGTTCAGAACTCAGCTGCTGAGCCCGGAGATTCATTCCGAAAGAAACAAAAAAGCATGTTGAAGCATGCGAGGATTCCGTGCTCGGGACTCGGAGTGTGTCAATGGGCAATGGGCCGCCGGAGGAGTCCCCACTGGCATGCGAGCCTGAGAGAGAGTGCAACTTGAAGCAGAAGCGAAGACGGTGAGATGTCCACCATGGCACATAGGGATTCGCGCGCGGGCGGTCCGGCCCACAACCAGTTAGGGGTTAGGGCGCGCGGGGACTGGCAAGCGTACTCGGAGTGCGAGATGCGAAACACGTTCGTCCGAGCGCGGCGTGCGAAGCAGTGCTAGATGTAGAACGGTGAGAGTCGTCGGGCGCTGAATGCTGAACGGCCCTACTAGTATTCGCGCACCGAATGCAGAACGGCCCTATTCACGCAACGCGGCGAGATAGATTCGCACATTGAATGCCGAACAGCCCCAAGTAAGAGAGAACGTTTCGCGGCGTCTGAGGCGCAGGCGGGAGCTGAGACCGTGTAGAGTACGGTGTGGGCAACTTCGGAAGACTGAATGCGCGGAAATGCATGCAACGAGAAGTGAGTCTGAGGAACTGCATGCGATCGCTGAACAGTGAATTTGAGGAACTGCATGCGATCGCTGAACAGTGAGTTCGAGGAACTGCATGCGACGAGAAGTGAATTTGAGGAACTGCATGCGACGTTCGAGGAGGAACTGCATGCGATCGCTGTTGTTTTTCAGAGCTGAAAGCGGCGTTCGAGGAGGAACTGCATGCGATCGCTGTTGTTTTTCAGAGCTGCAAGCGGCGTTCGAGGAGGAACTGCATGCGTCCGCTGAACAGTGAGTGCATGCGACCAGGAAGTGCATGCGATACTGAGTTCTGTCAAGGGCGCGTTTATATGTGCGCATGCGTTGAGCAACCGGATGCCAGTGCGCCATTTAGAGAACGCATTGACATGCGGGGCGCGGAGAGTGGAGCGCGGGGTGAATGTACAGAGTGGAAACGGTCTGCACGCAGTCAACTTCAAGTTGAACGCAGCCCGGAGACTCTATAGTCCACGAGTAGCGAAAGGGGGATGAAGTGGTGAGACGCAGAGGCGGTGGCAATTCGTGTGAGCGGTTTTGTTGCAAACGCGAAAAAGGCGCGGGAGGGATGCCCGGGCCTGGCAAAGACTCGGAGGGCACGGGAGGTATGTCCGCGATTGAATTGGGCACCGGGATGAGTGGCCGACCAGAGCGAGGAGGGCGCGGGAGGTATGTCCGGGACTGAATGGGCGAACGAGGAGAACTGCCCTGGGAGAAGGGGGTGCGGGAGGTATCTCCGGGAGTGAATACGCATTTGTGAGAGGTGCGGGAGGTATCTCCGGCACTGAATAGGAACTCTGCACCAGACGGTACGAATTGCCGGGATCACTAGTACTGGCGGTGAGGGCGCGGGGCGTGCAGTTTACAGACGACCCCGGCGTGCAGTATACAGACGACCTCGGCGTGCAATACAGAGTAGCGTGGATCCCTGAGCCGTTCGAGCCGATTCGAGAGACGTGGTGCAACGCGCATGAGTCCCACTGGCAGGAATAGTGCAACGCGCATGAGTCCCACTGGCAGGAATAGTCCAGGATTCGAAGCAGGAGCGTGGATTGGGCGGCGAAGACGCGATAAGGCGTCGCACGGACCAGGCAGGCGGGGGCGTGGCTTGGGACGTAAGGGCGCGCGGGACCAGAGTATCAGTTATCGGCCAGTATCGGTATCAGGCAGTGTCCAGCCTGGCTATCGAAGCGGCCCAGATCCCAATCTCGATCTCGATTTCGAAGCCGGGTTCGCGCGAAGACGAAGACCAGGCACGCGAAGCGGCGACTCAGAGGTCCGCCCATCGTCAAAGTGTAAAGATAATCTTGACCATGACATTCAGATCCAGATGTCAATGTCAGTCATGTCCGCCTCGAGGTGATGCAGTTCGGGCCGAGGTGGAGGTCCGTGCGCGGGGGCTGAGGGCGTGTGTGTGTTTGCGAGAAGTGAGAAGTGAGAAGGAAGTAAGTAAGTAAGCAGGGAAGGAAGGCAAAAACGGAGGAAGGTCGCTTGAACCTGCCTGCCAGGGAAAGAGGAATGAATAAAAAGCAGACAAGTTGGAGAGAGTGTTGATGGCGTACGTACGTACTCCCCCGCACACTCCCCCGCATTCGCATCTGCATCTCCGCCTTCTTGCTTTCCTTCCTTCCTCTTGTTCCTTGTTCTTGGGCTTTTCTGGCGTCGGGTAGACTGAAGACTGAAGACTGTACGAGTATGAGCGCAAGACACGGTTACCGTACGTCCGACGTCTTCCAGCCGGCCCCGCCCGCAACTCACCTTTCTAATTCTTCCTCGTTTTCGCCGCCCATGCTCGCCGTCGCCGTCCGCCCGCTCCTCCGCCCCTCGGCGACGTCGTTCCGCTATGCCACCCGCCTCGGGCTCGTCGCGGGACTCGGACTCGGCGTCCGGATGAACTCGACCGTAGCTAAAAAGTGCGTGCTGCAGCCAGATTCGGACGGGGATGGGGGCGCTGACGCGGTGAGCAGGGAGAATGTCTTTGTGAGTCCGCTGTGAGGTCTTCCTTTCCCTTCCCCTGCTGGCAGAGGCCCGAGCGCGACTGCTGCTCTGGGACGCCGCGACGCGCTGGAGGGGTTACTTCGGCCCTTCGCGCCGGTGCCCTGCGCGTCATACTCTACGCGCCGTGCTGGTCTGGCCCAGGCAACGCGCGCGACGTCAGCGGTGTCGTCGTGCGCCAGCAAACGCCCGGCGCAGAGCTACGGAGCGCGTCGTCGGGTGCCAGCGCTGCTGTCAGCACACGCCGGCGCAAAAGCGCGAGCCTGGTCAGCCCGCCAGGCGTCGTCGTCTGGCCCAGGGCGGTCACGGGCTCCATCTGACGCGCCTGTGAGCTGCCGCGCGTCGGTGCAAGCTCATTCTGGCGGACCGAGCGACCGCGTCAGCGGAGCCGCCTCCCATTCCATGAGTCTACGCACGCACTCTGCCGCTGGCCCCGCGCTCGACGTTGTTCGCTCTCTGCGTCAGCAGGGTCGCCATGCCCCAGCAAACGCTGGCGCTGAGCGCTGCGCTCGTCATTCTGTCAGCGGTCAGCGCGAGCGCTGCAGGGTCGCTATCCGGTGTTGCTTCATCCAGTACACGGACGCGGACCCGGTTCGTACGAGCGCCGGCGTGAGGACTGCAGCGGCAGCAGTCGTGGCCTTATCTCACGACGCTCGCCAGAGTATGCCCGCGCACGGGTCTGGCTGCGCTTGGAGCCGGACGCTCCATTCTGAGCGCGCAGAACGCCAGCCCGTCAGCCGCGCGTCCTGCGTCCCGCTTGCCAGTCCCACGCCGGGCCCCCTCATCCGCGCGGCGTCTCCCTCTCCCATGCACCACGCACCGTCCCTTCCTCTCGCATCTGCATACTCACCCTTGCGCTTTATCTTCTCTTTACCGCATTCCCGCACCTTCCTCTAGCAATTTGCGTCATTCTGGCACCTCCGCATGCGCCTCTCCCCGCCCTTCGCACTCGCTAACGCCCGCCTTCCCCTTCGCACTCGCTGACGCTCGCCTTCCCCGCCCCGCACGCTCGCTGACGCTCCCCCTAGTTCGACATCACTATCAACAACGCGCCGGCGGGGCGCATCACGTTCCGGCTGTACGACGACGTCGTGCCCAAGACGGCGCGCAACTTCCGCGAGCTGGCCACCGGCGTGCACGGCTTCGGGTACGCAGGGAGCACGTTCCATCGTATTATTCCGAATGTGAGTTTTTGGGGGTTTTTTTGTGTGGGGGTTGGGCTTTTTTGGGTTGGGCTTTGGGGTTGGGCTTTTTTTGAGGTTTGCGGTGTTGGTGTGGGAGGAGGACGGGAGGAGGTAGCGCGCTCGTCGCTATGCCCTGCATCGCGCGCGCCGGTTGAAGCAGCTTTCACCACGTACTCGCTGCCGTGCGCGCTCGTTCGGACGGGCGCTCTGCGCTGCCTGCTGACTTGCGAGGATGGCGCACGCGGGCTGGGAGGAGGAGATGGCTGAGCACGAACTGGCTCGCTGTCAACGAGCGCGCGCATGCTCGCTGCTCTGCGAGGGTGGGCGCCGGTCGCTATGCTGCGCTGCCCGCTGCATGGCGCACGCGGGCTGGGAGGAGCACGGCTGAGCACGAACAGGCTCGCTGTCAACGAGTGCGCGCATGCTCGCTCGCACCATCCGGATGGTCGCTGTGCCGCGCTGCTCAGCAGGCTCGGAAGACTCGGCTGAGGCGCGTACGCGAAGCTCGCTGGTTGTCTCGCGGCCTGGCTGCCTATTCGCGGTTTGGATGGACTGCACGATGGATGGCTGAGGGAAGGCGCGCTCGTTCGCTAGCCGCCGTCACTGCGCGCGCGCTGGCTGTCTGCGACTCCCGATGGGGGCCGAGCAGGCGGGGAAGGCATCCTCGCTCGTCTGCTCGCCCGCCCGCCCGACATGGGAGATGTGCGCGCTCCAGTCCAGTCCGCGAGCGACTGTATGCTGCGCTGCCCTCACTCGACGCCCACTCTGTCACTTGGTTTGTTCGCTGACGCGCGCTACGCTGCAGTTCATGGCCCAGGGCGGCGACTTCACGAGACATAATGGTACTGGCGGGAAGAGCATCTATGGCGAGCGGTTCCCTGGTATGTTATTTTTTTTTTTCCGAGTCCCCGCGTCCCGTCCCTTTCCACTTTACGCCGCTGCCGTTTTCCCGCTTCGTCCAGTTGCGCCGCCGCGCTTGTTTTTCCATGCCGTCCACGCCTTATTGTCGTGTTTCGTCCAGCCGCTCGCATCCCTTGCTCGTATTACCTACCCGACTTCTCCGTCTTCTCGGTCTCGCCGTCACCCCGTTCGTCCCGCCGCCGTGTGTGCGCGCCTCGTCTGGTGTCTCGCCGGACGCTTCTTCCACCCCTTGACACGCTCCTTCGCCACACTCTAATTCCACCGTCGCGCCTTCGAATCCCTTTCGTCCTGCGATCCACCAGCGCCCCGTCCGTTTTTGCGTTTTGGCGCGCTCGTTCGGTGTCCGCGGCTGCGTTTTTTTTTTTTTTGCCTCTGTTGCAGTAGGCCCGATTTGGCCCCTCGCTCCGTCGCCGTCTTCCAGTTCGCCGCCACAGAGCGGAATAGATTTTGCGATGCTTGCACTTGCGCCGCCCGCGCCCGCCTTCCCACTCTTCGCGCGCGGGGGGATGCTTTTCATTTCCGTGACTGGCCGTCGCAGGCATCCATTCCATCACGTGCAACTCCATCCAAGCTCGCCTCCCACCTCCATCTGCCGCCGTGTCTTCGCCACACACCACAGCGGGGACAAGAGTCACGCGCGCCTTGCACTCGCCTTCCTCGCCTTCGCGCGTGCGCCGGGCGAACATTCATTTCCGTGCCACCGGCCCCGCGAACGTTTCACTTGTTACGTCTCGATTCACTCCGTCTCCCCGTCTTCGGTTTCTTCTGGCGTTTTCTCTTCACCGCGCGCCGTGCTGCCGTCATCCCTTCGCACGTGCCGCTACCCTGTCGCCTCGCCGCCCTTCACATAGCCCCGGTCGTCGCACCCTGCGCGTTTATTACGCATTCTCCAGACCCGGCCGTCGGTGTGCGGACGCTCACGCGCTTTCCGCGTTGTTTGGCGGATCACGCTGGATAGTGAACCTTCGGCCTGGGCGATGCTCTCTTGCACTTGACTTGATCGCTCCGTGTGCTGCCCCCCCCCCCCCCTTACTTCGTTTGCTGCTTCTTGACCGACGATACTCCTTTCCTTCCATAACCCGCATCGGTCGGATCGAACCTTGCGCTGATTTGATTTTGAACTCTTGCAGATGAGAACTTTGCCATCCCGCATAGCAAGCCCGGGCTGTTGAGTATGGCGAATGCGGGGAAGAATACGAATGGGTCGCAGGTGAGATTCTGTGCGCCACTCTCCTCGTCCCGTCGTCCTCCCCAGCAACTGGGTTCCTTATCCATCACGCCTCCACTGCTGCCGCACTGCAACGCCTCCAAGTGTGCATACCCAAATGCTAAATGCTGACCCGCGTCCCAGTTCTTCATCACGTTCGCGCCGACGGCCTGGCTCGACAACCGCCACGTCGTCTTCGGCGAGGTCGTCGAGGGCATGGAGCTCGTCCGCCGCCTCGAGGGCCTCGGCGCGGACTCGGGCAGCCCCAAGGCGCGCGTGGTTATTGCTGCGAGCGGCGTCACGCCGTGAGGTCGGGGTGGGATGGAGCTGAACTGTGGGTACGGTACGGTAGATGCGATTGGCTTTGGTGATGCGCGATTCTTGGTAAAAGGACTCGGATAGAGACCCCCCCCCTCCCCTCCTCTCCGCCATCCGCTTTGAGTTTGTGTCGCTGGCGTGGTGGGCGTATAATCAAATTGATTGGTTTGATTTCTGCCAGTGTGCGCTCTCGTCATGATGTTCTGCTGGCGCGATACTTGATCAGACGGTGACGCGGACATGCAGTATGTATGAGTTGTACGATCAAACGATGACCCCGCCCGCGAAGCATTAGCGCTCGCCGCCCTGGCTTATCAGTCTCACCGTGTTTCCCACTGGCTCGCGAGGCCCTGCCTTTACCACCGGCGCGCCGCCCACACGTCCCCCTAGCTCTCTCTCGGCCCGCGAAACTCGGTTGATTGAGTGTGCTACGCCTATTCCATTTGATACTGGAACTATATTGCGGAGAGTCTCACTGGCAGTTTGGGCTTGACTTTAGACTTTTGCGGATTCATCGATGATATGCTCTCAGGACGCTCGCTCGAGTTCATGATATTCGTTTCCGCGCTTTGTCGGTGAAAGCTTCGACCTCGACAGTCGACATGCACTTAAAGCGAGTTTCTGCATGTCTCACCGAGGAATATCGATGTCCGTACCAGCACTCGAGGGGCGTGGCTATTCTCAGGCCTAGGACGGCCTATACAACCGTCGAGCTCGACGATCTCTCAGTCGGACACCTCGCAGGCTGGCCGCTGCTCAGACGAATTCGGTCAGCTCAGAGGCTCCAATTGTCTCAGAGCTGCGCGTCATCGAGTTGGGAATGTCACGACGCGCGCAGTTTGCAGTTTGTAGTCCAGTAGACTCTATCAGATGAGCTGCGCTGCGACATATTTCACGTTTTACTCCCCATCTGACGAGCTCATGTTCGTACTTCTCACCGTGGAAGGATGCATATGGCAATGGCGCCTATACGCGGACAGGCTCCACGAACTACTCATGCTCGTGAGTGAGGTAAGGTCAGTCATTGCATTCTCAAAGACATTCTCAATGCTCAATTCAGGCTCGCGACAATGTAGAAATTCTTGATTCATGGGCAATCCGACGTGCCTGCCATGCCGCATCACACCGGGCATTGCACATGTCTGGCCGCAGCTTATCTAGGCGGCCGTTTTGTATTTATCTCTCACCGTGTGCAATGCGACATCCCCGCGCGTTTGCCGGGGTCTCCTGCTACTACGACTCGGACTCGAGTGCCTCGTCCGGACGGCATTCCAACACAAACGCGCAGCATACCCCTGTCGTCGCCGCCGAACTGCCGAACCCGCCGAACCTGCCGAACTGAACCCGCTGATTGCTGTCTTGCCCGCTGCTGCCGACGATGACGACTGACAGCGTCCGTATCTCGCTTGCCCCCCTGAACGACGAGAACTGGGTCTCCTGGTCGATGAAGATGGAGGCCCTGCTCATTCGAAAAGGCTTATGGTCCGTTGTCGATGTCCAGCCCGACGCCAGTGCCTCCGACCCCGATGCCGATCTGAAGACGAAACTTGCCGCACGCCCAAATTCGAAGCTTGAAGAAGCCCGAAGCGAGTTCCTCCTGCACGTCGAGGACTCCCAGCTCGCGCACATGCGTGCCCGAGACCCGTACGAAATCTGGAAGTCTCTGAAGCGCGTGCACCAGTCCCGCGGCTTTGCAACGAGCCTCGCTCTCCGCCGCCGTTTCCTCACCGCCAAGAAGATGCCCCAGCAGTCCATGCGCGCCTGGATTGGCGACATCCAAGCGCAAGCCTTCCGCATGGAGGAGGCGGGCATCGTTGTCGCTGAGCAGGACAAGATTCTCGCCGCTACGCTCGGTCTCCCCGCTTCGTACGACCCCGTCATTATTAATTTCGACGCCACTCCTGCCGATCAGCTCACTTTCGAGCACGTCGTTACGCGCTTGCTCAACGAGGAGACTCGTCAGCAGCCCACTCCCGTCGAGGAGCCCGTCGACAACTTTGATGCCGCACTCGCTGTCACTCCCGCTCGCTCGCGCTCCACTGCTCCGCGTCCCGTCTCCGAGATCACGTGCCACTTCTGCGACGAGAAGGGCCACTACAAGGTCGACTGCCCGCTCAAGAAGGCATTCGAGCTCTGGGCGAAGTCAAAATTCCGCCCATCCTCAGGTACGGCCGCCATTGCAGAGGAGATCGGCGACGCTTGGTCCTCCGATGAGGCCTTTTAGGCTTGTGGGGGTGTATCGGTATCATTTCTTTTGTTTGGGATTCTTACTTGCATGCACGCTCAGATTGTGGGGGTGTGTAGAAATTCTTGATTCATGGGCAATCCGACGTGCCTGCCATGCCGCATCACACCGGGCATTGCACATGTCTGGCCGCAGCTTATCTTGGCGGCCGTTTTGTATTTATCTCTCACCGTGTGCAATGCGACATCCCCGCGCGTTTGCCGGGGTCTCCTGCTACTACGACTCGGACTCGAGTGCCTCGTCCGGACGGCATTCCAACAGACAATTTACAGATAAAACTGACCGCTCACGTGGCGGCACGTGTCTCTTGCGGAATGAGTACAAAAGAATCGTCTGCGAGCGCAATTTTCTTTTCCAGCCCATCAAGGGGTCTTCACATTTTGCTTCCGGGATATCATGTTGGTTAGTTAGTCCAGCCGGTGGGCCCCTTACCAAAAAAATATTTGAGCTGAAAATCAGCGAAATTAAGACACTTAGAAGTGCAGGCAGGAGTTTGAGATACTCCTGTGAGCAGAAACTCACGCAGGGGCCCAGCCAAGCACCTGAACATTATAGTTTACTGACCTCAGCCTCGGGATTGAGTCCTTCAGGTCCGGATCTGTCAGGATATAGATCCGGATATGCCAAATCAGGAAGTCCGGAAGCAAATCAGTTAGTTAGTCCTGGCTCAGAGGGCTTACAAGAAAAAACGACGTAATATCCATAATTTTAAATGTGGTGACCCCTTGCAGCCCATTTTCGGCTACAAACGGCGCGGACCGCTGAGGCTGTGCACCCGCTCCTTGTCTCTTCCTCCCTTCATCGACATGGCTGCCATCGAGAAACTGCCCGACGACCTGCTCTGCGAGCTCTTCTGTCTTTCGTCTGGCTCTAATATTGGCGCCAAGTTCGCCGTGAGCCAGGTATCTGCGCGCTGGCGTGCCATTGCGCTCAACTCGCGAGTGCTTTGGACGCGCTTTGAGCTCTCGAAAGCCTCGCATGTATTCCAGCTCAGATTTGATTTCCAGCGCCTTCCCGTGGTCCTCGCGCGGTCGGGTTCACGTGCGCTGCTTGACGTTGTGATAACCGGCCCATTCTCTCGGGAGGAAACCTCTCGACTGGCCGAGATACTGGTCCCCTATACCGCCCGCATACGCGTCCTGGAAGTGGCGGAAACGGCGCTCGACACTCTTCTGATACTAAATTTCGAATTTAGCGCTCTCGATGCGTTGCGCATTCGCGACCTCAGCGTACCTGGTGGGGAGCTTCGCCTCGCGGCTCCAGCCTTGCGCGTGCTCGACCTCGACAAAGTGACCCTCAGGCGCATTGACGGACTACTCTCCCCCAGCATTACAAGCGTTACCATTAATCGCGGCGGGGGGATTGGGTATGAAAGTCTGAGGCCCGTGCTCTCGCTCTGTCCCAATCTGGTGCACTTCGCTTACCGCCCGCGGTGGACGCCCAGGCTGCTGCCATCTGCAGCGCCGTTCTCGCATATCACACCGCTCAGAATGTTACAAACTCTGGACTTGCACCTTTCATATGCCCAGATCATCAACTTGCTCAATGTTGCTATAGACCGGAGGTCTTCACCGCGGATAGTAAAAGTGTTGACTAGTGTGGACCCCACACATGACGCTCAGGAAATCCAACAGCTCTGCACATTACTACTCCGTGGAACGGCACCCCCCTCATTCTGTTGGACCGGGCGAAAGAGCAGTGGCTTACGTTGCAGGATGCCGTTGGTCGCGAACGCACCTTTACCATCTGGGTGCGGAACTGGACGCTGTCCTCTGTACACGTCTGGCGCCTTCTCGCGGACCATCACGGCGCCCAGGACACGGTGCACGACATCGCGATTTGTGTGGACTCTTGGGATGAGCTCGCCGCGGACTTTGCCACTCATCCCCCGCGCGCGTGCCAGACGCTGCGAATCCGCGACGATTGGGAGTGGGATGCTTCATCCGAAAGTGACGAGGCCCTGCCTACCCTTCACGCGCTGGTGTTGCCTGGGCTTAGGCGCGTGGAGTTCTGTGATCTCGGAACAATAGAGCGGCCTCTCGTGCCCTTCGTCCTCCTCATTCTGCGGAGTATCACTTGTGACGTCCACCGCACGATTGAGGTCGCGATTGATCCACCCATCGGACCAATGGAGGAGATTAGGGAACTTCTGGACAGCGACGAGGGAGGTCGATGGAAGCTCGTTACATAGGACCGTCACTTGCGCTCGAAACTGGACCTTTTTCTCGCTCCTTCATGGAGACCACACTTCGTTGCGTGTATCATTGAGGTCATATACGGTGGATGGTTGCATACTTACCTTCCGCTTGATTGCGCCTGCGAGGCTACTCTCAGTATGGCGTGCTCATGTGCCTGCGACCGACTACGCCCATTTGTGCAACTTGTTGCACGTGCTCCCTACATAACTGCTCAGTATCCGTTTGCACGGCAAACGGGAGACGCTTAATCTCATGCCACGGTTTGATTCTGCATCAATCTCGACATTCTCCTGCGCCCAAACGTCGCCCGCGGCGCGATGCTGTCCCGGCTGCAACCCCGTCCGAGATATTCTGGCGCTGAGGCTGTCGCGAGAGTGCGCCGTAATTCCTTGGCGCAGCCACGGCGACTCTCCGAATCGAGGATCAAGCAAAAGGTCATTCTTTCCCACGAGCAGGCAGTAATACATTGCAATTTACGGGAAGTCAAGCCTGTTTGCCTGCGGCGGCGGCAGCAGCAGTAGCAGCAAAGAAGTCTGAAATGAACTTGCTGTCGACGAATTCCTTCCCTCCCGCGATTTTCCCATCGGCAATCTTGAAGATAAAGATGTATTCGTTCGCGCTGTCCCAGATTCAGCTTCTCATATGATAACGCGATGAGTATAGCAGTGCGTACAACGGGGTCTTGCCGTCTTTCGCGAAGGTATCGACGACCTTGGCCTACGATTGTCAGCCGTCTGGACAGCCGCAGGCTCGCATGCGTACATGGGCGATGACCTGGCTGGTCGCGGGCGAATCAATGATCTCAATCGGCTTCAGCTACGCCAAGCTCGTGAGCATGTACGGCGTGAACGTCGAATGCGAACGAGAGACGTACATTCATAGTCCCCGTGTTAGTGACCGCTTCCAGACCTTGCAAATTGGCCAAGAACTTCGCCTTGCTCGTCGTGCCCATTCCGAGACTCGCAGGGAGAACCTCCACCGCGAAGTCGTCCGACATGATCTCAGCGGCAAGAACGTCGAACTGCTTTGAGGCGATTGCGGAGAAGAACCGGCGCGTGAGGCTGACGTTGGCTGATTCGGATTGAGCTGATGGCATGGTGCTAGTTTTCTGGCGGAGGGATGGAATGTAGCGGTGAGACAAGGCTCGAAGACTCGTGCTTTATGTCTTTGACTTTAAATGAGGGGTTCAGGATGCGAAATATGTTGCTTGGAGATGAACTAATCTGTTAGAAAGCTGCTGACAGATTGAAGATTCTGATTGAAAGCAGGATGCTGATGCTCATAATCACCTGTGCACGCTGCATAACCGTTCAGCGGACAGACATGTTTCTCAATATGACTTCGACTCAATGTTCAGCGCTCGCCGCCGTATCCAAATCTGCTTCCAATGGCCAAATGGTCTGCGCAGCTCTGTGATTGTCATTCGGATTATCTATTCGATACTGAAGAGCGAGCCTCAGTAATTCCGTGCAATAAACAAATGAATAATGGAACAATAGTTGCCCTGTGAGAGAGGGCTGAAACGTTCCGCATCGGCATGTTTCCCTTTCGTTTGATCGAGCGCTTAGCGATTCTGGCACCGGGCCGGGGCGGGATAACGCCGACATTTTAACTTGGGATCATCCCACCCACCCCGCGCCGCCAGCCGCCAGCGCTGGCGCCATCCAACGACACGACTCCCGAGTGACCTGGCACCGGCAAACCGTGATGCGTCCATTCTCCCAATACACGGCAAGCCAGCCACCAACTCACGGGCTCGAAAGCAGGCTTAGCTGCTCTCGTCGTCGTTTGCATACACTGTGTCTGCCCCTTTCTAGCCGCCCATACTGCGTGCATAAATATCTACTCCTCTTGCAATGCATCTTCGTTCGCCCGTCGCCAATCACCGATTATCTTCGCCTGCCCAGCAGAGCGCTTTCAGCATCCGACTTCCCGTCTTTCCCACCGGACCGTGCCAACATTCTCTTTGCTCACTGCCCGCTTCGACTCGCTCTCATGCTCTTCACTTATGCCACGCTTCTATTTATTTTCTGCATTCTATTCTAGAGGCTTGTTATGCGCTCTTTCATTCCTGCTCCACGTCGAACTTCATTCATCTTTCCCTGCCCGCTGGTGGATGCGCCACGGCGTGGGTACTTCCACGCTTTCCCCGACCGGTAGGATCTTGGAGGATGAGTGATTGAGGACTATTCTTGGCGCGTGGTTGCGCCTCCCAGCGGTACCGACATCTAGCTCGTTACTTGCCGTTCACTATTCTCACACCAGCTGTCTTTTTCCATGCCCTGTGCCTGCGGGTATTTAGGGCTCGCGCCTTGACATATGCGGCTGGACTGCGTATTGCGCGCGCCAGGTCGGACTGCGCCGTCTCGCCGCGCGCGCCTCTGCATGACCCGAGTCTATTTCTACCGCGGAAAGGACTCTTCCACATGACTCCAACCCTCTCCATTGCCCCCCACCATTTCGTTCACTCGTTCACGTGCTTCTTCTTCACTCCGCGTAGTCTCGAATGACTCAGCATACGCGCCGCCCTCGCATTCTCTGCTTGCCATACGCGTTTGCTTATGCAGCGGTCACTGGCGTTGTCCAGCATTAGACCGCAGCGGATTCCGCGCTGACGTCTGCAATTCCCTCAGTGTGGTGGTGTCATCACTGAGAATATGGAGTCAACACCGGCGTCGTGCCTCATCCCCGCCGACCAAGTTGAGCGCTCGCCCGAGCGCAGGCTGGGCTGCGTATCATGCCTCTTCATGAGCTTCCGCACTCACCGCAGCAGTTTTCTACAAAGGTGTAGCGCTGGGACCCGAAGTCTTCGATGGGAATGCAAGGCGCCCTGCGCTGAGGCCGTCGCTCCGGGGCGCGGTCGGTTTCTGCAGGTCACGCTCCACAGCCCGCCTGAGCTCTCGTCCTATTGCGCTTTCCACATCTCCCTTTCAACGCTTTGACGTGGGGCGTCATGGACCCGCTTCTTCTCATGTCCTTTCACTCGCGTCCCGCTCCCGAATCATTGTGGACCGGTCACTCCCATCTTACCTGCGCACACGACATGAAACATCGCTGCCGGCCGCCGAAGCCGAGCAGTGCGTCTTCCAGCTCGAGCACTTGCAGCGCGGACGCCGACTCATCGCGTTGCCGTGGGAGAGCCGCATTGCAAGGAACGTCCGTTAATATCGGCGACGCCAGAGCTTGACCGTGTACTGCTACGCCTGCTTGCGCTTATGCACGCCTCCGCTGTATCCCGGAAAATCTGCCTTATAAGCCATCATGAGTGTGCGTGGTAGACAAAGTGCTGAATGCCTTTCTGCGAGTTCCGTACGTTCAGTTCGCACGCTTGGGCACTTTGTCTTGGTAAGCGCTCAGTTAGTCAGCATCCAAGAAACTGATAAGTCAGCAGATGCTGACCATCGACGCCAACTGCGCCTTAAAAGCGCGCGCGCCGCAGATCGGGATCCTCATTGATACAGTCTTTCTACGATTTTCACATCGCAATGCCTTCCTACGTCGTCGCTGGTGCTTCTCGCGGGATCGGAGTTAGTCGAATCGTGATAATATTATGTGTTGTTGATTGACACCCGCACCCTTTGCAGCTCGAATTTGTTGTACAGCTCTCGAGCAAACCGGATAATACTGTCTTCGCGCTAGCGCGTAACCCCGACAACGCGCCCGGCCTGCAAGCACTTGCGAGCAAGCCCAACGTCCACATCCTGAAAGCGGACATTGTGGATCCTACGTCTTTGAAGGTGAGCAGTCGCATATATACAGCTGCATGGTTGCTGACTGTCTCGCTGTTAGGCTGCAGCGGACGCCGTGGAGAAAGTAACTGGCGGCACGCTCGACGTGCTGATCAATAACGGCGCGATCCTGGGCGACTTCGTGTGGTACGTGATCGACGAATAGTGAGTTGTCCAGTTTATTGGCCGGTGCTTTGGCGTTCCTGCAACTACTGCATGCTTACATACACGCTGCGCAGTCCTACGCCTGAGGACTTGATCCAAGACTTCCGCAAGGTGTTCGACACGAACGTGCTCGGGACTATCCTGCCGACGAACGCGTTCCTCCCGCTTCTTCGCAAAGGCACGCTCAAGCAGGTGCTCACGCTGAGCACGGGCCTCGCCGACACGGCCCTGGTCCTCGCGAGCGGCCACAAGTATAACCCGTCGTACTGCATTACGAAGACAAGCGTCGAGATGGTCAACGTCAAATATGCTGGTGCGCATCCGAGATCGTCCTTCCGTCCGCTGCATATTGGGCTAATCGCAATGCATCCTCAGTGAAATACAAGGACGAGGGCTTCACGTTCCTCACGATCTCGCCTGGCATGGTCAAGACCGACATGAACACGCCGCCGGGTTAGTGCTACAGTATCTCCCTGCAGCCGAATGTCATGATCTGACGCTGCTCGTGCCGCTGCAGAGAAGCCCGAGGAGCTCGCCAAACTCCAGGAGATGGTCGGCCAGTTCATGAAGTTTGCGCCGCCAGATTGGAAGGGGCCCATCGAGCCGTCCGAGTCGGTCAGCAGCATGCTCGCCGTGCTCGAACGCAGCACGCCGGCGGACTCGGGCAAGTTCGTCAGCCATCACGGCGATCGCAACTGGCTGTGATCACAGTATAAAATGGAAATGTTGCTGCTTGTGCTTTTACTCTTACTTGAGCTTGAGCTTGTCTCTGAATCGAATCGAAGGCCCTGAACTCAGAACTGCGGAAAGTTAGTTAGCTTCGAAGATGGAGCATGCCGGGACCAGGAAGTCTTTGTAGTAGCTCTGAGAGAGAAAGAACTTGATGGGCGGCGAGAACGAGCGAAGCATGAGTAGGCAGCTGCACGTCGTGGAGTTCGACTAGGTTCGGATCAAACCCCAACTCAAAGCGGCTCGGGGCCGGCTTAGTTGGGCCTGGAGTTCGACGAGTATTTCTGTCTGTCCGAGCCCGGTGCCGAGGTACTGTCAGAGTGTGTTCCCGGGCCCTGCGCAGCCTGACCATGAGGGAATAATTCAAACCAAAGTGACGCGGACATCCGCTGGCAAGTGGCAAGTTGAATACGCTAAGTAACTCTGACGTCCGCGCAGCCTGCGGGGAAGGCGACGTGGGACTCGGCCGTTGGTGTCAATGGGAAGCAGCTACGGACTCGAGGGATGGGGAGAAGGAATTGGGAAGAAGGAATGATTTATTGGGAAGAGGCGCAGGCGCGGGTGTTTGTCGTACGCACGCACGAGTGTCAAGCGGCGGAGACCGTGGGTGCCAGCAGGCAGGCTAGGGGAAGATGCCGTAGTCGGCGCAAGCAGCGGTCCCGGTAGCACTTGTTAGTATGTCCAGAGTTCTAGAGACAGAAATCGGCATGAGGTCTGTCGGAGGATAGGAAAATCGGTACGGTCCAGTGCGAGCCGTGTGAGTGAGTCAACGGGCGCTGTGGTGCAGCTGCCAGAAGAATATGTAGGGCGAACGGGAAAGGTTGGTCGGCGAAGAGCAAGACGCATCCGCGCACCCCGGGAAAGAATGCTGTATGTGTGACACGACGGGAACTGCGATGCTGCGCGCCGAATCGTCGCGGAGCACTGTCGACAGTCGCATAGGACTCAAAGTGCTGGACCGCACAAAGTCGAGATGTGGGGTACTTACTTCAAGTTAGAAGCGTTGCAAAGAGATAGAAATGAGCGACACAGGAGACCGTAAAGCGTAGACTGTCTGGCGTATTTGTAAGACGTATAAAGCGAGGCAAGGACGAGCTGTGAGAAGGGCGGTCTGTATCAGTGTAAATAGTTGAGTCTGGACGCGTGCAGCTGCTTGGTTCGCACGCGTGATATAATGAAAGAATGGTTGAGAGCGGCTTTGAAGAGCCCATACTACCTGTCCGATGGCGGGCTAACAGGACGGCGGCGACGAAAGTGTCCGGCGCTCACGGGGCAGACGACAGAGTCTCGACGATGAGCCTTGTACAGTAATTCCACCGCGTAGCGGCTAATCTACGGCGGACGCGGTAGCGCAGGCTCGGTACAGCACAAGATTGTGAGCGAGCAGCGAGGCAGAGGTGGAAAGGAAATTAAAAAGTAGAAAGGAAGAAAGAGGCGGGATGGCGAGCGTCCGCGGAGCCGGGGGTCGGGGCGGGATTGCCGCTGTCGCGGGGCGGCAAAAGCCTGACCGCTCCCGACACCTTGACTTGGGATCATCCACACACCCCGCGCGCCCGCCACCGCCGCGCCGACATCCGCGCCGCGTTTGGCCACATCCAAGTCAAAACACCAAGCAACCGAGCCCACCACCAACAAGGCGCGCCATCCATTCCAAGAACACCCGGTTACACCACCCGGATATCGCGCACCCAGGTGCGCGCCTGCACACGCGCTGGCCGTGCGCCCGATGCTCAATGACACGCAGCGCGCTTCGTAACCACGCAGTTATTTGACTATTTTGCTTGACGCTGTACGCGATACACCGGTGCGCGTGGTGATACCGCCCACACCCCGCGCGCGTCCTGACCCGCGCCCAGCAATTTTTCTTGCATACCAACGAAACGAACCACCTGACCAACACCAACAACAACGATGGAGTACCTCAGAATCGCGTACCCAGAGACGCCGACGCCCGACATGATCCTCACCCCGCCCGCGCCGCGCTCGCCCGCCCAGCCGCAAGCGTCGTCGTCGCGCCAGGTCCTCGACTGCGTCCTCCTGCCGCGCCTCCCGCAAGGATGGCTCGAAGAGCGGCCGACGAAGCGCGTGCGCAGCAGCCCGGTCGAGGTCGACAAGTGCTGCCACCAGTGCCGCAATTCGAAGAACATGCACCCGCGCTTCGTGTGCGGCCGCAGGGACTGCGTGCAGGCGTACTGCACCGCTTGCTTGACTAAAAGGTGCGCGTCGGTTGCGTGTTATTTCGTCTGGTCGCTCGTCGCCATCGTACTCGCCACTTCATCCATTTTCCATCATACCCCTACCCCCTGCCTTGCACGCGCGCCGCGTGGTTGGTTCCATATCGCCCCTCCAGCGCGCCGCGCTCCTCCCCGCTCAGCACGCACGCATGCGCCTCCCCGCTTGCCCGACCGTCCTTCTCCATCCGCCCCCGCCAGCTTGCTTTGCCGTCCCCGTCGCCCCGGCCCCGTCATTTTTGCCCCACCGCGTCTTCGCGCCCGCACATACATCCCCTTGCATATGCTCGCCGACTGCGGCGCGCGTGCCGCCACCTCTTTCTTCGTTTATCTTCTTCTTGCGCGCAGCGCGTGGCTCCTCACCCACTGCGCTCTGCGCTCTCCGCCCGTTCCCCCTCGCATTCACCGTCCCATCCGACGACTCGCACACATCACCGCGCTTCGTTCCTATTCATCCTGCCTGCCTGCCTGCGCGCACAAGTCCTCTTCCACACACCCACGACCCGCGACCCGCGACCCGCTACTACGCTTTGCTTGCCATCTGCCGTTGTATCATTCTGCATCTTCCGCACGCCTCCCCCCCCCTCTTCTCTTCGTCCTTTCCTTCCCCCGCCAATTGCTGACGTCCTTCGTGCAGATACAAATGGACGCAAGACGACATCCACGCCGCAGGCTGCCCGCACTGCCGCGGCATCTGCTCGTGCTCGCTCTGCCTCGACCGCGTCGGGCTCGGCGCGCATAAAGCCTTCCTCACATCCCTCGCTCGAAATAGCAGCGCGCGAAACTCCAAGAACCCCGCGGGGCTCTGTCCGAGAGAGTGGCTGGAGCGGGAAGGCTTGCTGGTCGAGGGCGCTGCGCATTTGATCGAGCGCAGGTCGCTGTATGCTGTTAAGATGGCGAAGCGGCAGGTGGAACTGGGAGGTGGCGTGTTGGTTAAGCTGCAGCAGGAGGATGTGGAGGATGATGCGATGGATGTGGATGTGGATGTGGATGCGGAGAAGGGGAGTGGCAAGGGGCGGTGGACGATCGACGCCACGCCTGCAGCCAGGGAGGAGTTCGCGCGCGTGTGGGCGGGCGAGCGGGCTGTGAGGGCGGAGGACGTGCGGTGTGGACGGAGGAGGTGGTTCGTGGGCGCTATGCCGCCGCCGATGCGGCGAGGTGCGCTCTCGTTTTTTGCATCACATCGGCGCTGCGTTATCGGCTGACGCTCGCGCAATTTAGCAGAACGTACGCGCGCAGAACAGCCCCGCGGCGTGCACTCGAAACCGGAACGGCTGCTGCTGCAACAGGCAGAAACGATCGGTGCGTCCCTGCACACACCCCTACCTGTTCGGCCGTTCTGACGCCTCGCCTGGGCTGTAGATCTGACCATCGACGACAAAGAGGACGACGCGCCGGACTCGCTGTTCGACGCTGACTCGCTGTTCGACGGCGATATCAGCATGGACTCGGGCCCGCTCGTCCAGTCGCCGCTGTCGTTCCCGCCGACTGCTAAATCGTCGCCGTCGCCGGCGGGGATGGTTGCTCTTCCTGTGGCGCGCGCTGTACTGTCGCCTGCAGCACCAGTATCGAAGACCCCGACGTCGAAGAGGGCGCACCCCGCGGATCCCGCAACGCCCGCGCCGCCGCACCGCTCAGAGTCCTCGTCCGGCTCGTCATTCTCGGACGCGCTGCGCGTCGAGACTGATCTCGCGCTGCAAGTCGAGACGGATCCACTTGGACTTGGGCTGGTCGACCAAGATGGAGATGCTGATGCGGAGGGGAGCGCCGACCCGGCGTACCCGTCGCCCATTGTCGCGGTCCAGCCGTCTGCTCTGCCGTCTGCTCTGCCGTCTGCTCTGCCGTCTGCTCTGCCGTCTGCTCTGCCGCGCGCGACGTCTTCCGACGTCCAGCGTCCTACCGCAGTGGCCCCGCCGCCCGCAGGCGCCAAGGCCGCGCTGGCGATGTTCATACCGAAGCTGAAGACCCTCACGACGACGAAGCGCAAACGCGATGAGCTCGCTGAAGAGAGCGCTGCCGCGGAGGTGGGCGATGGGCGGAGGCTGGAGAATGCCGAAGGCGGGCGGCGGCTGGAGGACGTGCGGCGCAGCGTGCAGGCGCAGGAGCTCGTGCCGCTTGGGCGCAAGCGTGCGCGCGTGGAGGAGGCGGTCGTGGATGACGATGAGGCGCGGTCGAAGATTACTGCGCGCAAGGAGCCCGGCGTCGAGTCGCACACGCCGCGGTCCAAGATCACCGCGCGCAAGGACTCGGCTGCGCCCACGGTCGTGCAGGGCCTGCCGACGCCGCGGCCCACGCTCGACAGACGGACGCTGCAGGACACGGCTGCCTCGTCATCCTCGTCCCGCGCAACTGAGGCGGTTGCGTCGACGTCGGCGGCGGGCGCGTTGGCGGAGGCCATGCGCGCTGCGTACGGCAGTGGCGCTGCTTCGTCATCCCGGCCCTCTGGTTCTGGCGCGTCCCAGTCGTCACGCGGTGCTACGTCTGTGCCCTCGTCGGGCGCAAGTGCGCTTGCGGACGCTATGCGCGCTGCGTACAGCGGCGGCGCGTCGGCTACCCCTGGCCGCTCGTCGGATGCCGCTTTCGCTGCGCGCCCTGCTACCTCGTCCTCCACGCGTCCCTCCACACATCCCGCAGCTTCTTCGTCCACCCGCACGGTCGCCGTCGACCAGCCGACCAGCGCAGCAGGTGCACTCGCCGCGGCCTTCGCGTCCGCTTATGCGTCCCGGCAGCCGACGGACTACTTGGATGTGGAGTTCGACATTACGCGCGCGTCGACGCTGTCGTCGTCGTCGTCGTCGCGCGAGCCGTCGCCGGTGTCGAAGCGCAATGGGTCGTCGTCGGTGCGGGCGCCCAGGGATGATGGGCGCTCGTCGCCGCGTGCAGAGAAACACCATGGGTCGCCGCAGAAGTCCAGTGGTCCGTCGTCGACGAGCGCGCCCAAGCACGATGTCCCATCGCCGACGCGGGCGCCCAGGCACGATGTTCCGTCGCCGACGCGGTCGACGAAGCACGATGAGCCATCGCCGGTGCCTGCTTCGAAGCGCTATGGTCCATCGCCAACGCGGGTTCTCCAGGCCAAGTCGCAGACGCCCGGCAAGACGCTCAAGGACGAGTTGGCGGCGTTTCTCGGCGCGCAAGGTGATGATGAGGATGACAAGGTGCGTCCTTTGCTTCCTTTTCATGCCCGTTGTTTTCTTTTACTGACGCCCTGCTGCGCGGCAGACTGACGAGCCGACGCCCGCGCTCACGCACACCCACACGTCGGAGGGCTCGTCGACCACGGCGCCCGTCTCGCCCGTCGTGCAGCGGTACCCCGACTCCGATTTTGACGCGAGCTCCTTCGTGCGCAAGCCCTTCGTGCCATGCAACCCACGCCGCTTCGTCGGCATCCCGCTCGTCTTCGTACCCGCCCCTCCCCCTCCCCCTCCTCCCTCCGCACCAAAGAAGCGCGCGCGAGCAAAGCCGGACTACCTCGCCCTGGCCGGCGCGGACCTCGACGACGACACCGACGCAGACGACTTTGGGCTTGCGCGCCGGCTCAAGAAGGCGCGGACGTACGGCACGCCGGCCGCGGCGCCCGGGACGGTCGTCGTGCTGGACGACTCGGACGACTCGGACTTCACGCCGCGCCAGCCCGTCGCGAACGCCAAGACGCCCAAGATGGGCCCGCCGCGCGGTGTCGGGCCTGGTCTGGGCAAGGGCAAGGGCAAAGGCAAAGGCAAGGGCAAGGGGAACGGGAAGGGCAAGGGGAAGAACAGCAAGAAGCTCGCGCTGTCGTCGTACGGCGTCGCGTATACGTACTCGCCGCCGCCGCCCGAGGAGGAGCGGGAGCCGGTGTTCGTGCCCGAGCCGGTGTTCGTGCCGGACGACGATACCGCGCCGGAGGCGGGCGCGGAGGTCTGGCTCGGCGTGCAGGGCGAGATGACGCCGCCCGCGGACGCCGCGCTGCTGTTTGGCCAGCCTGATGTCTTCGCGCGCGCCGTCGCGGATATTTGGGCGCTGCAGGAGGCGACGTAGCTTCCTGCTGCGTGCTGCCTGCCGCTGCTACTGCGAGATGATGTTGCGCGGCTGGTGGGACTGTCTGAATCTGTCGATCTTCTTGGATGTGCGTACTTGCTAACGTACTTGTACAGAACATGTGGTAGTCGATGTCATGTTGCTACAGCGCTTTGTATATCCTGTATTATTATTTAGTCCTCGTCTCTGTGTGGCGCTGTCTTGCTGTTTCGGAATGAATGGAAATCGATTGAGTTGGGATCGTTTGGAGTTTGGTGCGTGTGATAAGTATCGTGTGGCGTTGTGCTTACGGTCATGTTCTGGGTGTCTGCAGCTGATTCTCATCACATCAATGGTCCTGTCTTCAATGTTCTCGGCGCCCTCTTGCCCGCTTGCGTGTCAGCGCCAGCGCTCATGCAACGCCATCTCACGTTGCGAAGCTGCCGTCCGAGTCCGCCTCGAACTGCTGGCTTCTTCGGCCATCGGCGCCGCTGATTCTGTTCTCCTACATGTACGCGTTCTCGGTTTGCATTCCAGCGCTATCTGGCCACCGAGCATCCTATACTGGCAACTGCGCATAGAATGGTGGCCTGCACTGGTCGACTGCTGTATTCTCTGGCTGCTACCTTTTGCCCACGAGATTGAGCTTGGGCGACCTTTTCTCGCGCTTCTTTTCCAGCCGTGATTGTTTGCGCTGCCTTCCCTGACAACTCTGCACCTCGCACCGACTCTTCCAACCACGCCATCTATTACTGCTCTTTATGTCCCGGTAACTTCAGCTCGCACTTCATTTTCCCGGGACTACAAGGGGACGAGGCCGCCCAAGCCATCCTCAAACTCGTCGCCGCGTTCTTTCGCGCATTATTGGACTCCTGGTCGACGTCGTGCAGAGCTCTGGCGGGGAGCTGTTACCTTAGTCTATATGCGTTCACTTTTGCGTTTGCGATTTCACTAGTGCGGACCTCCCGACTTGAAGAAGTCAGGCTGATACTTGCTACCTCCCGCTTCCTTCTCTCTCAATAAGCTCCCGCACCTCCTCCACGTCCATAATCTTTGGTTCTATCTGCACATCGACTGTCTGCCCCTCTACGTCGGTAATAGCGTGCAGGAGCTGGACGGCGACCAATGCTGGGAGCCGCACATTGTCGAGGGCCACATTCGCGTCCCCGAGCTGCTCACCCCCGTAGGTAACCATAGCTGCAAGTTCCACGCGAGATAGCAAGGGAAACGGTGTTCGCGGCGGTCCCCTCCCGCTATTCTCGTCATCACACTCTCTGTATGCGGTCCCTGAGGATCCTGCCCGATTTGTCATTCCGTTCACATCTTGATCCCGCGTTCCGCTCTTTGTTTCCGTAGCACTGTATTTAGGACCGAGCCGCGCGGAGTTGAGCCTCACTTCTCTTTGCTCACTCCGTCGTCGCGCTCAGGTCAGTCTCTTGATTTATATACACTGACTTCTCTTTGCTCACTCCGTCGTCGCGCTCAGTACCGCTCAACCCCCGTGCCCTCGCACAGGTTATGAGCCCCGCGTGAGCGGTACAACACGCCACGCATTCAGGAGTCAAACATCACACCTTTGCTCGCGCTTCCTCGCATTCGGCATCCGCTCGACCGGTCGTCAGGCGCTTTTCTTCGCCGTCCGATTCGCTATCCTTTGGTTCGCCGACATCACGTCGCTGCTGTCGAACCACCTCCTATCGCTTCCGTCGCTCGCGCGCTTCTCTCGCGTCATGGCAGACCTTCACTCGGCCCAGGCCGCCGAGGTCAAGATCAACTACCCTCGTCTCACCCACGACAACTATGCGTCGTGGAAGCTTGATACTCTGGCGTTCCTCGGCACTCGCGGACTGCGCTCGTTCATCACCGCTGCCGGCGCATACCCTCCCCCTGGCGCCGTCGAGGCAGCGAAGTGGGAGATCTCGTCGCAGGTCGCGGTTGGCGTTCTCTGGGAGGCCATATCCCAGAAAATCCGCGACAACGAGGACGTGGCTACCGCCATGAGCGAGGCCAGAGCGTACACCATGTGGCTCGCAATCCAGGCCGAGGCGCAGTCCCAGAATGCTGGCTCACGTTACGGCGCGCTCATCGCTCAACTCGACATCCGCATGAAGGTCGACGAAAAGCTCACCGATCTCTTCCACCGCGTCTCCCTCGCCTCAGAGTCCCGCAAGGTCCTTCGCCCGACGAACTATACGCTTAAGATGCTTGACGACGAGCTCGACTGTTTCACGCTTCTGCGCGCTCTGCCGAAGGAGTACGACAACTTCGCCAGTACCCTCTTCATCGGTCAAGGAGCAGCTCCCCTCACGCTCAGGTCGTTCCATGAGGCATTGAAGGTCGAGGACACGCAACAATCGATCCGCGGCACGCCCGCCGCTGTCGCCATGCGCGCCCGTCTTGAGCTGGAGTCCCATGCCGTCGCGATCGCTCGCCCAGCCAGCGCTCCTCCGCATGCCACTTCGGAGAAGCACGCCCTCGCTCAGTTCTCAGCGCTCCTCGGGAAACTTCCCGGATGTTGGTTCTGTGGCGGGAAGTCCCACAGCTGCGAACACTGTCACTTTATCGCGGCCGCAAGGGAAGCCGCCAAGAAGGCGCGCCAGGAGCGCAACAACAAGAACGAGAACCGCAAGAAGGACAAAGAGTCTGCCGCTCTCGCTTCAGCCACCGTCGGCGCCGTTCCTTCTGCTGTTCCTGCCTCCGCTCCTGCTGCTGCTTCGCTCGCTCCCGTCTCTGTACGCCACTTTGTTCATTCGACGCTGGCGATGCTTGCGGCGTCCTCGACTGCACTGGCTGACTGGAA
This sequence comes from Auricularia sp. M13, assembly GCA_037042915.1. NCBI lineage: Eukaryota > Fungi > Basidiomycota > Agaricomycetes > Auriculariales > Auriculariaceae > Auricularia > Auricularia sp. M13. The sequence goes on along the minus strand of JAXOIZ010000013.1, from coordinate 144,216 downwards.
CACGGATACAGGTTGCACGTCACACATGACGCCTCACCGACGCTGGTTCCGCACTTATGTGCCGCACCGCGTTGGGATCGTGCTGGCGGATGATACGGTTATCCATTCCGAGGGGATTGGGACTGTGGAATTCGTCCCACGCATCAGAGGCGTTACGCAACCTTTCTCCGTGTTATTCCATAATGTCCTGCACGTTCCTCGTATCCGCGCCAACCTGTTCTGTGTTTTCTCTCTGATGACGAAATACGACTACACCATCGTCGGACGAGGACGCGAACTTGAGTTCACCCGCAATGATCGCCTTGAGCTCATGGCTGTCGTTAACGACCGCGATATTGGCTATCTCGACGGTCGTACTGTGGAATGGGAAGTGGCGAATGCCGCGCGCGCTTTGCCCGTCAGTCTGGACATATGGCATCGTCGCTTTGGCCACCGCGACGTCGACGCGATCCGCTCCATGTCTCGTACGGGCGCTGTGACTGGCTTGAAGATCACCGGCACTGCCGCTCCCGGGATCTGCGAGCCCTGCTTGGCGGGCAAGATGCATCGCAATCCGATCCCGCGAGGGCCTGCGCGCCGCCACCCTGATGCGCTGATGCTCGTACATTGGGACCTGAAGGGCCCGCTCCCGCGCTCCACAGCTGGCTACTACTACTGGGCCATTGCAGTCGACGACAGCTCGCGCCATAAGACCGCTTATTTTCTCCGTCGCAAGAGCGAGTTACACGACTCTTTTGTCGACTACGTCGCGTGGGCCGAACGGCGAACTGGCAAGCGCCTCAAGGTCTTCCACAACGACAAAGGCGGAGAGTTCGTCGGAAAACGCACGCTCGCTTACTGCAAATCGCTCGGCATCGAAACGAAGTGGACCGAAACGGGCGCTCCTTGGCAGAACGGTGTCGCGGAACGCGCAAATCGCGACATTGCGGACGCCGTCACGTCTATGCTCACTCAGGCTCGTCTCCCGCGTTCGTGGTGGCCGCTGGCAGCTGCTGCTTGGATCCATATCTCGAACCGTACGGTCTCCAGCGCGCTTGAAGGCAGTATCACGCCGCTGGAAGCCTGGTCTGGCGACAAGCCCGACGTCTCGCGTTTCCGTGTGTTTGGCTGCCTCGCTTATGTTCTTGTGACCCCAGAGAAACGCCCTGCACTCGCGCGACGCTATACTGCGTGCATCTTCGTTGGCTACTCGGAAATTAAGCCAGGTTGTTGGATATTTTTCGACCTGGACCGCCAGACAACATTCGATTCCTCCGAGGCCATCTTCGACGAGTCGCGCTTCCCTGGGTCTTCCTCGAACGAGTGGAAGTCCATTCTCGCCGCCCTACCTGAGGAGATTGCTGGTCTTGAGGATCTGGAAGGAGAGGACGACGATGCGGAGGATTGGGGAGGTGGACTCGGCGACGATGCAGCCTCCGAGCACGGGCACGATGATGGAGACGCAAGTCAAGTTGTCGGTGGTTCGGCGCCTGATGATTCTGGTACGCCCACTTCTCCTGTTCGTGTGCCCGACGCCGCTGCTCCCCAGCATCTCGTTGCAGATTCCGTGCCCGTTGCGCCTGCGCCTGCCGTGTCCGTTCCCTCGCCTTCACTGAGCGAGCTCCCTCCATTACCCCCTTCCCCTTCCTCTCCTCTGACGCCGCTCCCGGCTTCTCCGCCTCCTCCGTTCCCTGTGGGCACGCCGTCCGCCTTGCCGCGTGACGACGACGCTACTCCGCGACCGCCTCGACGTGACCCTCGCCCCGGAGGCTCTCACGCTGAGGGAACACCCGCAATGACCAACGCATCCGCTTCGGCGGGACTGCAACGCTCTCTCCGTCCTGGGAGACCTGCTGCGGGTTCGCTTCGCGAGCCCGACCTGCGCCGGACGCTCGACTACCCCGTCGCGTCCGTTCCCGTCAATCCGTTGTTGCAATATCGTGATCCCCCACCGCAAGTGCCGTCCGATAGCGAGGAGGATCTATCCTCTGATGACCTTAACGCCGCCTTGGCTGCTGGACTCCAGGACATGATCGATGCCTCTACGTTGACTATGGACGAGGCACTGGAATACGCGTTCGCTGCGCGCCCAGTGTCGTTTAAGCAGAAGGAACCTAGGACATATAAGGAGGCAATGCTGCGACCCAAAGAGGAAGCAGCGTTGTGGCACGCGGCTGCGCTCGAGGAATTGGGAAACCTCGTCCGCAATAAGACGTTTGAGAAGGTCAAGTTACCCGCTGGCCGCAAGGCAATCGGGTCTCAATGGGTATTCAAGGTCAAGCGCAATGCAGACGGCACCATTGAGCGCTATAAAGCGCGTTTGGTCGCGCGCGGTGATTCGCAGCGACCAGGTGTCGACTTCGGCGAGACGTTCGCGCCCACCGTTCGGTGGGGTTCTCTCCGCGGCATCTTTGCTATGATTGCGATGGAGGGTTGGGTTCTGCTTAGTGCAGACGTGACCGCGGCCTATCTCAACGGGGAGCTGGATGAGGAGGTCTATATGAAGCAACCCGAGGGCTTTCAGGAGCTGGGCCCCGAATGGGTGTTGAAGCTTCTGAAGGCTCTATACGGTCTGCGGCAGGCTGGACGCAATTGGCACTTGAAGCTGCACGAGATCCTGCTCAGCATGGGATTCGTGCGCACGACGGTCGAAGCGAGTGTCTGGGTCTACAGCGACCCCGCCAACACCGTCCGTATTATCGTCCCTGTGTTCGTTGACGACGTCCAGGTCGCCGCGCGCACCTTGGATGTCGCTGAGGCTTTCCTCGACGAGTTGGGGAAACATGTCGAGCTGCGGAAGCTTGGGCCGACGAAATGGCTTCTCGGCGTCGAGGTCAAGCGAGACGAATCTCGCCGCATGCTGGGCTTCTCGCAACGCCAGTATGTGCTCGACGTTCTTGAACGCTATGGCTTCGACAAGTGTTCGCCGGTCGCTACAGCGATGGACACCAACGCGCGCCTTTCCGCTGACATGTGCCCTCAGACGGATGACGAGCGCGCTGCCATGGCTGGTATCCCCTACATTAATGCCGTCGGCGCTCTCGCTTACCTCGCCGTCGCCACGCGCCCCGACATCGCCTACGCAGTTGGCGTTCTCGCTCGCTACCAGTCGAACCCCGGCATGGAACATTGGAAGGCCCTGAAGCACCTCTTCCGTTACGTGCGCGGCACCGTCGACAAGATGCTCGTCTACGCACCATCTCGCGTCCCATCGCCGCGTCTATTCGAGGTCTATGCCGACGCTGATCATGGCGGCGATCCGTCCACTGGACGCTCAACAACGGGCACTGTCGTTAAGATCGGCACCGGCGCCGTGAACTGGTCCAGCAAGTTGCAGTCCATCGTTACTCTGTCGACAACTGAAGCCGAATACGTTGCTGCGTGCTCTGGCGGCCAGGAGGCTGTATTCTTCCGCAACTTGTTCGGCGAGCTTGGCTGGAAGGAGCCTGGTGCGTCTCGTCTTCACCTCGACAACCTGTCCGCTGTCCACGTCTCGCGCAACCCGGAGCACCATGGCCGCATGAAGCATTTGGACCTTCGCTACTTCTGGCTGCGCGACCAGGTCACCTCCGGCGTTATCGAAATCGCGCACTGCGGTACGCTCGACATGCCCGCCGATGTGTTGACGAAACCTCTCGGTCGATTGAAGATGGAGGCCGCGCGTAGAATGCTTGGTGTGGTTGATTCTTTTGATGATTTTTCTTGATTTGCCGTGCTACGTCAGGGGGGTGTGTTCGCGGCGGTCCCCTCCCGCTATTCTCGTCATCACACTCTCTGTATGCGGTCCCTGAGGATCCTGCCCGATTTGTCATTCCGTTCACATCTTGATCCCGCGTTCCGCTCTTTGTTTCCGTAGCACTGTATTTAGGACCGAGCCGCGCGGAGTTGAGCCTCACTTCTCTTTGCTCACTCCGTCGTCGCGCTCAGGTCAGTCTCTTGATTTATATACACTGACTTCTCTTTGCTCACTCCGTCGTCGCGCTCAGTACCGCTCAACCCCCGTGCCCTCGCACAAACGGAACAATGTGGAGCGCAGGGGGCGCGATGATAGGAAGAGGAAGAACGCTTCGGCGCGAAGTCCGACGAGATCAAAAGGGAATTGTCAACCAGCTTTGCAACCTTCTCACAACGACAAATGTAAGTTTTTTGAATGAAGCTCAACGTCAACGGGAGCAGAACGGTGTCAGAGATGATGGTTTTAGGAAGTGAAGAGCGGCGCGCAGCGCCTCAGCGCCGTCTGCCGCCGGATACAAAGCACTTTGGTGCGCTCATCAAGCTCATGATCGATCCAAGGGCTATTAGAAGGTTAAATTTGGTGTCAATACTCTCTCAAAGCGAAAGCGACTTCCTGGTCCGGCTACATCTTCCAACTTGAAGCTAGGCAACACAGTTCAGAAGCTTCGATTTAGAGGCAAGTTCAAGTAAGAGTACATAATTACAGCCAGTTGCGATCGCCGTGATGGCTGACGAACTTGCCCGACTCCGCCGGCGTGCTGCCTTCGAGCACGGCGAGCATGCTGCTGACCGACTCGGACGGCTCGATGGGCCCCTTCCAGTCCGGCGGCGCAAACTTCATGAACTGTCCGACCATCTCGTGCAGTTTGGCGAGCTCCTCGGGCTTCTCTGTACCAGCATGAACAGCGTCAGATCATGTCAGTCCGCTGCAGGAAGGTAGGACTGACCCGGCGGCTTGTTCATGTCGGTCTTGACCATGCCGGGAGAGATCGTGAGGAACGTGAAGCCCTCGTCCTTGTACTTGACTATACGACGATTAGCTCATTCTACAGCGATGTAGGCTACATGTCTCGGATGCTCACCGGCATACTTGACATTGACCATCTCAACGCTCGTCTTGGTGATACAGTACGACGGGTTATATTTATGCCCGCTCGCGAGGACCAGCGCCGTGTCTGCGAGGCCCGTGCTGAGAGTGAGCACCTGCTTGAGAGTGCCCTTGCGAAGAAGCGGGAGGAACGCGTTGGTCGGCAGGATGGTTCCGAGCACGTTGGTGTCGAACACCTTGCGGAAGTCCTGGATGAGGTCTTCCGGCGTAGGGCTGCGAAATATGTATATAAGCATAGAGTAGATGCCATGGATTAAAGGGTACTCACTACTCGTCAATCGCGTACCACACGAAGTCGCCCAGGATAGCGCCGTTGTTGATCAGCACGTCGAGCGAACCTCCAGTCACCTTGGCCACGGCGTCGGCTGCAGCCTATCGGTGTGACAAGTCAGCGACCTCGACGTTTGTGTATCATGCAACTGCTCGCCTTCAAAGAAGCAGGATCCACGATGTCTGCTTTCAAGATGTGGACGTTGGACTTGCTCGCAAGGGCCTGGAGACCGGGCGCTGCATCGGGGTTACGCGCGAGCGCAAAGACAGTGTTATCGGCTTTGTTCGAGAGCTGTACGACAAATTCAAGCTGCAACAGTTAAAGGGTGTCAATCGGCGTTGTGTAGGACGCTGAGGACTGGATGAGACGAACTCCGATGCCGCGAGAAGCGCCAGCGACGACGTAGGAAGGCATTGCGATGTGGAGATTGTGGAAAGACGATGTCAATGAGGATTCCAGCCTGCAACGCGCGCTTTTAAGGCGAACCTTCTGTAGATGGTGAGAATTTGCTGACTGATCAATTTCTTGGCTGCTTACAAACTGAGCACTTACCAAGGCAGACTTGAAGTGCCTGAGCATACGAAACTGAACTCGTCCAGAAGCATAAAATTACACCTTAACTCGTCGATCACTGATGCCGAATAAACGATTGATGACTGAAAACGCCACTGTGAATGGATCGACAGATCGACCGGAGGTTGGCGGATGCTGCATAAGCGCGAGCAGGCGCAAGTGGTTGCACACAGTGCAGGGAGGTGCAGGAATGTGAAGCATGAAATTCAAGTAGGCTGTGTCGCGGATGTTGACGGACGTTTCTCGTGACACGGCTCTCATATACCACACACGGCCGCACGATGCCTCGGGGTCCGCGGCATGCGATCGAGATGAGCGATGCTCTTGTCGGCCTCTGCCACGCTGTGGTCGCCAATGAGTCGGACGCCCCATGTCGCGAGCATATCATATGGGAGCAACTGCTGCACGACGATGAGCGAGAGGGACGCGAGTGACAGGAGGGAAGGGGGATATGCGGGGGTGCCAGACGCACGCCGTCGACGATTTGAAAGGGACGTGTAGCGTGTAGACAGCACAATTGGAAGAGAGTGCGGGCGGGCTGCGGGCTGTGACATGCAGACAGCAAACGGGCTATGGTGCGAAGGCTTCAGTCGCCAACGTGCCTCCCATTCCCATTAGAGATCTAGGGTCCCAGCGGTCGACCGTTGAACGTTGGACAACCGCTGCTATAATGGCGCAAGTTTGTGAACAGGTGGGCTGAGCCCCGCCTGCCCAGGAGCGCGCAGCCAGCTCGGTCGGCGCGAACGATGCAATGCCGCCAGTGCCACCTGAGTCGCACCTAGAGTACTCTCGGGGACGACGCGGCCACGCGGCGGGAGTTGCAGATGTCAGTGCGTCAGTGTCTACGTGGACAATCTGCGTGGACAATCACCGGGGACCGTCACACATATGCAACGTCGCGAGCAGAAATGAGCGGATGGGGCGTACAGCATGTCCCATAAGTCTCCAAACGCGGCCTGAAATGGAGACGAAGCAGGTACGCTCGTAAAGAGAATGGACGGTACGGCAATTGAGTCATCGGCACTCGCAATGTGACATGCGGTCCAAAGGGAACCAGCGCAGAGTCAATTCAACAGCTGCCACCTGCCGCCACCGTCTCGCTCAAACAGATCTTGTGTCTCCTGAACTTCTGCAACCTGTGCGTCTATCTCCACCTCCAACCGTTGGCCCGGGTTGCAGGTGATGGCCTCCAGAATGCGGACGGCGAGAAGCGCCGGGAGCCGTGTGATACGGGTACCCAACCTGACGACGCCAAGCTCTACGCGACGCAGCCGGGAGAGAGGAATACCGCGCGGGGGGAGACGCCATCCGCCGGTGGAGTGAATGTCAAAAATCTGGACGTACTCCAGGTCGACTTCCACGCGTAGCCGTGTGACTGCCTCCGGCTGGTACCCGTACGCGGCAATATCGTCCGCGAGCGGACTCAAGAGGGCTAGAGGGATCGTCATGTCGCGTATCGTTTCGTGCGTCCGGTGTAGTGGCCAGAGTGGGCCGAAGGCAAATGCGCCGTCGCGTAGTGCTATCACGCGCAGATGCTCTGCATCGTCGCTGAGCCTGACGGAGTAGGCGTCCAGTACGAATTCTGTAATTGGGCCCACGCGTCGGAGAAGGACGTCCATTAGCAGCATCGTATCATGTGGGTATTGGGCGAAAGGGATCCAGATTGTAACCGCCGGCAGAACTGTGTCGGGGTGCACTACATGGCCCAGGACAGTGATAATAAGCGGACAGGGGAGGGACAGCTCCAGTGTGTCGAGGTGGACCAGCGGTGAAGTTTCCCAGCGGGTTCCTACCTCGGTGTGCTGCACTTCAGACTCCTCGCAGCGCAGAGTCAAGTGCGAGACATTGACGCAACGCGCGAGAACCGCAACAAAATCGGCCTGCTGGACTCCCGGGCAACAGTCGAGACGAACTTCTTCGAGTTCTTGCGAGACCAGATCTTCAAGCACGACTGGCGAGCACCGAGTCAAGTCGAGCACGCGCAGTGCTGGCGCCTTCAAGCAGATGCGCGTCAAGTGCCTGTCGTTTGTGATAGCCGCGCGCGCCCGCAGAGTATGAAGCACTGGGAAGTCCAGATTGACGTTTAGCAGCGCGTCGGTCGGCGCGGACGTGTTGAGCGACCGAATGCGCGCGGCATATGGCTCCAGTGCGTGCATTGCTGCATCCAGATCCGCAGCGGCATCAGGGCGGAGGAAAGAGCCAGATACTACGATATAAAGCAGAGCTGAGGGACCGCAGCGCGGAAGAACTACAGGGACATAATGGCAGTCCTGGCTGGTGGACAAGCGAATGTAGGTCCATAGCAACGGCGAGCTGAGCGCGACGCGCCGCCAGTGCGGTGACACTTGCGCTACGGCAATTTTAGAGGAAATGTCAGCAGAGGAAGCGGCCAAACACAGTACGTCGCTGAGCAGGTCGCCTGGAAGCAGAGCGATGGCAGACATGATGGTGTTGGGAAGAGAAAAGAGGCGCGCACAGCCTCATCAGCACTGGCGCTATGCTGCCGACGGATGCAAAGTACCTAAGTAACGATAGTCTTAGATAGAAAGCTCACGATCAATCAACCAATATTGTATCAGTCCTGTCTCAGAAGAAATTGGGACTTCCTGGTGCTGTTGAAGGATTTCCGGAAAATGGTACACTCATTTCAGGGCCGACTCTAGTAGCTTAAAGTCGAAGATCAACACGCAACCAAGATTTGATTTGAAAGTATTGAGAGTGCGAGTGACGACAAATGAATCTGAACTTTGATTAACTTACGTGAGCAACTTCAATTGACCGCCAAGTCTGCGAAGGAGACTAGCGGTGCTCGAACACCGTACAGCACCTGCGAGCACTGTGCGGCCCTATTTGATTAAATTGTGCGTGACTTTCGTTTTTGAGGTCTTCCCGGACTACTGCAAGCTGATGCTGGCCGCAGAGACATTCACAGTTGCAGTGCCACCGCCCGGCTGCGGCTGCCAACACCGCCGCACCAGCACCGTGCAGCCTCACTGCGGTATCCAGATCCACCCTATCCTCAAAGCTAATCAGTCACACGACAAAAAAATGGAGCTGTGAGCCGTGCTGCTGTACTGACCAAGATTCTCATCCACATCTCGACTATGCCCGTAGATGGTCTCTTTTGCAGACTTTACACAGGAAAAGAAAATCGTTCCAAGGTAAATCAAAACGCGTTCCATTTCCCCGTTACAACCCCGGCTCCTTGATACTGTCATCTTGATACCGCGGTATCACAGTCAATTCACCAATTTCCACCTACCTCCGCCCTCTCTCCAAATTAGGCCTCGCATCGCCTCACCCTCTGCACCGTCGATGTGTTCACCCACTATCTCCACGTCAAGTCTCCGCTGGAAGTCGCAGGCGATGCTGCGCAATACGCGGACGGCGAGGAGTGCTGGGAGCCGCACCGGGTCATACAGCGTATACGTCTGCACGATTGCAAACTCCACGCGATCCAGAGAGGGTAAATTCATTTCTTTGATCTCAGGAAAGTAGCGACCGATTCCGAAAGTGCGATCCTCAAACGCCTCGATGTTGTCCGAGGAGACTAGTACACGCAGTTGCCGGACCCTACGAGGCGTGTATACCGTGAAGTCTGCGGCAAGCCCGTCCCAGAGCGCGAGGGGTATCGTAACTTCGCACGTTGTATCATGCGCACCGTATAGCTCGCAGAGGCGCGGCCACACTCGCTCCTGAGACAACGTGAAGGCTATCCTCGAGGATATTGCGCGTGCGCGGCCCGCCAAATCGCGAAGTTTGACGCAACCCCCACAATCGATCGTAAATCGGACAATAGGGCCCACTCCGCGCATAACTGCGGAGAAAAGCTGCACAATCTGCTGCGAGTCGCCGCCGTAAGTGTGGTCGTAAGGTACGGCCACCGTCAAAGCCGAAAGCACGGTGTCATTCTGTGCCGCCTTGTCCAGCACCTTGAGAAGAAGCGGGACCGGTAACCGTAGATCCAGCGTCTGCAGGTGACGCGGAGGAGGCATGCCCCAGTGTATTTCCTGATCATAGCCCTGCTGCACATGTTTCTCGTCGTCACGGAAGGCCAGGTGCTCAATGTGTACGCAGCGCGTGAGAATCATCGGCAAAGCAGCATGATAGACGGCCACACAACGGTCGATGCACACTTCGCGGAGGTGTGTGGACAGCATATCCGTAAGCCGCACCGGAAAGACCTCGAACAACTCGAGCACGCGCAGGTTCGGAGTGGTTAAGCGGACTTGGGGCGTTAACTGGCCTGCGCATCTTAACCCACGCACACGCAGCGTATGGAGCACCGGAAAGTTGAGCTGCTGATAAAGGTTGATCAATGCGGAAGTCGGCTCGTCTGTCATGATTTCGTGAATGCGCGGGGCATAGGATTCCAGCGTGCCCATTGCTCGCTCCAAGTCCATATTTCCCGCTACCGTGGCGTTAAGGGAATGGCCCAATACCTCAACGGAAAGCAGTACAGAGGGGCCGGACCGCTCGAGAACTAGGGGAAGGAGCCTGCAATACATGCGCGTGGATAGGCGAATGCGCGCCCACAGGAGCGGTGAGGTACGGCCAGACGCGCTCCGAAGAGAATCGCGGATTTTCCGTTCATCGTGCGCAAGCGACCCGCCGTGAAGTTTTGGTCGCTCTTCATCACGAAAGATATGATCGCGCCAATACCATGGAGAAAGGGGCCGCATATTCTGCCAATTACCTGCAGATCGTGGCCCCGGGCCAAGGAAACAATCACCGCGGGCAAAACGCTGTCGCGATTGACGATATGGTCCAGCACCTGAATGATCTCGGGGAACGGCAACTTCGAATGTAGAAGAATTATCCTGAGAAATGGAGGTGTGCTGCAGCGTGTGTCCACGCTGCGGTCGGCCTGATTCAACGCCATTTGATCTGTCAGGAACGTCAGGCTCACCACCTCAGGCTGACATATATTATGAACCTATAAGATGCAATGCCATCACATGCAACAATCCCCTCGTAGGACCTCCTAGGCCTAGCACTTGCTATACCTGGTGTTGCTGCCAATATCACCTCGTATCACCGCGCATATCCAGTGATATCAGGTCCGGCCGCAGGCGTCATCATCCAGCAATCCGCATCTCAGTGCTATTTTCCAGCGTCACTGTGATATCTGCAGCATCTCTGGAGATGCCCACATGCGCTGTGATATAACCGCTGACTGTGGGTCTCACCAGTGCTAGCATCCCGGCTTTACTGAGCTACACAGTGCTCTCACATATCCTCGTGATAAGCACCGTTCCCACTCGTAGAACTCGTGCTGATACACTCCTAGCACCGTGTAGCAATTATTTCCTCAGGCTACACGGTGCGCCCTATCTCTGTTTTGGACCGGCTGCTCTGTTCACCTCCCCGCATGGATCCTCCCCCGACGCCTTTCGTTGCCTTGCCCCGCAGCTCAAACTCGACCCCGGACGTACGCCGCCGGCGCCGCTCTCCCAGCCCTCCCGCGGAACAGCTAGACGCCGAGTCTACCCCCGATTCGCGCAAGCGCTCTCGCAGCGCCTCCGTCTCAACGGCTGTAGAGCCAGAGCCCGAGCCCGAGCCCTACCCTTGGATTTGTCGCGCGTTGCACAACTCGTCTGTCTACGACGGGATGAAGACGCGCGAGGATCTCCTGGCTGCCGCGATATCTACATCGACATGGCCGAAGGGCGAGCGCCGGATGCTGTGGAGGAGTGGGTGACGGCCCACAGGGACCTCGAGGAACTGCTCTCGGACATGTCTGCTCTGGAGAAGACTGTCAGGAAGCAGAACAAGGAGATCAAGCGGCTCACCGCGCGCTGCCAGGAGCTCGAGGACCGGCTCGGCGCTGCTGAGAAGGGCCCATAATCCAGGTACTTGTTCCATCCTCTCCCCCAAGTTGTTCTCACCGTCCCGCATCAGTCACGACTTCCTTCGACCCGCGTGCTTCCCGTGATTGCACCGACGCGACTCCAAGTACAGTCTCTTAACTCGCGTGTGTGTCACATACAACGTGCTTGAAGATGTCCCTATGCGTTAATGAGCAATGAAATACCCACTTCTTTATTGCATAAACGACATGAACGAAATCTAAATACTGTCCCCCGCATTATTAAGACCCGACCACCCATGTGCCATGAATGCCTCCCAAGCCGCGTCGTCTCCGGGGACTCCCATGTTGATGTCGTGTGCGTTCGGGATTTGCGCGGGGTTAGGGCCTGAGCCGTCGTAGTTCGACGAGGTATGCGCCCCATAGCCAAGCCCGACGGGTTGCGCAGCGGATTGGAACCCGGGGAGCTGCGGCGGCGGCGGCGGCAGCGGCATGGGATCGGCTATACCAGCGCTGTAGTCGGAATGCGCGGTCGCCGCGTGCTGTGCATACTGCACTGATGACCCGCCGGGTGCGTAGCCATAGGCCTCCGGCGCCGCAGCCTGAGCGCGCTGCTGCTGTGGCGGCAGCGGCACGCGGCTCTGCTGCTGCTGCTGCTGTGTCGTCGGCGGCGGCAGCGGCGGCTGGTGCTGCTGCACCGACGTGCCAGCGCCCCCGACGCCGTAGCCTGCCAGCGACGTTGCTGTCGGCACCGGGGGCTGCGAGGCTGAAGCGACGCCCAGGCTGATGCCGCTCGCGGTGTACCCGTGGCTGGTCTGCGCAGCCTGCTGCAACGGGATGTGCGCTGAGGGTGGCGCACGCTGCGGGTCGAGTTGCATCAACTCCGTCCTCGTCGCATCCAGCTTTGCTTGAAGCTCCTGACGAGCACGGAGCAGCTGCTGGGTGCGCAGCGCAGCGGCTGCTTGCTGCGCGGTGCGCGCCTGCTGCAGGCTTTGCTCGTACTGGACGGCAAGCGCGGTGCCGACTGTTTGCGCGGACGACGAGGCCGTGTTATACGGCGGCGCTGGCTGCAGCGCATGAAATTGGATTTGCTGGACGGCCTGCGGCGCGCTCCCGTGCGAGGACGACGACGACAACAAGGAGCTGTTGTGCGGCGGTGGGGGCGGCGCGAGCGACTGACTCCGCGGCGGCGCGAGCGACTGGTCCGACGCTGGTGGGTGTGCGGGCAAGCTGAGCACTGCCGGGTTGATCGTCTGCGGCGCGAACGGCCGCTGGTGCTGCTGCTGCTGCGGCGGCGGCCCCGACTGCGCGCCGGGTCCGCCGTGTTCTCCTGATGGACCAGGCGCCGGCGTCTTGCTCATGTGACGCAGGCCCGACGCGACCTCCGGCGGTGCAGCGTTGTTCGCACCGATCAGAGGCTCATGCGACTGCGCGCGGCTGCTGAGATCCCAGGGGAAGTGCGTAGCATACGCCCCTTCGCGTGGAGACGTGGGCAGTTGCGCTGACGGGCTCGGCATTAGGTCGTCGTCCTCGATCTATTGTACATTCAGTACACACCAGGCAACTCGCAAAGGGCCGTGACTTACCTCGACGTGCATCCTGCTTAGATCGGGGCCTCCTCCGAACTGCGCGTCATGTCTTTCAGAGCCGTCGAGACGGCGGCGACGAACGTCCCATCGGTCGGTCTCGTCGTCCAGTTGCCAACGCGTGCGCTTGCCCTTGCTGTGACGGCTGACACGCTCGCTGTCGTCGTCGGGGGCGGCAACCTTTTTCTTCAAGCGCTTCGTCGGCCTGTCGCGGTCGTCGATGTCGTCGTCGTCGGCATCGCGCTTCTTGCTCCCAGAACCTGCCGCGAGAGACTTCCCGCGCCGCTTCTGCAGCGCGTCGCGGGTTGCGTCCTCGTCGCCTGCAACGCGGCTCTTGCTACCAGAGCGCGCCGCCTGGGACTTCCCCCGCTTCTTTTGCTGTAGCTCGCGGTCGACGACGTCGTCGTCGTCGTCGTCGTCGTCGTCGTCGTCGTCAACGGCAGTACGCTTGTTGCCCGCCGGCTTGTCTCCACGGTGCTCGTTACCGCGCGCATCTCGCTTACCCGCAGCACGGCGGCGGGCTACGGCTGGCGCAGTACGCGCGCGACGCCGGGAGGCCCCTGCGTCCCGCTCGGATTCGCTGCTGCTGGTGTCGCTGTCGCTGTCATGCTGGCTGCTGAACGAATCGTCGAGATCGTCGTCTGCGTCAGGCTCTTGTCCGTCTTCGCTCTCCGGTTCGTCGGCTTCATCGGCATCGTCGACGGCGGCGCGCCTTGCCGCCCGGCCTTTCTTCGCGCGCTGCGTTTTCGCTTTTTTCTTCTTGCGGGCCGCCTTCTTTTTCGCCTCGGCCTTCGTCTGCGCGCCCGCGCGCTTCCTGTCCGCCGTGGGGATCTGCTTCTGGAGCGCTTCCGTCCGGTTCGCGCGCGCCGCATCCGCAACCTCTGTCACGAGCTTGGCCGTACGCTTGTCGAGCTTGGCCAGGTTTTCTTCGAGAACCTCGGCGACGGTCAGTAGAACGTGACCCGTGACGGACTTCCAGAGCGCGGTGTTAAGCCATCTCTCGTAGTCACCCGGGATCTCGCTGTGCTCGTAGGTGAGCTGTACTGTGGCGCGTTACATTAGAACACGGCCTTATCCGCATCAGTAACTGTGCTCACGTTTATCAAGAGGCACAGCTTTTGGTCTCTTCAACGACGGATCGCCCCGACGCAGCCGTTCGAAGAACAGGTACGTGGCGCGCGCCATGTCCGTGGACCAAACGTGTGAGCGGTCCCTGTTGATGATGGCCAGCTCCTCCGGCCAGTCGACGATGCAGACGCGCTGTTCCAGGCACTGCGACGGACACTCCGCCCATTGGACGGACGTACCGCGAGTCTTCAGCTCTGCCTCTGATAATGCTCTATCAGTGTAATTCGGACGCCTGACATCAACCGACGTACTTTCCCATTCCGCAACAAGAGGCGGAACCCACTTGCGCACGTCGAGCTGGTTGATGTTCCGCACGGAGTCGCTCGTGGGCATTGGCCCGTCCGACGGATCTTCCATGGTACCTTTCACACTGCAAGCTGGGGTCAGCAGGTCTGATATGCGCGCGCTGTGTGCGGGAAGATTCACATAGACCATGCTCCGATGTATGCGAGCACCCTGCGAAGCGTCGCCTTGTTTTCCGTAACGACCTTTTCGAGGTCGGCGCCGGACGTCCAGAAGCAATTTGCCGCCATGCCCTTCAGGTCACCAGGCACAGCGCATGCTATGCCGCCGAAAGAGACAATGTTGTACAGGCGGCGATTCCTTTCAGCCTATGAAAGGACGGTTAGTTAACGATACGTCGACAGGCAACATATCACTCACAATTTCGAGCATCTGAACTTTCATCTTGAGCATCGCTTGATAGACCTCGCCGCGAGTGACAACTTCCTTGGCGACCTCCTTGTCGAACAACGCGAGCCACTTGATGAGCTGCGCGCGCAGCACCTCTCGCGCGTCGTGATCCTTGGGACCCACCTCCTGGCGATACGCGGCCACGAACCGGCGAACGTACGCGGAGAAAGTCTCTACTGAACGTCAGGAAATGCAAGAGCGGGCGAAACTGCACACGTACCGCCTTCTTCGACCTTATTCTGGAGGCACCAGCGCCGGACGAACATGTTGTAGAGGTTCGGTGCGCGCGCGAGGATCTCCGAGAAGCCAGTCAAGGCCCAGATGACGCGCTCCGGTTTCTTGAGCTCACGCGCAAGATCCCTGACGCGCGTCTTGATGAACTCAACCTCGTCGTCGACGCGCTGCCTTTCCTTCTTGCTCAGACGTCCAGGTTTCGACTTGACGTGGGGCAGCGCGTCAACCCCGTCGACGTCGGCGCTGCCAGATGCTGAACCCGCGGTATCGTCTGGAAGAGAGCCTTCGTCGTTGTCGTCGAGGTCCAAGCCTTCCAGATCGCCAGTCGGCGGCGAAAATTTGAACGCGTCGGCGCTGCCTTCATTCTCGCTGGACGCGCGCGCGAGCTCTGACTCGCGCTCGCGCTCAACGTCCTGAGCATACTGGTCCTCGAGTTCCTGCAGAGATGCTGGCAGGTCATCGTCTTCATCCCATCCCGTGGACACCGCATCCTTCGCCTCTTCGACGGTATCAGGATCTGGCAGGAACAGCGGCTCCTGGACTGGCGCCGGGGCGGTGGGAAGCGGCCCTCCAGGCGGCGGCGCGGTGGGAAGCGGCGCGGTGGGCGGCGGCGCGTTGGGAAGCGGCGCGGTGGGTGGTGGCGCGTTGGGAAGCGGCGCGGTGGGCGGCGGCGCGTTGGGAAGCGGCGCGGTGGGTGGTGGCGCAGCTTTGGACGAGGCCTTGGGCTTGGACGTGGCCTTCGCCTTCGCTTTGGACGCGGGCCTCGCAGTTGACGTGTTCAACGGCGCGTTGGACGGCGCTGTCGAGGATGCCTTGGCCGGCTCGTTCGGCCGCGGCGGCTCAGACACATCGCCCTGGTCGCCACCGGGCAGAGGCGCGTGCTGATCGGCCGGCGACGTCGGCGGCGACCCATTGGGCGTGAAATGGCGTTTGGGCGGCCGTTTTGTTCTGATATCCGGCTGATACTCTGGCGTCGGGGCGTTATCGTCGGCTTCATCCTCGGAGATTGGCTGGAATGTCCAGAACTTATGCGGTTGGTGGTCGGGAGCGCCGTTGCGCGCGAAACCGCGGCCGGGTTTCTAAAGGCTAACGTCAGATAGCTGTTTTTGCAACGCTGACGACCTTCCTTACCGTCACGTTGTCAGAGGGCCCGGAGGCTGGTTGAGACCTTTGACGCGCCGAGCGCCGTGTTCCTTCGCGCGCCTGAGACGTCGCATGAGCACCTCCGTGAGTCTGAGACTTAACGACTCACATCGCTTTTGCCGCTACGCGTGCCGGTAGACGCAGGTTTCTGGGATGTTGAGCCTTTCGGGTTCGCCATCGGTTTCGAGCGCGGTGCCGGCGGGGTGCGATGGGCAAGACTGGGCAGAAAGGAGCGCAAGTCCGTGTAGAATCGTGCTGCCGGTGATATATCACGTCTGTGACGCTGTAGCACAGTCTGCTGGTGGTGCTGACCATTACTCATGAATGATATGGCTGACATCTAGGCCCGAGCCAACGGCGCACGCGGTCTGCGACAATGCCAAGGATGGTCATCATCGTGCTATCTGGGATAGCACGGTGATATACCAGTTATCACAGTGCTACGAGGAGTAGCACAGTGCAGCACTGATCTGAAATCCCCGTGATCAGTATTCGGATCTGCGGCTTCACATGGTCGAGTGCGCACTTTACGGCCCTGGCTTGTCATCACGCCACAGCATATATCCAATTCATCTTCCCTTGCGCTCGCCGACGAGCTCGCAGTTGCCGACGAGCTGCGAGCTCGTTGGCGGGAACGTTGGGGGGAGAGGAAGAGAGAGTCTAAACAAACAGCCCAAACAAGTCGGGCTTCGCGTGAAGTGCCCGGTAGCAGATTGCCGCATTTGCACGCGTCTAAATCTGGATGATTTCCCTGATTATCCGGCATGTTGCTCTCTCCGCCACGTAACAAATGCGCAGTAGTGCCAAGCACAGATGCTTCCCACAGAAGCATCTGTGTCGTTCCTGCTCGTTCATCCCCGGTTCGCACGCGTCTTGTCCTTGTGCGAACATGAGCTCCTCTCCCGTCCCCGCCGAGCTCGAACTCGAGCCTACCACTGAGGAGTGGCGCGTGTCAGTAGGCTGCTACGCGAGCGATTTCTCGTGCTGATAAGCCGAACTGTTAGTCACCCTTGGACGCTGGCAGACATTGCGTGGCTCTCGCCGGAAATGCGTGCTCCGTCCCCGCCTCCCGTCAAGGATGTGGATCGGCCTCGAACGAGCGGGTGGAACGAGCCGGAACCCCCCAGCCCGGCCGACGAGTGGGGACCGGCCTACCAGACACGGCGTCGTCCAGTGGATCCCGTATGGTCTTTCGACGTCAAGGAGTACCCCATGGGCTGGCTCAAAGCGGACGCGATTGCCGCAGGGCAGGCTTTCCATGCGGTGGTGAGCATGATTTCTATGGATTCACCATACGCCTGCTCATCTCACCTCAGTACGACGAGGCGCTGCAGATGGGACTGCGCGTGAAGCGGATGAGGTTACATTGGCACCGCGAGCACGAGTACAACATACAGATGTACGGCCGAGGTCGACGGGGCGATATCGCGCCCGTCGAGATTCATGCGGCTCTGGATGGCGTGCTCGCTGCAAAGTCCCCAGCTTGGAATCTCTCCGATCTCGAGCTCAGTGGCCTCCACGCGCGCATCGACATGATCTGGTTGCGGCACTCGCGGTCCCCGACCCGCCGTATGGTTGCCCTGCGCGATCTGCACATCAGGAACGCGAGGCTCGACGTGAGGTTCTCTGTTGACGAGACTTTAATGCTCGCGGACGTCATGGGCGAGCATTGCCTTGACGATTTCCGCGATGTGCTCATCTGGTACGCTCGCCGGCTTCCTTTAAGTAACGCTCTTAACGATGTGTCTATTCAGCATCGACCCTCGTGCGACTGTCATCTACGGGCGCACGCACGACTCGGCCGGGGTGGCGCGGCGTTGGAAGACGCTCGGTCCCCACGGTACGCCCGCCGCGAACCCAACGCCCCCAGACCCATCATGGGACAACCGGAGCGAGATCTCTGGTTCTTCCGACGACGAGGGCTTGGACGTCCCATACTCGCTCAGCCGCAGCGAGCGAGCGTTTCAGTTGCATCGACACGCCGGGCGGGAATACGAGCGCGCAGTCGCGCAGGTGCATGACCTCAAAGCCGAGTCAGCTCGCCTCAAAAAGCAAGCCGCGGACCTGGAGAATGAGGTGGCCGCTCAGCGCCGTTACGTCGCTGAGTTGCGGGAGGAGCGCGCTGCGTTGAAAGAACAAGTTGTCTCGATGTATCAGCCCACCTTCTAGCTGCGGTACATGCTCTGCCAAATGAGAGTTCCCTGCCTGAATGCATCTGCCACGTCGTCGTCCGTATAGTGCCGCTCAATGTCCATCAAACTCCTGTGAACGTGCGACGCATCGAGCGCAATAACACGGCAGCAGTCACCAGCCGTATCCGCAGCGGTCATGACTGTCCGCGCGACAGATATGCCGCGTGAGAGACGCTCCTGAAGCTCGCCGACGGGGCGACCGTTGCACTGCAGCTTGATGGCGCCGACAGTCAAGGCGATCCATTCCTCCTCGTCCGTTTCGCGCGTCCTCCACGACCTGAGCTCCGTGCGCAGCGCAGATACTCTCTCTGCGTCTTTAAGGGCGCCCAGCATTTGCTGAGAATGTTGAATCTCATCGGCACCTTTACCATACCCTCTGTATTGCACACCAACACACCTGTTCAAAGCTCTCGGTGCGTCGAGCTGCCTGGAATCCAAGGTCCTCATTTGCTCCTGTGGCAGACGTAACACTGCCCCTCGTCTTGGAAGCTGCACGGTATTTCCGAACTCGTTCTTTCTCTCGTTCGCTGTGCCTGTACAAACATTACTCGCAGCGCCAAATGGGACGCATAACGCTCTTCGTACCTTGCGTAGAAAGCCCTTTTACGTGCGTTTGCGTCAGCGTGAATCTTTGGACGCCCGCGCGCCATCTCAACCGTCTCCGTTTGACAGCTCTGGCAGGGGGCGGGAAGAGTTGCAAGTCGGAGGTCGAAGTGCAAGTCGGAAACACAACCGGTCCACACCTTGACGACTGTCTGGCAGCGCTCAACAACACCTGCACACTGCAAGACTCAGCACCATCAAGGTGTGCATCGATAAGTCAGTCTTTTGCTGAGCTAACGGTGTATTGGAAACTGTGTTCATTTTTTGTTTACAATTTTGGAGTTGTACGGACGAAAGTCTGTACGGACGAAATCCCCGCATTGCACTGAAGAGTAGGAGATCAGGCGAATATACCCTGTTTCATGCTACCTATATAATGTAACAGCTCGGGCTCCAATAAGCCAAAGTCAATGTCTGGGAGAGCTGTGCTAAACGCGGTAGAACATGTTGCGCATCCGCCTGTGCATAGAAATAGCTTGCTAATCCTAAGTAGCTGTTCACAGACAATGGTTCTCAGCTGGTAGATGTCAATTAGACCCTGAGATAATACAGAGACACACAGGTTTCACAATGACCTGCAGTGCTAGCGTGATAGCACTGGTGCTAAAGCCGTATCACAGCGGGATTGCCCGACGCGTCAACTCCGACACTTGGTCTCCTTCCTCCCACATCCCGTATTACCGCCGTCGATGAGCAAGAGATCTCTTCGCATTGGACGCAAAAGTGCCGCTGCAGCTGCGCGTGCGGACGCAGCATTTAACAACGAGCTCAGCCAGGGCACAACGCGCAGCACCACCGCCGCGCCAGAGTCCCAGTATCGGTTCATTCCCAAGAGCGAGCTCCCCAAAGTGCGAAGGGCCTCCCATATGCCCCGGTTTCCCAAGAAGCTCGCCGAGGCTGGCGAGATTTACGTCGGCCTCGGGCCAAATTCGACATTCAGCCAACTGCCCGACCTAACCAGCTCGTCGCATCTGGACCCGCTCAGCGCCTTGCTCCGAGTTCCAGGCGACGCTGAGTCTGTCGGGTTCGGTCTCTCCAAGGGCTTTGATTCAACAAGGCCCCGGGACGATTTGAGCGACGACGGCGCGGATGCCAATGGGATCGCGATGGATTGGCAGCCCTTGTTGTCTCGTCACCGCGCTCGACGGGCGGCTCAGTCTGCCACTTGGCAGAATATCGTCATCCCCACCCTTATAGAACCATTTCTGGAGTATACGCTTGCGGGTCAGTGCTCGGGGGCGTCGGACGACGTTCAATGTTGCTGCGCCTCCAATCGGTACACTCTGGTCGTGATGCTCGCGGACTGGGACAGTCAGTCATTTTTCTACGGGTGCAACAATATACTAATAGCATGATTCAAGCCCACTCGCAGGATGTTCTCGCTATCTGCGACTGCCAGCCAGCAGCGCAGCAACTGCTGCGACGCGGTTACTTTCCCTGCGCACCGAAGCGCCCTTCGATCGCGTTCAACTTGCGGCTCCTCGAATTCATATCTCTACATTCCCTCAACGTCGCGCCGAACTCGTCTGCGTGGGCAGACACGCTGCACATGTTCTGGCAGCAGAGGATCCCCGTTGTGGACACTTCGGTATGTGGCAACTCAGACCTTTGATTTTGCAGACAGCTGATATTGCTACGCAGGAGAGCCTTCGCAAGAGGCTGGCAAACGCGTTACACTGGTACCAGGTTCTCGTTAATCGCAAGGAGAGCCAGGTCGACGCAGTCATTCAAGGTGTGTTTGGTTCTTGATTAGGCGCGCGCGACTGTCAGTCTGACAGTCGGACAGACGCCGCGGCTGCCTTGCGCTCGGCCCGCAATGCTGGCCCTGGGCGCGATGCAGCACCCAACTCCAAGCGCAAGTGGTTCGAACAGGACGACGGGCGCGCGGGCGGGAGTATGGCCCATACCCGGGATCGTCAATCCAAGCGACCACGCACGACGCCAGTCGCATCTCCGTCTGATGGCGCGCGTGAGCATACGAGCTGTGGAGCATCGACGCCAGCCACGCGCCCATCAAGGACGAGCGGGACGCGCAGTTGGCGCGCCCCGGACGTGGGCGAGGACGCCGACGAAGACGGGAGCGGCGTTCGCGAGGACGCGCGCGCGGGCGAGGCGAGCGGCGAGGCGAGCGGCGCGCGGGCCGCCAGCTCGCGCAGCACCACGGCTGGCGTGGGCGAGGACGCCAGCGACGCGCGCGCGGGAGATGCGAGCGGCGCGCGGGCGAGGACAACGCGGGCCGCCAGCTCGCGCAGCACCACGGCCGGCGCGGGCGAGGCGAGCGGCACGCGCGCAACGACCAGTGCCGCAACCTCGCGGGCAGCGCGTCCGCGAGCGTGGACGCGCACCCGGGCGGGGCTGGCGACGACCCGGACGCGAGCGATGCGGACGACGGCGCCGACGCCCACCATTCCCAGCCGAGCGAGCTGCTCAAGCGGCGCTGTCCCCTCTGCTTCGGTGGTGCACGACCAGTTCTTGAGCACACTGAGTACGTCTGCGGCTTTGCAAACAATGCTTGATATTAATGTCTTTCAAGGGCTCACGTCTTGGTCTGCATTGACGGGAACTTCGCGCAGAAGCGGCGAAAATCGGACGGCAACGACCCTCCTATCGACTACCTCGGGTCGCGCTTCCTATCACCGGACGACGTCAGCGCCATGGAGGAAGAGGTGGCTGGAAAACGCAAGAAACCGGCGAAATCGCGAGGCAAGAAGTCCAAGGGCCCAGCTGTCGCCGACGACGTATTGGACGAGTGCGAAAAATCGTTCATCGCCGCTCAAGAGTCCATCACGAAGGCCTCCAAAAATTATTACTCGGATACAGGCCTCATGGCGCTTCTCTGCCGACACGATAGAGTCTTGTGGGTAGCCAATATGACGACGGCGGGCGAGAAACAGTATTACGCGCTGGCCCTTCTGGATCGGCTCATGCGCGAGCTGCCCGACGACTGGCATGTGGGCGTCCTATACGACATCGCGTGTCAGCTTTCGCGCAGCATAGAAAAGGTACGCTGCTTTGCGCGCGACGACTGGCCAGGCACTGACGAGCATCTTCTGACCAGTTTCGGTTTCTTGAGCCCTTCGCGTCACGCTTGTCATTCGCGGTGTCCGTATTCCATGCGTACGGACACCAGTGGACCTGTCAACTCGTATACCATCCGCGCAAGCGCGTAGGCTTTGGCCTGTCCGATGGCGAAGGTTGCGAGCGGTTTTGGAGCGCGATACGGCGCCTCATCGCTGTCTTGAGGGTCTGCGGTGTACGTGACCGCGAAGGCACATGCACCTGTGTACTAACATCATCCCTGCAGTTCTTTCGCCGCTTGTTTTTACTGGATCGACAGTTCACGTTCATTGACCAAGAAGGAATGAAAAAATTCGGCAAATGGCTCTCGAGAAGATGGCGGGACTGCATGCGTCGCCAACAGCGCTCCGAAGTCATCCTTGCAGCTTGTCCCTACAACGAGGATGAGCTTGCGCAGGAGTGGAAACTTCAGGTCGACTCGCAGCTCGTCGCTAAGCCCACGCGTGCGTTTTGGTTTACACTCGGCAACAGTGCAGAGATACTCATTACGGGGGCTTGTTCAGGACAATCCAAGTACGCTGGCGATAAAGAAATCCATCGAATCCTTCGTGAAATCGGGAACGTCGACGAGCTTTACGAGAACGTCAAGGCAGACGAGGCGGAGCTGCGCAAGACTGCCGCACTGCTTACCCCAAGTCAGCTCGAGGCCCTGACGAAGCGCATCGACTCTGGCAGACGCGACGTGAAGGCCCTGAGAGCGCGCATCAAGTCGGCCACAGCAGGGCTTGGACGCACGTCAGCGGTGAAGTTGCAGGAGCTGCGAGGCGACGCGTACGTGTGCGCTCGCATCAACGCGCGCGCGGTTCGTGCGAACATACGGGAGGCGGTGCGCACGCTCAAGTTTGAACGCGAGCGTCTTGAGCGCGCCTACCGGCGACAGGTTATGCGTACGTCGCCCACGAAGCGAGCTATGCACTTTGACGAAACTGACATGACGAATTAGATAACAAGGAGCACATGCAAACGCGCGACCTCGTTCACAAGGGGCAGAAGAAGATAACGGCCATGGTGAAGCGGTACAACGCGCTCGTTCAGAAGATGGAGGTCCTCATCCGACAGGGGAAGGCCCCAACCCGTCGTACGCGCGCGCCGCGCCGGTTAAATGCCAAGGATCTCTTCAAACTCGACGTTGACGACAGTATTTGGCAAGAGGATCCAGGTCTGGGCCCGCAGGACGAACACGACCTTCCCCGCTGGCAGGTAGACGACGCGATGCGCAGCGGTATTCCTGCGATGTTGGAAGTTCGCAGGTGCCGCGAGGAGATGGAACGGCTCGAGGCAGAGGCTCGAGCGTTGCAGGAGTGGTGGAATACAGAGCGGGAGATGCTCCGGGGCATTCACGCAGGTACGTTCGTGTTGTGATAGGTGCCGCCCGATACTTTCGACGGCTCACTGCGTGGTCTTTGCGCAGAGGGAATATATGCGGCTGCCGTCCAGGACCGGCTTCGCAGGCTCGACAGTTTGGGAGCCATGTGGAATCGGGATATCGCTGCCTCGGGATTCTCGATCGTCTTCGCGGGGATAGACCCGGCGGCGACTGAAGGGTACAGCACCTACGGCATTCCGACGAAGCATGGGTCCGAGGGGGCCACTTACGACGACGGCACCGACGACGACGCCGACAGCGCGATGATGTCCGAAGAGGACGAGGATGAACCCGTTGCAGACCACCTCGATGAGGTCGCAGACGCCGACTCGGCTATCAGTATCATGGACTCGGACGTTGAGCAAGACGTAGACACGGCGGCCACGACACCGATGGGCGACGCTACGTCTTCGTCTGCTGACGATCGGCATGTGCAGTTCGCAGAGCCCTCGTCGCCTTCCATCGCGCTTCGCTCGAGAGCGCATTCGCCGCCTGCGGAAGCGATCCGTAACTCTGAAGCGCGTCCTCAAGCGCGCGCGCAGATCGAGGACGATGTAATCGTCATCGATTCCGACAGCTCCGGGCACGGCAGCGACGACGAGGACGAGTTGGCCTCAGGCGAGGCGGGACGTCGCTGCGGGCCATATTCATGCACTGGCCGCGAGGTCCTCCGTTTTGTGCAGCGTACAGAGTGGGTCAGCGGCGACGGGCTCGCTGTTCTGTGCGAGGATTTCATGGCTGGCATGGATCGGGACCGCATCGCCGTGCTGCCATCGACTCTTTTCCGCGACGTCAAGGACTACAATGTGGCGCGGAAAGAGGAAGACTGGCAACGAGCAGCCACGGTGAAGCGAACGATCACAAGGACAATAGAGATCGTGAGTCGCGACATGAACGGTGTCGTAGTTTTTTTTTACTGAAGATTCCTTTGTAGGCGAAGGCTCCCGACCCCTCAAGCTCGACAAAGTGGCTGGTAGTCGTGCATGTGGAGATACCCCCGCACTGGGTGCTGGTGGAGCTGCGCTGGCAAGAACACCAAATTCACGCTTACGACAGCTTCTCGACGCGGCGCGGTTATGCAGACACGGTGAAGGAGCTCGCGTTCGAATTCCTCAGCGTCTGCGAATCGATTTACGATCTGCAGTTCCCCGCACAGGAATGGACATGGGTTCCAGAGACGGTATGTTCGTCCACTTCTGACTACGGTAGACGCTCACGATGCGCTTTCAGAGGTCGACACGGCAGACAAATGGCTATGATTGTGGACCGTTTGTCGCCGCGGATGTCGAGAGCATCTTGCGCTCGGGCGTGCCGAGCAACAAGAAGCAAAGCGAGATGCGTGCTTGGCGTGCAGAACTCGTCAAACGACTGCGAGGCCTTCCCGTCGCCCACGTCACTAAGGAAGCAAGACGTGCAAAGGCGGTGCAGCAGATCAGGGCCGGGGTGACGGTTTATGACGTCGATCCTTCTCTGGAGGATTTATAATACAAATGGTTTCATCCTCCTGCTTATGTGACAAATGAGAAGCTGAATGCGGCCACGACGCGTAACCGGGTCAGCACGCGTACTACAGATATTCCGACGGAACTGCTGATTGCTGTGCAACGTGAACACGGGTGAATTGACGAGATCGGTGCTTGAACTGCGGACTGCACAGGTGCTGGTCCTATCTCGGTGGTCCTACAGTATCTCGGTGATAATTCACGTAGCACAATCTAGCACAGTCTATCACTGTGCTACAGAGTGATTGCCATCAGCCTGTTCATCTAGCTACGCCGAGCTTCCTGCTGTGCACAACATAGGCTCTCGAAGACCCTGACATTGGTTCTGGGCAGTACAGTAATCACAACGAGGCGACAACATCACTTCTTGCGACCTCGGCCCTTCTTCCGTAGGAGACCGCCCAGCCTGCTCGATCTCTTGGGTCTGCCAAGTAGCGTAAGCACCGGAGTGGGATGCGAGACGTAGTGCACATACTTGAAGCCCTTGCGCGGCCGCGGCGGCGCGTCGATGTCGATGAGACTGCGGCGAAGGGAGTGAGACAAAAGCACAACAGTGAGAGATGATGACAGCACGCACTCGGGCACGTCGTCGTCGCCAATGTCACCGAAGACCTCGTGGTAGTGTCTTGCTGCAACATCCAAGAAGGCCTCGCGCGCCGCCAACATCTGGGCGTAGGTTTGGCGCTCAATTGGTTTACTGTCGAAAGGTCAGACGCTGACGGACGCAGTGGTACGACAAGACATACATGAGTCGAGCGCGCTCGTAGAGATCCTTCAAGGACAGTAGGCCGTCGCCTCGGAGACTGCAAAATCGTATCAGTACAGGCAGCGCCGCGCAGAGATGGATGTACAGCGAATCTTGAGCGGCAGACAGCATCGCCTGGTTGAACTGGTTTGGCATGTGCGCGACGATGGAGAAGTTGGCGATGGCTGCGCGGGCTGCATGCGCACGAGCGACCTCGTTGCGGTAGAATGCGGCGAGCGACTCGCCCGTCAACTGGGCAACATCGCCGGGAACAGCAGCCATGTCGATGGGGACAGAGTTGAGAGCGAGTCCCATTAAGAAGACCACGTACCTTTATCCCAAAGCAAGCATCAATGGTTACTGATATGCCGGTGTTTCGTGCCGTGCAAAGTGCGCCTAGCACTGTGATATGGGCCCTAGCACGGTGCTAATCATGATTGTCACTGGGATAGAGTATGACTGCGGAGATTCTTAGGGTCAACTGTGCTAGCACCGGTGCTATGACGCGAGCACCGGTGCTTGGACAGATAGTACCGGTGCTAGAACGCGAGCACCAGTGCTTGGATGGATAGCACGGTAAATGAGGTGTTGCTAGATGGGTCGGTTGGCAATCTCCCGGCAGCACAGTGATATCACGATTATCACGGTGATCTGCGGTGCTATCATCACATCCCGGCACTATCTACATGGATAGGGTGATTATCTCGGTGCTAGCGCCATGATGGCTGCTGATGGCGACGCGTGGTGACATGGCAGAACCGTGGATAGCACGTGCTGAGCCCTGGGGGTCTAGTAGGTCGATATCCAGATGAGTGAGGTTGCATCTAACGACCAGGAAATAATGGCAGCCTATGGTGAGGCTCACAAGATTGGGGCAGCGCGCAGCGTCAGCAGCTCCGCGTATTGTAAAGTGGGATAACTGTCGATGGAGACCGATTCCAAGCGTTCCGAGAGCAGATCGGAAAAGTTGTGTGGCGTGACGTTCGTCAGGTCGAGTACACGCAAGTCAGCAGCGGTCAGACTGAGCTCCACGTTCCCGCCGGTTTCGCCGGCGCGAATGCGCAAAGCCCGTAGCACAGGAAAGTCGATATAGCTGCTAAAAAGTGAAGCTGCAGTCTTCGGGGTGTCGAGACTACGGATGCGCGCACGAGGGTACGCATTGCGAACTCCAGATAGCCCATATCGCGGCTCGGAAATGGATTGGCAACGGAAATCTCGAGCAGTACGCGCGGGCCAGTCAGTTCAAATACTAGACGAATCCGCCGGCAGTTCGATCTGGTGGATAAGGAGAAACGCGGCCAGGGACGCGGAGAGCCGCCGCCAGCGTCTCGACTCTCGAGACCTATGTCACAGCAAATTTGCTGTTGATATCCGAGCCGCTTGACTGTATCTGGATCTGGCGCAGCAGCTCGTCGGGAAGCAGCTCTATGGCGGGCATGGCTAGGTACCTACTCGTGGTGGTGCGAAGAAGAAAGAGAGCCGGCAGCACAGCCTTACTTTTGTGCGCGTCAAACTGTCTCGTCACCAATGAGAATACTGTGTGTCTCGTCGAAGAGCGGAGCGGGTAAGCGCATTGAATGAGATTCAGCGTGCAGGTGACGTAGAGGAATAGGGCCGGCTCCTTGGTGGACTTGCGGTTCGGCATGCGCAGATTCGGGGGATGGTGCCTGCTCTCCTCGGTTTTTGGCCCCGCGCACACGCAGGGAATTTTCAGCTGGACAGCGGTATAGTCATGTTGAGCACCCGGATGCGCGCGGGGTAGGGCTCGAGCCAGCTTGAGAGGCGCAACATCGGACGTGGGGAACGCAGCATTCGAGGATACCTCGATGTCCTTGAAGCAGCACAAGAGAAGAGTACCAGGTTGTTCCAGCGCCAGAGTCCTGTAAAGGCGTGCGCAGTCATAGCGAGTCGGCAAATACCAGGTACAATGTTCAAGCACCAGCGGAAGACGCTTGCAGTCCGAGCGCGTTGACAAGCAACGCGCGGCCAGCGGAGCGCGCTGCGGCTCCAGGGGGCTAACTTGCACGCAATTCCAAGCAGAAGTTACTGCGTAGTACGTCGTCGGGCAGGCGCCCGATTCCAGACGGAGCCCCAGACAAGGTGACAGTCGGAGCTCAAGACCAGAACGGCGCGGTCGGGTCTTTCCGCTGCTTGACTTCTGACCAATTCCAGCGACTGAATAGAATCCTTTGAAGACGCCATGAACAGGTCGGTTCACTCACTCACTATGCGGATGAATGTGATTTACTGATTTCTTGTGCAGAGGGCCGATTATCCTTGTGTGTCGCGCCACTTGAAGTCCGTTCTGAAGTTTGTACGATGCTGACGGTGGGTATCGTAGACTATAGACGAGGCGGAGGTCAGTGCAGCAGCACAGTATAATAGGCGCGGGAAGGAAGCTGACGGGGAGCTGTATTACTATCAAGTACTTGCTCGACCAACTGGTACGCATGGAACTCAAGCACATCGATGATCGGTACTCTAACGAGGCTCCTTCTACTTTCTTCTTAGCCGCCGCCGCAGAAGGACGAAGATCCCATGGCGAGCCGCATGCGCGAGCGACTCAGCGCGCTCGTGACGGAGCTGCGTAAAGGCGCCGAGGGGACTGGGCAGTCACAAGGCTGACAAGACGCGACTGTTGTACATATCACGAATGACAACCGACGCGTGGTTGTGCTCTGACCCGGCGTCTGTTTGCTCTTAAGCCCCTGTTATTGACCCCTATTTAGTCGATGAGAGCATCATCATAATATGATAGGTAAAATGGAGACTTCGACATAATCCCCATTGGCTCAGTTGGTTAGAGCGTCCGACTGTTATCTTCATGGAACATCGGGAGGTCCTTAGTTCGAAACTAAGATGGGGAGATCTTTTGTCTTTGTGCAAGACAGGCAGGCCTCGTAGCCCTCGGATCTACACGCCCAAACGAGATGCGGCTGGCTTCGTCCGCGAGCGTGCCGGCAAACTGAGAGCTTCCGGCTCGGCTCGCCATGACCTCGCTGTTAGCTTGCTGCGATGTCGCGCGACCATCTGATTCCAGACCGACACATGTCGAAGCGACGAGATCGCTAATGAGAGCTATGATAGGTTTTGATTATTTCGTAGCAGTTAGCTTACCCTGCAGGCGGCAGCGTTACAGCTATGTTCATAACGATAGACCCCTTCCGAAAAAAGTGAACTACGTCGGAACAGCTGATCCGGACGTCCTAAGCGAGCCAACTCGCCACCGGATTGGCTGGCTGCTCGCTTAGGATACCTCGTATGGTAGGCACCACCTCGCCGCGTCAAACCGCAGAAATCGGCCGTGGGGTCTATCGTTATGAACATAGCTGTAATTGCACTTGACAGGTGATAGAAATATTCGACATGGTGCCGCTACGACCTTCCAGAGAATGTCGACACAAGGTATGCCCGGCTGCGTGACAGGGAGTGCACATTGCCAGACGGCAGAAGCTCAGCGTGCAGTCATCCCGAGTTCAAATGATGAAGTCCACAAGCTTTAAGTTTGCCTGGTGGCGGAGTCGAAGTGCCTTCGCAAGCTCTCTCCCGTTTCCGTCGCTCATACAACCGCCGCCGCCGCCCGTCCTTGGCCGCCGCCTGTGCTTCGTGGCCGCCGCTGCCGCCGCGCACCGCGAGCGTTATAGCTGCCGTCTGTTTTACAGAAAGGACCGGTATGTGCGACTGCTGCTACCTTTCAGTTCGCTCACGTTCTTCGTATAGCTCGGTCGGGCATCGGGCTAATCCTAATCGCACAACGCCAGAACAGCGCGTATGCACTAACACGGTGTGTGGTTTCCGCATATCTTTCTGTTGCTCACACGGCCTGCTTCAGACCGTCGCGGATGGTTGGATCGAGGCGCCGCTCCCATTAGTGTAGCCGGAGTCCGGTTCGCGAACCTCCGAACCCCCGAACCGAACCCGAACCGAACCGAGGTTCGGGCTGGTTCAGGTTCAGGTTCAGTGCCAAGCCGAACCTCGTCCGAACCGTGTTCAAACCGAACCGAACCTGCGAACCTCGTCCTATATAAAGCTCAGACATCTCAACTTTTGTTGGCTTAGAGACCACCTTTGTCTCAGTTCTGCTTATGTAACATGTATATCAGCTCTACGAAGGTGTCTATCAAACCTTAGGCATTGTTGGCAACGAGTTGAGGAGGCAATCAGATGACATAATACGTTCCCACAATGTGATATGCAAGCTTGCAGCTCTAAAATCAGGCTCTGCAAGACCTTGTAACATTAACAGAGAGTCATAATTATGAATTATGATCAACCACCATCCATATGTGCTTCGTACTAGTATTTAAAGTATCTATTTATGATTATATAGTGTGTTCAAGGTTCGAACCCCGAACCGAACCCGAACCGAACCCCAGGTTCGGGTTTGATGGTTCGGGACCAGGTTCGGTTCGAGGTTCGGAAAAATTGCCGCCGAACCGCACCGAACCGAACATCGGCTACACTAGCTCCCATAGCCGTATCGAGAGGTCCGTGCGTCCCGCTGATTTTTTTTTCGACAATGAACTCATCTGTCACGCTCGGATTTCACACAGCTGTGTTCACTATTGAGGCTGGCATCGTGCACCGGGAACTGACGGTCCCAATGCCATGCCGGAGTCGTATGGTCTTTCTGACGAATAGTTTGTGGCGAGCTCACCAGCTGTATATATCGATTTTGCCGTTGCCAATATAAATTTTTTGTCTTTGCTATCCTCGTCGTCGCCGCCGGCCAGCGCAATGAGAACATCGCAGGCCGCAGCAAATGGAATCAAATCTGAAAATTGAGCGAGGCCAGTCCTAATGCTACCCGAGACAGCTTGCAAAGGCCAAGTTTGGAGGTTCTTGTCGGCTTGATATCTGCAGGTCTTTGCGAGCCCGCCTGCGAGGCCGCAGCGACCTTGATCGACTGATCCGGCTGTCAGGGCATGCTTGCCGGGCTCGTTCGTATTCCAGAATATAAGGCTCGCACGATTATTTTTGCCATGTCGCCGCGATGTGTGGGCAAGCAGCTGTCAAATGCCGCTGCTGGAAGGTCATTCCGAGGTACGCTTCCGGGTGGGCGTGTACACCAGCTGTGTAGTAGTAGTGTGTACGAAGTGGATGTAGAACCGATGACGGCTTGGTGTACGCTCCCTCGCGAAATATACCAATGCTTCTGCTCACATGTCCATTTATTGTTGAACTGGAGTTCTATTTATCTTTTTAGCAGGTTGCGAGCTGCTTGAGTGGTTCATTTCCGATGTGTGACTTTTGTGTGTCGGCGTCAGCCGCGTTGCCTCTTGAACCCGAACGGCCATGTTGCGCGAGACTGACCGGGACCGCCTGCGCGAGCTGATACGGGAGATTATGGAGACCTCGCTGCCCGTCATGTGCCACGAGTGAGCCCGCCGCAGCGCGCCCACCGTTCTCTGACGCCGCGCCGAACCCAAGTGCTCTCGGGATCCCGAGCATCAGCGCGATCGACGAGCTGCGCGGCGAGCTGCACGACGCGCTCGAGACCGAGATGGCCCTCTGCGCCCAGCGGCGCAACGCCCGGCTGCCGGTGCACGCGCTACCGGCGGACGTGCTGCGCTGCGTCGCGGCCCACAGCGCGTTCAACACGCGCGCCGACGCTGCGCTCGTCTGCGCGCACTGGCGCACGGCGCTCGTCGGCGACCGGCGGCTCTGGCGCGACGCCGTCTTCTTCTGGAACGGCTACGGCGCGGTGGACGCGACGTCCGCCGCCGCCGTCGTCCACCGCGCGGGCGGCGCGCTGGAGTCGCTCGCCGTACAGAGCCCGCACGAGCTGCTCGGCGACCCGCTCGTCGTGCCGCTCGTAACGTCCGTCCTCGGCGCGCTGCGCAGCCTCACCGTCGACCTCGTCCCCGCCGACGAGGGCGCGTGGGCGCAGATCTTCGCGCACCCGGCACCGGCGCTGCAGACGCTGCGCGTCATCCGCTACGCCCTCGCGTCGGTGTACGTGCTTCCACAGACACTGTTTGCGGGTGTGGCGCCGGCGCTGCGCACGGTGCTGCTGCACTGCTGCGTGACGCCCGCGGCGCCGTGCGCGGCGTTCGCGGGCGTCACGACGCTCGGCTACTTCCGCTTCGCGAAGCTGACGGGCGGCGAGGTGGCCAATGCGCTGGCGCTCGCGCCGCGCCTCGCGCGGCTCGTCGCGGGCAGCTGGGGCTACGAGACCGCCGCGGACGTCGGCGGGTGGGCGCTCGGCGCGGCCTTCCGCGAGCTGTGCGTGCAGAAGGTCGTCAGCGACGGCGTGTTCGACGCGCTCGCAAGACGGGCACGGCGCGTGGTCGTGCACGAGCCGCTGCCGCTGTACGCCGACGCGCTCGTGCTGCGCGCGCACCCGCTCGCGCGCGTCGCCGTGTACTGGCTCGGCGCGGGCGACCGGCTGAGCGTTGCGATCGCCTCTGACTCGGAGGCGGGCGTGGAGTATGTCGTGGCGCGCGTGGCAGAGGGGTTCGTTTCGGCGTTCGTGAGACGGCATTTGGATGATATGCGCGCGGTGACGCGGGTGGTGTTTCCTGATTCGGTCTGGCTGGAGCTGTGTGCGTTGCCTGCGCCGGCTGTGTGGCACTCCGTTGTGAGCCTCACGCTGTACCTCGCGCTCTCCGGCCCGCTCGGCGCGCAGTACACCCACGCGTTCGTGCTGCAGGACGCGCCGCTCGCGCAGGTGTGTCCGAAGCTCGAGAGCGTGCACCTCGTGCACGCCGGATGCCGGGGCAACGCCGCGGGCGAGTTTCTGCGCGTGTCGGCGGAGCATGTTGCGCGCTGGTTGCCCGCCACAGTGAGCTGTCTAAGGATTTCCGGTATCGTGCTGTGTGAGCCTGGGTTGGGGGTGTTGCGTGCGAAGGTGGGGGAGTGCGAGGTCGTGGATGAGCGGCCGGAGGAGCCGTACTCGGTTGAGGACGAGGAGGAGTGGGAGTGGACGTTTCCGTTCGATGATGCGCTCCAGGTCTGACCTGACTCTGTGCTTGCGTCGTGTACTGTATCTTTGACTGTATCTCTAATCTGCAAGAGTTGTTTGGTGGAGAAGGTGGCGGCATGTGGCAGTTGTTGAACAGGCTGTGACATGGCGTCCTCCGAGTCGGCGGTATTCGGCGCTCACTGCGGTTCTCTACCACCATATGAAGGAATACGTTGTCATGTTCCCAAACAATAGTGATCTCTTTTCTCCCTCGAGAAGTGGCGCAGCATCTGTGAACACTGAGAATCACCGTTGCTTTGGTGGGTTGGGCGCTTAGTCGGGTCTGCACGGAGGCGATGCAGCGTCACCGTGCTCTTTCTTCACTGATCATGTCTGCGATCGCGCTGCTCCCCGATGACCTGCTCAGCGAGATTTTCTGTCTTGTGGCTGGTTCTTCCATCGAATGCAAATTCGTCGTTGCGCAAGTTACGGCGCGCTGGCGGCGCGTCGCGCTCAGCTCGCCTTTACTCTGGACACGCATCAGCTTGTCCACGTATCAGGATTGTAGTCGCCTTCCACTAGTACTGGAATGCTGTGGCCCCTCTGCACTGCTCGACATCGAGGTGCCCGGCTACGACATCGATTTTGACAGTCTGGACCGCACGATGCACGCATTTGAGCCCTTCGCGGCGCGCATCCGTTCGTTGGATATGGAACGTCCCTCGCGCGCTCTTCTGGACTGCCAGCTGGACTTTCCTGCGCTCCAAACCATGCGCATCAGGCATTACGCGGCTGCTGTTGCCAATCCAGTAACCGTACAAAATCAGTCTAACGGCTCCGAATTTGCGCGTCCTCGACCTCACGGCAGTAACTTTGCCTGTTGGATTTTTCGACCTGCTCTCCGATAGAATTGTTCAACTCCGCCTCGACTCGTGCCCTGGAGTCGATTATGCAGAGTTCCAGGCCGTACTCGCGCACGGCCCTGTGCCGGCGTCGAGCGCCTGACGTTCCGTTGCAGCGGGATGACGGGGCACCTCGGACGACAGCGGCCATGCGATATGCATCACTTGACATGTCTTCGGGTGCTTGAAGTGGGCTTACCGCTCCCGCTGCTCATGGAGGGGTTGGAGAACGTTGCGCATCGCCGCTCGGCCCTACGCGCACTGACAGCTATTACCGCGGACGACGATGCTGCGATCCTGCAGTGGTCTCTCTCCGAGATTCTCCTGCGCGGTATGGGGCCACTGAGAACGCTCGTCGTCTCGCCGGTGAGCGGGCAATATTTTTGCGTACGCGATGCAGCCGGCCGCCAACGAGCGTCGGGAATATGTGGAGGCGTCCGGCCGGTGTCCTGGACTGGTCTCTGGACATATCTCTCCGGCGAATACAGCGCCCACAGGACGATGAGAGCGATGATGGTCGGCCTGAGCGTGTGGGACTTCTTGGCTGAGGATATCGTCCCGTATCCTCTGAGTGCGGCGCTGGACATGTTGATGGTGCATCTTGACCTCCATCGGGATGCCTCCATATATCCTCTGCGCCGCATCCACATGCCGGATCTGCAGTGTCTGCATATCTTTGGCGATATCCCTTCTACGCCGATCGTTCAGCATATCCTGCAGAGCATTGAGTGTGAAGGGGGTTACGTAATCGAGCTGGACTTGGAGCAGGAGGTTCTTGATGCTCATGACACTCGCGAGTTCATTGAGAGAGAGGGCGCGGCGCGATGGAAGCTGGCAGCGTGAATTTTGCTGCAGTGGACAGGATGTTCTAGAATTACTCTTAGTATCTAACTCACCATGGATAAAGCACGCGGTATCCACCCGTTTCTCATTGAATCTCAGCTGTGGATAGGTATTATAGGCTACAGACCGTCCATGGCCTGTTCGAAGCTGGAACATCAAGAAGTCAACACGCGTTTAAAGTCCGCTTTGCTCCTTGACCAGAAGCGGCTCAAACGCGCCAAGCGCTAGCCTCGATCATCCAGGCCCTCTGTTTGGCCCGTGTTTGGTCGGATGTACGGGACGGGCCACAGAGGGCCTGGAAGATTTCGTTCCGCAAACTGACCGTGTTACTTCCGTATCCGCACCTTGTAATCCTACCAACACGTTCCCACCGTAATTCACCTTCGTTCGTCGCGAAACGCGGCAAGCACGCGCCCATGGGGTGCCCGACGCACCAGCTCGACCCGGCTTGGAATTGGCGCAGTCCACCTGAGTTCTACAGCGCGGCCGACGGCGACGAGGCACCTGAGCTGCCCGACATCCTCGTTCGCCTGCGCGAGCGCCCAAAGCGCAAGCCGCAGCACCTGAACACGCCAGTCGAGGGTCCTCTGACGCTGCGCGCGGCAATGCAGCTTAATTGCTGTGTCGCGACCGGCGGTGTCGTCGCGCGCGAGTTTCAGCTCGACGTTGGCGAAGCCGTCTACCGCAACCAAGACGTCATTGTCCAGGCCTTCACTGGCTCTGGAAAATCGCTTGCTATGGTTATTCTGCTTTTTACCTATCCCGACAAGTTCCTTATAATGGCTTCGCCTCTAAATAACTTGCAAGAGAGCATGGTGCGGTCGACGCGAACACCTGGTCATTTAACGCGCTAATTTGAACAGTCTGAAAGTTTTGCCAAGTGGGGGCTCGTTTCGTATGCATACAACGCCAATACCCGTACGCCTGCTATGCTGCGCGAGCTGCGCGCGAAGCGATTCGACGTGCTCGAGACCGCGCCCGAGAACCTCGTCGATCCCGGCGCCCTTCGTCCGCTGCTTACTGACCCCGGCTGGACGGCTGACTGTCTGGCCATTGCTATTGACGAAGGGCACTGTATTATTGACTGGGGTCTCTCTGGTTTCCGCCCTGCTTATGCTCGCTTGGAACTGCTTCGCTCGTTCATGGCGCACACTGTGCCATTCATCGTCGTATCGGCAACGCTCTCTCCCGCTACCATGTCTGCCCTCGCACGAATTCTCCATTTCCGTCCAGGCTTCAAGACAATTAACCTGGGCAATATTCGGCCGAATATATTCTGGGAGGTCCGCACTGTTGACAACGGCCAGAAGACTTCGTTTCACTACCTGCGGTTTCTGCTACCTACACAAACCACGGCCAAGACTGTCAGTGCTATTCCCTCGACAATTGTCTTCGTTCCAAGCCGTGGCATGACGTCCCGAGTTGCTAACTATCTACGGGGCCTCTTGCCTGAGCCGCTACGCCACGAAACTGTGCTCCCGCTTCACGCAAAGTCGAAGCCTGCCCGCATCAGCCGTGTCCTGCAGAGCTTCGAGTCGGGGCGCACACGTATTCTCGTTGCTACAACGGTGGCTGGCCTTGGTCGTGATTTCCGCGACGTCCGGCGTGTTGTTGGCTACATGCCGCCCGAGAACATCGAGGCTTGGGTCCAGGAAGCCGGTCGAGGTGCCCGAAAAGAGTCTGCACGCTGTGTGGCTCTTCTGCTCGTTCCAAAGAGTATCTTTACGCTCAAGAAGGTCAAGGCTGAGTCACAGACTGACGCTCCGTCCGAGGAACCTGCCGCCACCCATGCTGGCCTGACCGAACCGCCCATAGACCCGTCTTCAGTCGACGAATCTGACGATGTTGTCTCGTATCAGGCTGCGATGGACCTCGTGGAAACTGACACCTACGTCAAGAAGCTGTCTGCTCCGATGCGTGCTTTCATTGCGCCGCATGACACGTTCAAACCTGGCGATCTCTGTCGCTGTCAGATCCTGGCTGGCTATTTCGACAACCCGACGACCCCGGTAGATCTCTGTGATGTCTGTCGTCAGCGCCGCAAGGGAAACACTGCGGTCTTGTCGCAGATGCCGCCGTTTATTGCCGACCTCACCCGTGCATCTGATTCTCCCACTGACGAGGACGACGACGCAGAGCCTGCACAGCCTAAGCGTCGCGCACCAGCGTCTAGGGTCAAGGAACGTTTGGCATCTGCTGTCGACGAGCTCCGGAAGTGGCGCATGACTGAATGGCTCGGGAAGTGGCAGGATACCGGCCTCACACTGGATGATCTTGTGCCCGACGAAACTCTTGCTGTCGTTGCAAAGTGCCTGAAGCTCTACACTCTAGAAGATCTGACTCCGCTACTTCCCAGCCACGTCCTTGAGCTGTTTGGACGGCAGATTCTGGACGTCATGCTCGATGTTTTGCAGGTGGAAGCGCAGGCCGATCACGAGGCAAGGGCTCGTCGTGAGCAGCAGAAGCAACAGGAAGCGCAGCGGCGAGCCGACGAGAAGGCGCGGGTGCGCATGGAGAAGGAGGCCGAGCGCGAGAAGAAGCGCGCTGACAAAGAGGCCGAACGCGCTCGCAAACTTGCTGAGAACCAGGCTCTCAAGGCGCTGAAGAGGTCAGGATCCCCGCGACCACCTGCCCGTCCACTCAAACGGAGCCGTGCTCTGAATGAGGTCACCAACTCTCCACCGCGGGCAGGGCCGTCTCGCCAACGGGCGCGCACGCCTTCTGTTGCTCTTCCCGCGTTTAACCTGCCTTCGTTGGCCGGCATTCCCGCTGCACGCGCCTCGCTTAATCAACCCATTCCGTTCCATTTCCCGCCCTTTATCTCTAAACCTACAGCTGTGAAGAAGGAGGAGTAGTAGCTGACCACTTTAGACTACAATCACTGCTGACTTGAGACGTAGATTGACGATTATTACTTACCCTTTATGAACTTATGCCTTATGCAGACAATATGATAACAAGACATCGTGATTATATTGATAGCTTCGAGAAACTCTCCGTTATCTCTTCGTACTCTATGGGAAGCGAGGGGTTTTCAAGACGCTCGACGAAAGACATGTAGCGGCGGTGCAACTCGCGTTCCTCCTTCCAATCGGCCAAGGTCTGAGGATTACGCAGCAGTGCGCGTCCACTAGCCTCGTTGTCCTTTGGACGGGCCGCGGACTGAGTTATTGTGCGACCAGGGACGTACTCTGTCACACGACGCAGCTTGAATCGCCGAAGTAGGGCAAGAACGTCGACAGTTGCATCAGGGACTTTGTGCTCCTTTGACCGATATGGGAGAGCAAAGTGCGTTGACATCTGCTGCATGGATGCGTCCAATAGTGGGATAATTGGCGAGATCTTCTTGATGTACTCGAGCGTCAAGTTTGCGCCGCAGCGGTCCTGCCATTCCTGGGACTTCGATGAGATCGTGATTCGGATCGATGCCAGACACGACTCACACGAAGCTTGCGATTATTATGCTCCTGGAATTGATCTGTTGGCAAGAAAGAATCTTGTCGGCCCTGCGTATTCACAAGCCAGCAGTTCTGCATTACAAAGTCCCTGTTTATAATTCTCAGACCGCGGAGTCACAGCGTCAAGGAACACATACCGCATCTCGGGTGTTGACTCGTGCTCAAGCCACTGGAACTGTTCGAGAAGCTCCGTGCCATATGCACCATTTCCTCCGCCTTTGAATGTAACAGCAAGTCGGGGAATCAGCAGCCGTAGAGCACCGACGTCGCCATGCCGCACGCGATCCCGCAGAACCTCTCGGAGGTTGAGATCACGATTGAGGCTAATCCTACTAGCCAAAACATCGTCGTAGAACTCAGCTTCAGACTCCTGATGGCGTTTGCGCTTTTTTGCACGCGCGGTTTGACCGGTCGCGGCGGCAGTACTGCCGCTAGCTGTACGGCGGCGTTTGGCTGATGGTGCATCACCGTCGCTTTCGTCCGTGTCGCTGACCTCAACGACATGGGGTAAATCGTCCGACCCCTCCGGCTGTTGAGTCGTGGCAGAAGCAGCATGAGATGCGGTGGCGGCGGCAGCAGCGGAGGCCGCAGTAGCGGCAGCGGCAGTTGCGGCGGCGGCGGCCTGATCTGCACTCAGTTTCAAATGCTGCAGGCCCACACTGGACTGCCGCATGCGCACGATGGTGTTGGCGCGCTGATGAATGACCTCCGGGTCCTCCTGGGACAAGACCCAGCGCACCAGGTCGGGAAGGGATGCACTGCCGGTAATCCATAACCAGCAGTCAAGAGTCGACGCAGCAAAGACATGGTGAAGAAACTCGTCGACAGTGTGATACTCTGGCTTGTCATTCGAAGCACTGAGACCCTTGCGATTGAGCGTATTGGCCTCACGCGCGAGCCCGTCGCTAGAAGCAGTCCCGCGATGCGTCAAGTAAACCTGCCGGTCGAGGTTCATCTGCACGTGAAACCAACCGATAGCCAAGTCCATGTAGCTCTTGCGGTCGTAGCTGTTCTCATCTTCGGCCTGCAGCTGCTGTAGACCACGAAGCCGCTTGATGGTAAGAAGGTCGCCGCAGAAGGGAATACCGTAGCCGTTGCAAATCTTCTGCCGCCCGTCCTGGCTGTCGTAGCCAGTTTGGCTCATGAACTCGTCGATAACGAGATCATTGCCCTCGTAGCTGACCTCGTCCAACGGCACCGTTCCCAGCATGTGATATGTCACCTTGCGCGGCGGCAGTTGCTGTATGGGCGCCGGCGGCTGTAGTGACGAGTGATCGCGCTGGGAACAGCTCGACAGCTCTGGAAGCGTCCATAATACAGAGACAACACGATCCACGGCGAATCCGTGAAGCGATACAGCCTCCTCGCGCCTGGAGAAGTCTTTCCAAGCAATGTAGGGAGCTCTAGCAGGGTCGGCGAGTCGAAGCTGAAGCAGCTGCTTCATCTTGGGGCCCCGAGTGAGAAGTGCGACCAGAAACTCGACTGGAACGGTGATCACAGTCAGAGCTGTACAGTTAACCCCAAGGCTCTGGTTGTAGACGCGCTGGCTGTCTGAGTGTATGTTGAACCGAAGGTTGTCGTAGAGCCCGAACCATGGCTTGTTCCAGACATTCTCCTGCATTTGTCGTTCCGATGTGTCGCACAGGCCGTCGAGAAGCTTGGCCACCCAGCTAGAACTCATAGAAAGCCCGAAAGCCTGCAGTAGGTCGAAGACACGAGTTGGAACACCGGCAGCCTTGAAGAACAGAGCATTCATCTTCTGCATCTTGCTGCGGTGCCAGGAGCGCGAGTAGGTGACCATGTTGATGACGACGACCGCCAGTGTGTCTGGTTTCTTGTCGGTGTTTTCGGCGCGCTGACGTTCCGTCTGCATGAGTTTGCACAGCAGCGCATAGAGACGAGGTGTGTGGGTCTTTACGTCGCTGGTAATAGCATCCAGAGTGATACTCTCAACAGAAGCAATGTCGATGTCGTCGTTGTCGTACACCGTCGTCGGCTCGTAGCTCCGAAGTTCAGCGAGACAGCAAGCATAGACATGATCAAAGGCAAAGTCGTCCAGAACTCCAGAAGCACCAGAGACAGATTTACTGCGCGACCTGCCAGTACGGGGAGGAGAAGCGAGCCGTTGCAGAAGCTCCGAGAGCCGAGTATCGTGAGCAAACGAGGTACGCGCGCCACGAACGCGCGCATCGCTAGTCAGTATAGGATCGCCCCAAAGCATTGCGTCCAAGACATCCATAAGCTTCATGTTGTGCCGTTCGAGACATTCTAAGACATCGTGAGCAGCTGCGAGAAGAGCGGAGCTCATCCTGGAGCTGCTACGGTGGTTGAAGCAAGCCGACTGCGCCCGCACCAGCTACGAGTCTGATATGCGCGGTTAAGACACTAATAACGCGCAAATAGTCGCCTTGAACCTTTATTTACGGGCGCACGAGCTAGGTTATCGCATTCCAGCGTCAGACGGTGGGTACTAGGCCGGCAAAGCAGCTGAACATACGTAGACACAAGATAAAGCAAACTTGAGCTTCCAAATGATATCCCAACACCTTGAATCAGGCTCGGGCGCGTGCACACGAAATTTGAAGCGAATACGATTACGGACGGTGGAGGTACGAAAACAGGGTATGCGCTACCATACGGCTTCTTCCAGGCCCTCTACGGTGAGCGCGAGCGATCCGGCCAAACATTGGCAAACACGAGGAACGAGTGTGCCATCGTGGCCGCGCACACACCGTACGAGGGCCAGGATCATCCAGGCTAGCCAAGCGCAACGACTCGGCAAACGCTGACCTGCCACCGCATGTTGAAATACGATGCGCGCGCTAGCGCGGTGCCACAAGCTGCAAATGTCGGTCTGGCGCGCCTTCTAGGGCCGCTGTCGAGGAGCGCGCATCTCGGTGTGCTTTTTCGCCGGACGCGCGCTGCAGCCGGACTTAACTCATTCTTTTGCTTGGCTTGGAAGCTTCTTGGTTCTAATGAATAATCGCGTGCGCTGGGATGCTGACGTTGAACGCGGAGAATGAGTGCACTGTGGATCGGTCCGCCCTCGCTGTTCATCTCCGACCCTGCTTGCGGCTAACGCGTTTCATATATGGCATGGGATCTACTAGCCCAAAGACTACGTAGTACAGTGCGCATTTAGAGATAAAGGTGCGCTGAAAGAGAACAGCGCGCGGCGCTGTGCTTCCTCTGCTCACCATGCCCTTTGCCGACCACAAAAGACTGCTGGTTTTCTGCGACGGTGAGCCCATCATCTCGATATATTCTGTTGTTTGGGTTCATACCGTTCAAAGGGACGAACCAGGATGGTTTAATTGCCAGTAAGCTGGCGTTCAGTTGCACGAGCAGGCGACGGCGTTGATTATTTTATATAGCCGATAATGGGACGAGCTTTGACGGCGACGAGCCGCTGTACTTCACCAACGTCCTTCGACTCTGTGCGTCCAATCCTCCGATTGGTGGTGAGGTCGTCTTTGCTCATACTCATATCAGCGCGAGCCGTGCTACAACGCGCGCCGAACGCCCATGAGTACGTCGGCCCCACCATTCACCGTCAATTAATTGACGTCTGAACAAATATTCCAGCGGGAAAGACGTTCTGCAGGTCGTTTACTACCAGTCCGGCGTCGGCACGGAGAGCGACTTCCGCGGTCACGCGTCCAGCTACGAGCTTGCGTTAGGTATGCAACTTCACCCTCTTCTTCGTGACGACACTAACGCCGGCCTTCTTCGACCTGTCCACGATAG
Source organism: Auricularia sp. M13 (assembly GCA_037042915.1). NCBI lineage: Eukaryota > Fungi > Basidiomycota > Agaricomycetes > Auriculariales > Auriculariaceae > Auricularia > Auricularia sp. M13. The sequence continues at coordinate 102,617 of JAXOIZ010000013.1, read as the reverse complement.
AGCTCTTCGGCACCGCCGTTGGTACGCTTTGCCCACGTTCAACGGCAAGGTCAAAGGCTGATGGGGACCAGCGCGCAAGATCCGCGACGCGTACGCGTTCATCGCGCAGAACTGGAGCCCAGGCGACGAGATCTTCCTGTTTGGGTTCTCGCGCGGCGCGTATACCGCGCGCAAAGTTGCCGGGCTCATCGTGCGCCATCGACGCCCAGTTTGAACTCCATTGAACTGACCTTACATACTGCGACTGGTAGGACCGTATTGGGGTACTGGACGTCACCCACATGGGCGACTTCTAGTGCGTCTTGGCTTTGGCCCGTGAGTTGCGACCCCGGACTGATTGGGATGATGTGACGTGCTACCGGGTAGTCCGTACTGGTACGCATTGGAGACGGGGAAAGGCAATGTCCCGCCAAGGCCGACGAAGCCTGTACCCATCCAGTAAGCCGCTCTCGCTCCTCAGTTATTCGCGTTCTGACCGCGACGCGCGGCAGGATTGTCGGCGTCTGGGATACCGTCGGCGCCATCCGCACTTCCTTGCTGCAGGTATCGATCGCATTCCGCAGTATCTCGCTCTCCTCTCCGCATCCTAACCAGTCGCGTCTCACAGCCATTCCCCGGTGAGGTGCACCGGCTCTCGATCCACGACTCGCTGCTCCCGCGCAACGTCAAGCTCGCACTGCACGCCGTTGCGTTCCACGAGAACCGCAACTGGTTCCAGGTTACGCTGTGGGAGGACCCGGCCGAGGACGAATTTGGGGACGCCGGCGCGGAGAACTTGGCTGAGGGCCAGCAGCTCAAGCAGGTACGTCCCTCGTTCAATGCGCACTCAGACACTGAATTGAATGATCGGGTGTTGCATTGCAGGTTTGGTTTGGTGGAGAACATTCGTATGTTGCGCGTAGCAATACTCTGACTCATGAGACGTCTGATGTGCCCTGCGCAGCGATGTTGGAGGAGGATGGGATCAGCACGAGCTGGCTGACATCTCGCTGTTCTGGATGGCCGTGAGCACCTTCCTTCTCACTCCCTCGTGTCTCACGCCCTTTTACGCATTCTCAGAGCGAATGTCAGCCCTTCATCGCCTTCGACGAAGAAATGCTGCTCCAGAACATCCGACACGCCGCGCCCGGCGAGCCACGCAAGCCGCTCTGGGGCGCCAGTGTTCCGCACAACTCGTACATGCACACCCCGCAGGCGCTCGCGCTGCTCGGGCACATCACCGCGCAGACGCGCCTGGCGTCCGGCGCGCTGCAGCGCCACGCACTCTTCCACCCGAGCATCCTTAACTCGCCCCGCCCCAGCAACGCCGCCAAGGCGCGTCACGAGCAGGAGCTGCGCGAGAAAGCCGAGCACGAGCAGGTCGGCCCCGGCCATCTGCCGCGCGTCGATAGCGCGTTCGACCCGCGCGCGCGCGCGGAGCTTAAGGGTGGGGACGCAATTGCTGTGGATGTGTACAAGGCGATGGGCAAGTACATGATCACGCTCGATGATTTGCAGGATAAGTTCGGACATAGCTGGAAACCGCGTCTCGTGCCGCTTGGACCGCTGGAGATCAAAGCCAAGGAGCGCTGGGAGAAGGGGCCGGATATCGTGAGTGGTTACCGTTCAAGCCATCTGAATGGCTCTCACTCACCATTGACTGTTTTCAGCCCGAGCACAAGGCGACGTACGAGAGCGCGGAGCAGTTCGAGAAGATCGTGCACGATACGCCCGCGCATGCTGCGCTCGTGCACACATCCTGAGTCTCTTTCATGATGTTACACTGGAGGATCGGACTGCTTCGCTGTCCGAGACTGCTGTTGCGAGGCGTCATAGCGAGCCCGTCATCATGATCCAGTGACTGGTTGTGGCATGTTCTCACTCGTAGACAATTGAATTAACCAACATGGCGACATGCTCGTTCACACCCGCTGCGTGGCGATGAATCCATCTCCCGTCACGTAAGCGCCTTGATGGACAACACGACGGTGCAACGATTGGCTCCTGTGTTGACGCCGCTAATCCGCTCAGAGCAGCGCGTGGTCTTCACCAGTAGTCGAGCGTACCCAAGGGAATGACGCAGCTATCACTGCTAGCTCCTCGGCAGGCGAGACACATATGGCGGTGCAAGTCTCACCGACAATGGGGTTACCGAGCGACGGGAGAAAGAGGACAGCGTAAAAACGCAGGTGATAGTAGCTATTTCCGTTCAGTATATCTCAGAGACTGCCTCTGGCGAATTCGAGGCGCGAAAGTGACCGGTCTGAGTGAATGCAAGTCGAAGAGCCAGTCAACATGCGCAAACAAACCGATGTTCTCCCTTTCTCCGCTCTACCGCACCAAGGTGTACGAATGCGCCACAGATACCCTCTGCGCCGCTTTTAGTGAGACTCAGGACGAGATTTCAAGGTAGCGCAGCTCGTCAACCCATGATCAATCTGCTCAATTTCTGATAGTGAGCAGCAAATCCGCTCAAAATTTGCAACTCCTCATCGCAGCGGGTGCAGCCGCCGTTCAAGCCGCCGCCATCGAGGCCTGCGCAGACTTCACAGAAAGGAAAAACAGCTCGAATCCTGATTCTATGATGTGCCTGCCCATCGAATTAACCGGCAAATGCTTCAGGATTCTCAATATTCGCGACCGCTTTGCTGTCTCGCACGTCTGCCGCGGCTGGCGCCGTGTGGCTCTCGCAGACCCATTGATGTGGACCACTTTGCGCATATCGTCGCGAAGGCCAGATGATCTTCACAAGCTATCGACCCTCTTATCACGATCACAATCAGTACCGTTCCGTCTGTCCTGGGACGTATCTCTTCGGCCCGACGCCTCTCGCGACGTTCTTGGAGACATGACGGAGGCGATTTCTCCGCATATAGGTCGTATGCAGTTCTTCAGAATCCAGTGCAATCTTCACAATCACCGGGTATGGTGTACCAAGTGTACATTTAACAAAATGGTTTCCCCGATGTCTGCCTGAGTTTCCGCGATGTGATTCGAAGTTTTATTTTCTGAACTTCGTTTATGCACGTTTCACCGCTGGTTGTAGTTTCCCAGGAAGGCGGATAGGTTTCCGCGCGCGGAAACGAGTTCCCGCTCGGAGTTGGCGATTCCCGCGCGCAAGACAAGTTTCCGCATTTTTTGTGTCTGGTTCCCGCTCATGTTGACTCGGATTCTTCGCGCTCGCGCAAACGACACTTACTGGTCACCTTCAGGCAACTTCACTTGATTTCAGATACAAGGCATCCATGCATCACAGCAAATCAAAAACGAAGATCTCTGCTCATAGCTCAGCAATTCACACACTAATTACAGTCCAGAAAGCGATGGAGCGTGTAGGCAGCTTGAGCCCAGATCACAGCACGTGGATACCACACCTCGTCTGGCAGTGAAACCTCGAGCTCACGGTTTCCACGCCGTCCATATGGGATCGACTCCAGCGGGGGATAGTTGTCGTCGTACTCGTCGTCGTGCAGGCCAAATCCTCGGGGGATGGAGTTTGCATCACAGACCTGCTGGAAGCACTCGAGGAAGAGCTCAACCTCCTCACTATCTGCGAGTGGGCAGTTGGTTTCTGGGACCGACACCGGGTCAGTTGCGTGAACGTTGGCCGCCTGCGCTTCCTCTATTTGGTCCGCAATATCTGTCAACGGGACACCGGTGAGTTGATGGCTGCACTATGCTCAACGAACGAACCAATCTCATCATCCGAATCACTGGCGTCCTCCAGCCCTGCACGGTCTTCGTTCACAATGCCATAGTATTCTTGAATGATGTCTGCATGCACGCCGTCGCAGTCGTCAACGTACACGCCATGTAGTGTCTGCCCTTCGAAGCACTTGTCCTGAAATGCCGTCAAGGAATCATGCAAAGATATGCTGGTCAGACGTACCACCGGGGAGAGTCCCTGCATGTCAGGGCCCGACATCGGATGATGATTCCAGTTCGCCTGAAACTCGAGCAGGTCGGTGTTGATAGCAGGAAGAAAGAGTCGGTGCAAGAGCCAAAGATGGACAGGGCGATTGGGGTCGAGACTGTGTCGCCGCTCGAGTCGCATGAAGAATGCGCGCCACCGATGGAGGCACTGCTGACCGAGGTCGCCCCAGAGGCGCTCGATCCGGGTATTGCGTGTGGAGCTGAGCCTGGCGTGAGCATATGACTGTCCATCACAAGACACAACGCACGGGCCCCAAATGAAAGACGCCCGATGGGGGCCACGGTACATGACCATGTAGACGGCGACCTTTGTGTTTTCTCGCCCGCGGTCAGCGCGCATGCGCGAGGGGAGGCTGTACTTGCGGATGGCCTTCTTGAAAAGCGAAAAGACCGTCGTGGCTCTGTTATTGTCGCTTGCACGTATGCCTGTTATCTGCAGCCCAGTCAGCGGCAGAGAAAGCAGAGCTAGGGCTTCATACGAGGCGGGAATAGCCATCAACAATGCCATGTACGACGATGCCCCAGCGAATAAGCTTGTGGTGGCCGTCCATGTGCCACAGTGCATGCGGGCGCGAGACCTTGTATGTCCGGCGCTTGATGCTACCCTGCTTGCGAAGGGCAATGCCAACACCGTCCACCCTGCGCATAGCCGAGAGGACGCGCTCGCGCTGGACGTGCAGACCCAGAATACGAAGATGGCTGAGGATGAATCTATAGCCCGCGTTTGGGCGTCGACGCCGATAATGACGAATCAGAGTATCAAGCTCGTCGTTGGTAACTTGAGCGTACGGTTTTGAAATACCCGCCTCGCGCATCCGCGCCCGAAGTGTATGCCGATGAACACCCGCCAACTTGGCAATGCGAGACCGCTTGAGTGTGCGGCCGGGTCGGAATGCTTCCTTGAGCCAATGGATGTCAACGTCCTTTCGAGGGCGCCCACGGCTTCCCGTTGGCTCCTCGTGAACGGGCTGAATTTGCGCCGTCTTGGCATTGTCCCTAGCCATCGCATCAACCCATGTGTTTGCAGCGAAATGGATTATGAAATGACTGACACACCGCGAGCAGCCTCAGCTGCAGAAAGGACACATCCAGACTGCTTTGCAAGTTTATTGGCGCACTTGAGCACCCATCGTCGGGGAAGATCTGACGCCTCAAAGGCTTCCAGGAGCGGTTTGCAATCGTCGATGATGCGGTCAAAGTGAATTTGCAATCGGACCGGGTCGACATCGCCTGTAGCGAGGAGGCGGCAGCCATGTTCGTAGGCATCCTGAAGCTTCTGGTATGCAGTGTGGAACTGTGGCGGCCATCGCCCAGCTGGAAGTGCGGGGAGCGACATGATGGCTTGCAAAACAGGAAGGCGTTCGGAGCTTCAAAGCGCGTCCGGCACCGATACTTGCGACCCTACCGACTGCTTATCCTACCCAAACCTGGCTGTGCGCGTAGTGCACGCCAGTAGCCTATCTCTTCATATAATGATTAAACTCGGTCAAGCCGGCGCAGCTGCCAAGAACTCGCCAATTTCCTACCACCTTAAATACTATGTCGTCGATGGCTCCTGCCAGTGCCTTGTTAGTGTTCAACTTCATGAAGATCCGTCATACACCCTGATCTGACACTGCTTTAGGTTACAAACGGCAATGTCATGCTGAACCTGCCAGCTGGACTGCTTGCGGGCGCTCAAAATTCTTCGCCAACGTCGTCAAGCTACAGCAAAATGATCCTGAAGTCGGCCGAATGGATGCCACAGCCGTTCTGCTGAAGGACGGATCTATCGAAGACTATGAAGCGCTGCTCGCCTATGTTATGCCTATGAGGTATTTCACATTTACGGGCAATGTGAGTTTATAGCTTATTATGGCTTGATACCAGTATACTAGATCAACAATCCCTCTCGGCGCGCACGACTCGCGATCTCCAGTCCATAATCATGCTTTCAGAGACTCTTGGCTTTATTTCAGAGCACCGCGCTGCCCAGCGAGAGCTCACTGGTCGCAGCATCGCCAATGACGAACAGGAGATGCTCGACAGTCAGCGGCCAGCGCGTACTAATCACCCGGACTATTTTGACAGGCTCCACGAAGGCCTTGTTTTCTGTGTAAGTTCTCTCTCTATCCGCGTGGTTCTCGCCCAAGTGACACCGTGTAGGTTTCTGCTAGTAATGTTTTGCTTCGCCTTCCGTCGCCGATCCTTGCTGCAAGGTCGGACATCTTTGCACAGATGCTGTCCACCGCAGAAACCGCCGCAGGAGAGACTGGAACGGTAGAATGTCCCATCTTCCTGCATCGTGGAACGATCCGAGACTGGGTTGCCTTCCTTCAGTGGATAATGCCACTCAGGTGCGCGTTTCGGGCTGCACTATGATTCACCTATTAAATTCCTCTGGGTAGAGCTGAGCACCAATGTCATCTCGAAACCAGAGGCACGCATGAGCTTCTGTCCATCCTAGACTTGTGCGATTACCTCCACATGGAGCCCGAAAGCGCCCTCTGCGCCACCGCACTCGATGGTCGCACAGGCGAGATATCTGCAGCAAAGAAGCTGTGGCTTGCGGACCGATACAATATCCCGCAGTGGCGTGCATCGGCCATTGACCTACTTCTCTATTTGTCGCTGTGCGACCTATCTCTTGCAGACATCAAGTGCTTGACCTCCTTTACCTGTCCGCCCAACTCATCAACTCCCTTCTTCACCGAATACGCCATGCTCTTCGCCAAAGTCACGAAGAATCGCCTCTTCTTTGCCGAGCACTTTGCCGAGCTCTGTCCAGCATCTCAGGCCTGCATTACAGACGACGAGACGCGACACGAGCATACCTGTCGCCCACATTGGGAGTATCTCTGGCGCCTCAACGTCGCGCCAATGCTCTTGCACCTCAACCGGCCGATCTCGTTGCACAAGGCCCTTGACGAAGTTTATGCTGAGTTTTTCCCCAACGTCCACCCTGACTGTGTTGCTGGCCAGCGCCAACGTATCATGTCGTCTGGTATTATAGACCGACCACTGGGCTGGATCCAGGCATTGGTCAAAAAGATGTAATATTTACCATCTTGTACTCGAAATCTAGGCACGCCCAGAGGCGTTTACTGTGTAAAGTCAGCCCTTCCCGTGTGCCCGATGCAAGCACAGTGCCGCTGAAGTCGACATTGTCGATGCGCATTGATATGGCAGTCACGCCTGCAGGACTTAAATGTGCGGTGCGGCCCGCAATGCTGCACGCGGCCACGCCTGAACCGCATGTCCCGCATGTTGGGCTGAATCCCGTTAGAGATAGGAGCAGAGGGGCAGCCTTGAAGGGCGCAACCACGCTCAACTATCAGGGATAGATGAATTTAGTCAGGCAGCCTGCACCTCATACAGAAGACTGTTCCTAGCGACAGCCACGAGCAACACAAACACCCGGGGACTAACGCCCAGTGTGAGTGTCAGCCGTGGCAGCTACTAAAGAGCACGTCACGCTGTACAGCGCCGAATGTCCTCGAGTCAACCCGCGCACGCATGTGGCACCCTCAACCTCGCAGGGTGCATGTGACCCCTATAAGCCCATACAGAGGTGCGGTCTGTAGCGCGGGTATTTCATGCGTGAACGCGCGCGCTGTTGAGCCCGTGCCAACGCCCAGCAAACCTGTACACTTGTACGGGCTGCTGGGCGCGTCGTCGGCGGGCGCGAGTGGCCGATGTCAGTGGGCACGAGTGCGCTGCCGGCCGCTGAGCCCGCACGAGCTCCCAGCAAACCCGTACACTTGTACGGGATGCTGAGCGCGTCGTATGCGGGTGGCCGATGTCGGCGGGCGCGAGTGCGGCGCCGGCCGCTGAGCCCGCGCATACGCCCAGCAGCCCGTACAAGTGGCTGCGCTTGTCATATTTGCGCGCACACGCCCAGGCGTGCGGCACAAGCCGGCCGTGGGTGGCCCCAGGCCATCGTCGGCGCGCGTGAGTGGCCGATGTCGGTGGGTGCGAGTGCGCCGCCGGCTGTCGAGCGCGTGCGAACGCCCAGCAAACCCGTACACTTGTACGGCCCGCTGGGCGCGTCGTAGGCCCGCGCACACACCCAGGCGTGCGGCGCAGGCCGGCCATGGGTGGCCATCGTCGGCGCGCGCGAGTGGCCGATGTCAGCAGGCGCGAGTGCGCTGTCGGCCGCTGAGCCTGCGCGGACCCCCAGCAAACCCGTACGTTTGTACGGGCTGCTGGGCGCATCGTATGCGCGTGCCGCAGGCCGGCTGCAAGTGGCCGACGTTGGCGGGCGCGAGTGCACCGCCGGCTGTCGACCGCGTGCGAACGCCCAGCAAACCCGTACACTTGTACGGGCCGCTGGGCGCGTCGTATGCCCGCGCACGCGCCCAGGTGTGCCGCGCAGGCTGGCCACTAGCGCCCGCCAACATTGGCCACCTGCAGCCGGGCCGATGTCAGTGGGCGCGAGTGCGCCGCCAGCCGCTGAGCCCGCGCGAACCTCCTGCAAACCCGTACATTCGTACGGGTTGCTGGGCGTGTCGTATGCACGTGCGTGTGCTCAGGCTTGGCGCACCGGCCGGCCATGGGTGGCCGATGTCGGTGGGCGCGAGTGCGTCGCGCGAGTGTGTGACCGACAGCGCTGACGACCGTCTTCGGCCGACGCACTGGCAAGTTGAATTCGGGGCCGCCACCACCGGCACGCGAGCTCGAGCTTGACTGCATTGTCCTCTGCTTCCGCGACGTGAATGGGCATGTGACGGTGGCTGCTGGGAGAAGAGAGAGACATGCGCCGTACAGCATTCTCGCGGTTGCGTTGCGACCGAGCGCCATGAGCACAATGGCCAAAAACCTAGGCAGTGAACAGACATCTGCGACAAGTCTACTCTGATTATGTAAGAATATTTTTGTGGCCACAAAGCCACACACCCACCTGGTCATATGTTCAAATGGTAGTAGTGCATGGCTGTGCTCGGCGAGCATGATGAGCACGCTGCAGCATACACCTCTAGGTGGCCGTATAGGCGCCTAGATGCAGCTGTGGCAGCATGCTGAGGTGCGCTGCACATCGGTATCGACGAGACGCGTCTGGCAAGAGCAACAGCCATGTTGTGATGCTCTATTTGTACACCGTGTTCCCTACCGCGTCGCACGTGACTCGTATATTCAACCTTCCAAAATATTTAGTGCAACATGAATTGAGAGTCCAGATCTGCATCAATTTTCATATAGAACAGAGTTATTTACATGCCTGCTTGGAAAATTTCTCAACTCTGAAACCTGAAGTCTGAGCGCCGAAGAGAACTGACTGACCTTGGCGCACCCACCAGGTATCCGGGCTTCATCACACTTTCTCAGACAGTAGTTAACGGTCTAATTCAGCAGTATCTGCACTCACTGTGCCTTACTAATTGATCATTTGCTTCAAATGTGACATTTGGTGAGCTGTCGAAGGACAAATACACCGGATTATCAGTGAAACTTGATATCGTCCCACCTTGAATCTTCAAGTGCCACTCCCCTGATTTCAAATACAGCCCTTGGAGGCTTGAATCAACTATATGACATAACCGCAGAGCTTGCTAGGCTATGCCCCATCGTCAACGAGTGCTATATTAATGACATTCGGCAGAGTGTGCAATCGGTTCACGCTCATAGAAGTATCCAGTATCTCTCATAATCCTCATAATCTGGGTTGTTTTCTCTGTGTCCTCTCACAGATGGATGCCCGAGGCCGCCGAGGAACGGTCATGGGAGGACTTCCCGACCCCAGTGCACGATACGCATCTAGACCGCCATACACATTCTCAGATCACAAGCACCACATGGTAATATGGGACGAGAGGCATGCGTACACCTTCCTGGTTCACGACGCGCATGCACTCGGGTGAGCAGCCGAGCTTGAGCAGCATCCGTGTCGCGTTGGGGGCTGGCCAACGGCCAGGCCGACCTCACTCGACCATTTCGACTGCTCGTACAGCTGGGCTACTGTCAGTCCGCGATGATCGTGGGATCATCTCCTACAACCCGAAAATTGTACCTTGACGGCATGACCCTGGCGGCGCAGCGCAATGGCAGCCAAGAGCCCGCCGATGCATGCTCCAAAAATTATGAAGCACAGCGGCGGGTGGATGAGGAGGGCCTAGACATTGTTGCTGCTTGGAAGTTGGATGGGAGGAAGACAAGATTGAGTGACCAGCGCCGCTGGACTCCGCGGTCATCAATCCGGTGAGAACGGCGAGAACGGCGTAAGCAGATGCAGGATTTTCAGGACCGCTAGCATGTGACTCAGTAGCAAGTTGTTCTGTAACTAGCCAGTTGGTTCCGGAAACACAAATAGACGGAGAGGCTTGGTGTTGTCACATAAGTGATGATGGCCAAGTGGTTTACCTACTGAGGTTACCTGGTGCGCCTTTGAGGTGAGGGTTCGATTCTCTGAGCAAGTATTTGTTTATTTTATCGAATCCCGGGCACAGGCCTAGTCACAAAACTTCCACTGGTTGAACAGTTTGCATTTCCGAAGACCTAGCACATGTTGAATATGAGACTGGGAATTCTTTAGTAATTTTGTCCGCGAGGTTGGTGGGGGTTACAAGCGTGGGGTTGTGTTCGGAAATGTAAGAAGCAAGCCAAGCAAGGTGTTTGCTGGCGCAGCCGGACGTTCTGGAATCGGGGATCCGGGTGTAATTGCCTCTCTTGCTCGCACACCGAGAGCACCGGCCATCGACAATGCCGCGTGGCTGCACCATCGAGGTCTGCCTTTGCAAGGTGTTCAAGGGCTCTACGCTACCTCGAAAGCTCTGTGCTCGCTGCAAGCACCCTGTCGAAGACCATGTCGATGACGACGACGATGCGGATGAGCCAGCGGAGCACCAGACGCGGAAGGGCAAGAAGGCGAAGGGAAAAGAGGTGGCCAAGTAAGCTGCTCACTCTGCATGTCCTTCTGCACATTTAATTCATAATTTCTTAGTGTTGAGGTGGACTCGGACAACAGCTTCTTCAGCAACGAGGAGGACAACATCAACACAACCGTGGACGACGTCTTTGCTCGCGCGCAGGCTGACCCTCGGCGTGCCAAGCACAAGATACGACCAAAAACGACGGTCGCCCAGGGTCAGCGCGAGGCCTTTGCTGGTTTGACCGGACGCACTGTCGCCAAAGGCAAAGGCAAAGGAGTACGTCACAAGATATCTTGATTTACTGACTGCTGAACCCAACCAGGGCCGCCCGTCATCTGCATCCAAGCCCGTGCAGGTGGCAACGGTGGTGCTGATTCCACTTGGGCTGGTGTGTTTTCCGTTGTCTACGTGCACATCTGCTGATGTGCAGCCAGTCCGCAGGTGAAACTGAGGAGCGGCAGGACGTCGAAGTCACGTGTTACGACCCATGCTCGCCCGACCCTTTCCGCCCTTCATCTATCCTGCCTCGCTCTTCCTTCATCCCGAGTATATCCATCTTTCACTCGATTCCATTCGCTTACCTTCGCTCACCTTCGCTTCGCTTCCTTTCCCTTCACTTCCCTTCGATCCTATCGGTCTCGCCTCGCCTCCGCATCGCTCCGGTCGACCCGGATCACCTTCTAACACATTCTAGTATCTTTCTAATCATCTTCCGTCACTCCCTTTCGCTTCCTAAGCACTCTGTCATCATCCTGACTCACTCTGCTCGATATCGGATCACTCTGACTGCGATCACTGCGCATTCCTGTGTTTCGTACTTCTATTGTTGATCCGACCGGTCTAGCAGTTACCCGAGTGTCTCCCATGTGATTCTGTGCTTTCCTATTTGTATCCTTGCCTCGCTTTGATGTACTCTAGTTCGAAAACCGATTTAGCAACGAAATAGCAACAGCCTAGCTTCGTCCCACCTCACTAGAGTCGCGCCACTCAATCCGGCTGCTCTCCTCGCTCGCCTCGCTTTCGATCGGCACCTTCGGCTCACTCTTCCTTCTATCGACGCTCGAGTACCTCGACTACCTCTCGAGCGCCCCCGTTCGCCCACTACGGGCTCCGGGGGCCATAGGTCATCTGTCGGGCCACCCGTCAAGGTTCCCCATCCGCGCCTGGCTCCCCGTCTTAGACATCGGTCTATCGGTCGATCCGAGGCGTTCTAGTCGGTTCGGTCACGCGCTTAACATCACGACATTCAAGAAGCCCGACAAGGGAGTTCTGAGTACTTACAAGCGCTACAAGCTCGTGCACCGCGCCCACATGAACAAGTTGACCGCCATCGATCCAACTTGGGACCACGAGCGTGCTGATCGACTGGTCGCGGCGCTGTTTCCTGAGGCTCACGCCTGGCTGCTGGACAACGTCGCTGAGGAACTTGCAGATGAGTATGATGACTACCAGTGGGATCAGGGCACAGATGCAGTTTGGCGCGTCCTCAGTCACATGGGCTCAAACAAACTGGTGCTTGTCGATGACGACTGCCCAGCGGGTGACGACTTGGTGCAGGCGCGCATTACGCAGAACCAGTCCGTCGCTAATCATATTATTTTCTTGAGTGAGTTTGCGGACCAACTTTTACCGATTACCGCTGATATTCCGTTAGTCTCCCGTGTTCGAATCCCAAGCAAAATTTACATGTCATGGGGGCAGAAGAAGGGCAAGTATCTGTCGTATCCATTGGTGCTGTTATTGACGAGTTATCTTAGCCATCCCTTCGGCTGCATCGGCAAGCACGTCTCGGCTCCCCGGTATGTACATTGCACATGGTATTTGCAAGACGTTGTTACTGACAACACTCAGATGACGACTCAGAGAGTGACGACCTCCGGCATAAACGCAAGAGTGCCGTCGTCGGTAACTACATATTTTATCTCTGGGAGTGAGCTCTAATGCACAGTTCTTAGACGAGTCAAGCGAGAGCGACAACACGACTGCTGTGGCAGCGCCAAAGAAAACCGCACCAAACCTGCGCCCAAAGAAGAAGGCCAAGGTGGATGCCCCGGTGACGAAAGGCAAAGCGGACACTGTGTTTGACGGTAAGACGTCGGTGCTCCCGTGGACCTCACTTATAACATTTTACAGTTGACGCATGGCTCACCACACCCGCGGACGACGACTCGTTCGGATTGCATGACTTCGACTTCAAAACCGAGACGGAACCCGTTGTAATTGGTGCGCTACTGCTTTTACCGTGCTCATTGACTGACATCCCATAGACTCGGACAATGATCGGGCTGTAGATTCTCCTGGTGCCAAGGGTGATCCGGAACCGCCTGCAGTGCAGCCAGCGGGTGAGCTGAACCGTACTTTTTGCTGTGCACATCTAATTGCTTCTGTGTACTCCCAACAGGCCCAGCTCTTCCGATCGACTTGCGTAGCCTGCCTGCCCGTCGTCCGCGCCAGCCAGTGCATGACCCATTCGCGTAGCGCATTGCTATTACCCACGCCGATGGCAATGCTGACCGAAAGACTCGTATGATACTGTTAGATATTGCCGTTCTGTTCTCTGCTGTCTGTTGTCCTGGTCCTGCTCTCTTGCTCGTCTTTGCTATCACTTTCTTGCTGTCAACTGAATCCTTTGCTGTATTTCTTGACCCTGATGTAGCCAATGCCTGATAATGCAGCCAATTCTGTGCTCTGACCTCGCAATATGGCATTTCTGCCTGCCTGTTGAAATTTGAGTCATGTGTATATTCGGAAAATCGCGGGGGTTGCACGGAGTTGACGCGCGGAAACGCGGTGTCGCGTGCGGAAACCCAACATCGCGCGCGGAAACCCAACGTCCCGCGGGCGGAAATAGTCACCTGAGAGCGGAAACTGCCAATCGAGAGAACAAACCGATTCATGTGAGAGAAAATTCCCACCGCATGCCCGGGAACCTTGGATTGTGACTCAAGTAAAATATGTGAGAAAACTCGAAGACACATCGCGGAAACTCGGGAAGGCATCGGGGAAATGAATTTATTAAATGTACACTCGGTACACCATAACCGGGGCACCCTTGCCCGCCTCTGCGACCGTGCTGCCCCCTTGCTGCGGATTCTAGTGCTCATGAATCAGCCAGACGATCCCGTCATACTCCCAGGACTCTGGAAGGAGAGTTCTACACCGCGCCTAGAGAGTCTTACTGTCGGCACTTTCTTGGTGCCGCCCACTTTTGAGCCTCTGCCGTCTCTGCGGGAATTCCGAGGAGATATTCGCTATCGCGCCTCTATTGGTCCCCAGAATTTTGGACTACGTAACTTGTTCAACCTGTTTCCGCGCCTTACATGTCTCAGTCTGTATAGGATCAGCGTCGAAGACTTGTCTGCGTTCCCACCCTTGCCCTCGTCACTCAACGATGTCCTGCTCGACCCCAAGGAAGGACGCCTTGTAGACTTCACTGCCTTTGTCGACAACTGGATGGGCAATACAGTGCGACGCTTCCAGGCATGCTATGCCAAGCGCATCTCGGCCACCATCGACGCATTTGCGAAGAAGGCGCGCGGGACATGGGCCCTGAGTATTAATGCGCGCAGGTACAACGATCCTGAATCTACTTTCGAGGACGAGGAGAACGGCTTGTACTACAGCGTCCGCACCGTCGTAGATAAATGGTGGCTCGGAGAACCATGGATGCGCTGCTTGGACCGCCTGGCATCGCTGACTCTGCCTTGGGGCGCGCTGCTGGATCTCGCATCAGAGAGTGTGGTCTGGGAAAGGAGCCTGCCGTCTCTCCGCAATCTCAGCATTACGGACAACGAGAGGAGACGACTCGGGAGGCTGACGTCGCAGGCGAACTCTCAGTCCACGTCGCCCATACATGCTGTGAAGCTCGAGACGCTTGCCGTCGCGAACAAACACTCAGAAGAATGGGTCGCGGTCCCAGATGCGATACCCCTCCTGGTTTCCTATGGTCCTGCGCAGCTGGAGACGGCGCGAGTTGAAGTTCCACGGCCGACAGAGCTTGTCGAATCGGACGTCAAACTCCATGCCCTTGTGCGACTGGCTCGGTACGTACGACTAGCGGAGGAGCGCAGCAACAACGTTGTGGCCGAGTTTGTCGACGGGGAGCAGGTGAGCGGGCCGCAGCACTGGCCGTCGGACCCCGGTGCGTAAAATTGATACTCTCATCATTTGTCTCACCAGAGCAGGGGAAGTATGGACTGCCTCGGAAGACGAAGACGAATGGTGAGGCTCGTATGGGTACTCTGAGAGGAGACGTGAAATTGCGCGTCGAATGTTGGGGTCGAGAACACTGTCAATATGAACTTTATGGTCGGCGAGGGTGTCCAGTCTGTGCCGCGGCAGAGAATCGCAAGCTATCTTCAGTGCTCGGAAGGTACTTGCATTACCTCCGAGTAGTGTTTCAGTTTATACGTAGCTTGGATGTTCCGGCACGGCGGAGAGCAACTTGAGCTGCCACAAAGGAGGCTATAGAGACACCCTCAGGCTGTGATTGCGAGCTGGACTGCGCACAGGTTCTCAGGGTCCGGGGTTTCTTTCGAAAGCCTCGTGCATAACACGCGTTTCGCAGGCAACTCGCGGCCGGATGAGTGAAATCGCAGGTGCTACCATTGTCGACACGTGTTACCCTCCATCGTGACTGTCGAGACGCGAAGGGTGTGGCAACTTTCCATTGTGGTGCCAAGGAGAGCGTCTCTGTGCATTGTCACTAGGTTATAAATACCGGCGTGCGCGGCGGCGATTTCCCTCACGCGGCACCCGTCCCAAGCCTCGAACAATGAGCAACCCAGCCGATGCTGAATTGCTAGTAAGTAACGTGAAAGGATCTCAGGTCGTCCTTTGCATGATGCCTTTCTTGCAGGACCGTATGCAAATTCGTTTCTCTCAGCGTGACGAAAAGACGGGCGAGGTCGTCATGGTTCCTGGTATTCTAAAAGGGTACAGGACTCGGGCTTCCCGCGACGGCGGCGTACGTTTCTAGCATATTGTCCTCTGCGATACCACCGTTGATGGACCTTACTTTGCAGGACCCCGTCGTCTATTTCAGTTCCTGGGAGGCTCCGCCGCCTCCTGAAGTTACCAATGTCACTGATGACAAGATCTCCGTCAAAGATTACAAGATCTCTCATATTGTTGGAGGACTGTCTGTCTTTGTGCTAGGACTTGGACTTGGGCTTTCTTGGTATCTGCGTTAATTTGAGCAATGATGATCACAGCCCGCTCAGTTAACCAAAGGAGCGACGCCGTCATAGGTCTTGATCGATCACGGTGTCTTTCACTTTCTATCAGAGTAAGGCCACATTCGCGAGGTTGGATTTGTGAATCATGTAGAGCATGTGAAAGGGATTGCAGCCTACGCATCAAGCATCATCCATGACGAGACGAATCTGAATACCAAGCAAATCGGTGGGATTACGGTCTAGATATCTGGGAGCAAATAACAAGCAAGAGTCCATTCAAGTCGTTTAAGCGTGCATCAGCCCTCGAGACATTCCCAATCCGTAATAGAACGCGTAGCCGACAGCGACATCGCAATATATCGCGCACCGCACAGCTGCACCAGCGGCGCGCGCCTGCGCGACTCGCGCTCGTCCCCAGGCACGATATCCACCTCGATGTCCAGCATGCGTAGGCCACTGTACACCGGCAGGTGCGCAAGCATGCGCGCTAGGTCAGTCGCACGCGCGTCGGTGAACTCGGAGTAGAGCACGCGCAGACGGTGCAGCTGCGGGCGCAGGACGTGGCAAAGTTGGAAGAGCGCAAGGTCGCGCTCCATGCCGTGCAGTGTGAGCGACTCGAGCGTCGGTGCGCATGCTGCGAGGATTGCGGGGTCCGGGATTTCGTCCATCCGTAGCGCTCTGAGGTTCTGAAGGACGGAGAGCGGGACGTCGCCCATCAAGAGCGGCGAGGAATAGTCGAGCCCGTTCCAGCGCAGACCGAGTGCGAGCCGCTCGAGTGTGTAGCGAGAGTGGCGAAGGAGAAGGGCCCAGCCGGGGAACGTCTGAGAGAGTACGAGGCGCCGAAGGCGCATGCTGTCGGGCACTGCGGGAAGATGCGTGCCTTGTGCCGCCGGGCGGATTCGGTTGACGTCGACCGTGAGGTCCTGCAGGCGCGACATGTGCACGAGCATAGCGAAAAGTCCGGGGACACTGATGGCGTCGTACGGTGACGATTTGACGAGTTCCAGCTTCGTCAGGCTCCCGAGTGCCGCGAGCAAGAGCGGGGTCGACTGAAGAGCAACGAGCCTCGGCGCACCAGATGCGACGTCATTCAGGACATCTACAACGGCGTCCTCCAATCTGACGCCGTCTCTTTCGGGCGCGGTACGAGAGGGATGAAGAGCGCGAGATTGAGTCTGAGGTCGTTTGAGGAGGATGCGCATCTTGGTTCTTAGTTGGAAAAGCAGGTCTATCACGGCCTTTATATCCGCCGCATACGCCACGCGCAGTGCACTGTATCCAAGGAAACGTCGGGAAACGGTAACACCGTCAGACAGAACAATGTAGCACCCAAGACCTTGTGCGAGCATTGACCACAACCATAGATCCGCATCAGCGATGTAGCCCAGCTACCCAGAAGTGCTGCTGAATAGAATTGGACAAAGCCGTGGACATAGCGCGCGGGGTAAAGAAGCGGAACAATGCCGCGCGTTGCACAGCAACCAGACGCCGACAAAACGGGACGAGGACAAGGTGCGGAAATAGCCGCAGGCACGCTTGTCATCCCGTCCTGGCCGACACCGAATCGAGCCACGTCACTTGACGCTCCAGAGTCCAGGCTGCCGACTGAAGGCCCATTGACTCGCCTGTACGCTGCGCTCACGCAGTCCTGCACCAGCTTTGTTACATGCGCTCGTCGCCCAAATTCTGAACTGTGCTTTTCCTCACTCGCGCGCGCAATGCTTCGAGGTCTGGTAATTTGTTGCCGTGTTGGACTCGTCGTCGCGAAGGCCGCTGCAAACTCGCATTTTGTGAATCATCTGCTCGACCGTACCAATTGGCCTGCTCAGGTGACCCTCGAGCGCAGCGCAACATCGGCTTCGAGGACGCCGATAGCCTGCGACCAGGCGGTGTTCAGCCTCTGCTTCAACAGCGACCAATGCAGCTACGCGGCCGCCTGATCGAGCGTCTACGGCAGCTTCCTCCCGCTTGGTCGTCTCTGTGCTGACTTTGGTTGGCTGGTACGGCTGCGAAAGGTATTGTATCAAATTTGGATCTCTTTTTTCTGGCGGTAAATACGGAGTACGTTTACTTCCCTGGTGGATCATGACTCAAGCCGTTTCAGAATGGCCTGAACAATTGCAGCACTGGCTGATCGGCGATCGCACTGCAGCATCCGCGCCAGCCATCCCCGAAATTCTCGCCCGTTTCGAAATCGACGGCTGGTATAAGACTCGGTTAATCCTCATGGATGAAACTCATCTTCCCAAGCATACAACGTCCCGACAACGAGTCCGGTACTCACGTCACGTATTCCACCACTCTTACCCAAACCACACTCGTACACCCGCCACAAGAAATGTCTGCAATTACAGCACCCCGCGCTTCTCCCATCATGGAGCGAGGTCCGGCACAGAGCCCTCTCGCCCTCGATGGCCTGCACGCGCGCACTCACCAGGCCTCCGAGTCTCGCAAAGCCGCGCATCCCCTCGTCGGCCTTGGATTCGACTTCCTGCAATCGATGGAGATGCCGTGCATCCACCACGTGCTTGAGGAACAACACTTCGACTCGGAGGAGGAATACACCGGGACGCAACCGGAAATTCTCCCGTTACGCACCTCAGCGCGTAGAAACATGTTCGACAATGGAAGCCCGTACGATTTCGATTTCCTCGACGTCATGACCCCCCTCGGGCCCTCGTACGCTGAGCAGAGGCTCACTCAAGCGTATTCGGCGATGCTAGTCGCCGTGCGGTGTTACTGCCAGCCCGCGGTTGCGGCCGTCGTCCCCGCGTACAACAGGGCGCTGGCGCTCGTGCAGAACTTGAAGCCCTGTGCGACGATACGAGGAGGGATGCAGACTAGCGCCTGTGCAGCGCTTGTGGCCCTCTTTTTCTTCGCCGCCGTTTATCGAGTCGGTGTCTCCTGTTCTGCATCTTCACAGTAGATACTCTATATGTGATGAATATCAAGAGTGCCGTTCCCGTAAGTATCCATGACGTTGGGAGGCTCAGTCATCATGGTCACGCAGACTCGATCAGTTTGACAGAATGAGGCACCGTGACGGCTCTCGCATGCTGCTTTGATTTAATTGGCCATCGTGGACTGCCAGTGACAGCCACTAGCAGACTGAGCAGAGTTTTGGTTCGAAGATAAAATTGCTACTGTATCTTGTCTTTCCGTGACTGACTGACAAACCGGGCCTGGCTGACCAAAACGGCTTACATATCGACGTGGAAGTACTGCCAGTGTAGATCGCCGGTGCGAAGCATCGGGTCGATCTTCTACCTACCTACCTTCCACGCGTGGGGCCAGGGTACGTACCGTGCCAATTGGCAGACTGTGTTCCTGTGGCGTCGAGCTTTCACCCTCAAGTCCGAATATTCATCTCAAGGATGGGCTACCGGCGTAATTCAGTGTGCATGGAATAGACTTGATGTTCAACTGCAACTCAGAAGTGTAAATATACTCTAGGCCGGCAGTCATTCCGGGAATGAAGCACTGACAGAAGCGTATGTACACTATATTTACAAACCGGCGTTCTCACCCCACCGGCGAGATCTAGCTTAATACGTACTATAGCCACCGGTGACATATCCCACGTAAGAATAGAATTCGCCATTCGCCGGTGCGGTATGTAAATATTTGCCGGGGCGGGCCAACTCAAAGAGTATAAAGAGGCGAACCTCTGCTTCTTTGATTTGAACTTGAGCCAGAAACCCACCTCGAGTCCACCCAAGCCATTACCCACCACATCCAGCGCGTTCTCATGCACTTAGCCTCATTCGCCCTCCTCTCCTCGCTCCTCGCGGCGCTCGCCCTCGCCGTCGGAGCCGCTCCTGCTCCCCAAGGCCCCGGCTGCGCGGATCCGGACTGCTGCAACTGCGTCACGGTGGGCGGCCCGGGTGCGTCGCTCTCATTTTCGTTGCGGTGTAACGTGCTGACTGAGTTTGGGGGAACAGGAAACTAGGGAAGCGCGCTGCCGGGACGAATGTTGAGGTTGTGTCGGAGATGTTGAACTTGGAGCTCGAGATGAGACTGTGATTCGTGCGGCGGTGAAGGATCTAGTACTAGCACTGTATGAGCAGTCTCCGGCTGCACGCCATCATCGTCATCGTCATTGAACGCCCGGGCGTGAAGAATGCGTCTATGATTCAGCTCGAGATGTGAAGAATCCATGCTCTGCGCACTGCCGCGCGATCCCCGCTGGTATTCCGAGAACTTAGTGGGAAGTCGGAGCGCGCTCTCCGATTCGGCGCGGTTCTGCAGCGAAGTATTGCCTAACAGAGTTCCGGTTGCGAAGAAAGAAGAAATGAGGTGAGACAAAAGCTGTTGCCTCGTCGCCAGCGGCGTGACGCACACATCGTACAGCACCCAGGATGATGCATATGGTCAAGTCGCCATCCAGTACACACTCCAGCCGCCAGTCACAGTGTTTCTGCTCTTCAGCGTAGCCGGAAACGTGCTACAATTGCGAGATCGAGATGTCCGAGTCGGTGCCGAACCACGCGCTCGACAGTAAAAGGGCGGAAATAGAAACTCCAGGACATGCTGACAGCAGTGATATAACCAGTAAGGCTGAACGAAGCACAGCGAGCTTGACCGACCAGTGAGCACGAGAGCACCTCCGACGAACGAGCCGATCTACCCGGAAGCGCACCAGACCTTCGAATACGAAAATGCAGCACAGACCGCGGGGTGACGAAACGGGACAATGGAGCGTCCTGTCCCAGCCAAAACGGGACGAGGACAAGGAACGGAGATTGCCGTTTGCACGCTTGTCGTCCTGCCTCGCCGGGACCATGTCGTTTCACGCTCTGCGCGCCCAACGGGAGCAGCTACTGGACTTTCTTTACGCTGCGCGCGCGCGCGGTCCTGCGCCAGAAGTCCTGACTGCCGCGCCCTCGTCGTCTGCTCTGTCTCACGCAGTCTATCGTCCCAGCCGGTGCTGCACCTGTCGGATTCGGCTGTGACTCGTGCACGCTATTTCTTTTTACCGCTGAGTAGATCTTGGCGATGCCTACTTGCTCTGGACCACCGGGGTCCGTCAGGTTGCTGTAGCTGCATTGGCGCCCAGGAAACAAAGCTCGGGATCTTGACGTCTGACAATGGTCTCCCCCTTCCAGGTCAAGCCGTACACGGACGATGCTACTAATCTGTCATAAACCACAGCATTGCTTCTCTGGACAAGCGGCCCTCAGTCTACCTTGGCGCGTGACAGAGACTGTATCCAGCGAACGTAAACGCGCCCGCATTCTTCCGCAAAATCGCGCCCACCGACGCGCAGCAGACGTTGTCCGTGATCTTATCTTGAACTATGGCGCCCGGCGCATCGGGTGTGTATCTTCCGGCCGCTCCACTCACCGCGCGAACATCACCGTCGTAGTGCTGTAGGAGCCTAAATAATTCGTCTCCGCGCACGATCACATCCCCGCCGCCCGCTGGACATCCAGGACATCTTCCAGTTCCGGGATATCTAGTTGCAGTTGCCGTCTCGATGGCCAATGCTACGGGAATGCTATCCGTACTCGGCGTGCGCAGTGTTGCCGGCCCGGCGCACAGACCCCAGTGGCAGGGATACTCTGCGTGACGCCCGCGGACTTGCTCAGGTCGGCAACGTGTCGCACTCCGCTCGGAGACGCAGCCTGAGGTTCTCGCGCTCTGAGTCTGAGTCGGTGCAAACAGCGAACATTTTCGACCGGCAACCTGAGAAACTTCAGAAGTGGGCCCCGGGGTCCGACGCGACGAGTTTTGAATGCGGCACGCCCCTTGCTTGGATTGGCCGTGAAGACTGAAGACTGAGCAGCCTGAGAGTTTTGGTTCAGAGATAAATTTGCTATCGCGTCTTCCAACCTGCAAACCGGGCCTGGTTGACGAAAACGGCTTACGTGGAAGTACTGTCATTGTAGATCGCCGGTGCGAACTTGAAGCACCGGGTCGATCTCACTGATGGGGAAAGGTACGTACAATTGGTCGATTGTGGCGTCGAGTTCTCCCTCGAAATTCGACGATTCACTAGCACTCAAAGTGCATGAGCAAGGTGCGAGATCATGAGCGGAACCCAGAGTACATGCGAGGGTCTCAGGGACCGACCTGCCAGTGACTCGTCGCAATTACCCAGAGTACTGTAAATATAGTCCGGCGAGCTCACCGGTGAATAGAGACGTGTACAGTATGTTTTGTTAGGAACCGGAGTCGCAGAGTCGCCACCGGGGTGATCTCCCATGTAAGAATAGAATTCGCCATTCGCCGGTGCAGTATGCAAAGATTTGCCGGGGCGGGCCAACTTGAAGAGTATAAAGAGGCGGCCCTCTGCTTCTTCATTCTGAACTCGAACCTGCAAACTACCGCGAGCTCGCCCCCATATCCAACGCGTCCTCATGCACTTCACCTCATTCCAATTCGCCCTCCTCTTCTCGCTCGCCATCGCCGTCGGAGCCGCTCCAGCTCCCCAAGGCCCGGTCTGTGCGGATCCGGATTGCTGCAACTGCGTTGGGGGTGCGTTCTCATTTTTCGTTGTAGTGTAAAGACATCGGCGTGCTGACTGCGACAGGCAAACGCGCTGCCAGTATGCAGGTTGATATTGAGGGGCTCGCAGTGGAGACGGTGAACTAGGAACTGAGACTGATGCTCTGAATTCTGAATGCCCATCGTCTCACCGTCATTGTCAATGAATGTCCACGTCGGGCTTGAGAAATGTCTGTTATCGTTATATCATGCTCGAGATGCTGCGTGGCAGACGGTGGCGATGGGCAGTGGACTCGGAGCGCATTGAATCTTCGTGTTGGAAGGCCGTTAATGCTATTGCCGGACGGACTCGGAGTTCCGAGCCGTCGCGTACAGGAGCGCCGTGAGAGGCGGCATAGCATCCACTGGCAGGTCTGAATCGATGCGTATGATCGAGTCGCCATCCGGAACGCAGTCCTGTAAGTAGCTCCTATTGCCGCTGGTTAGGATAACCAGAAACGTGCCGCGAGCCCGTCTCGGCTCAGCTTAGATCTCGCTGCCGAGCAAAACGCCCGACAGCAGCGGGGCGGACGAAAGCTGCAGAAAAGCCTCCAGACAGCTAGACAGCGGTGGTGACATCGACAAGACCCAGCAGCGCTGCCGGCAGGTCGCCGTGCACCCTGACAGGGACGCAAGAAGGAAGGAAGGAAAGAAGGGAGTCGAGCGGGGAAAGAAGCATGTCCGGCCCTGTTGACCTGTGGTTATTCCCCGTCGACGAAGGTCGAACGGCGCAGAGCTACATACATAGTGTGTGCGTCACTGCCCGCCAATGTCGATGGGATCTGGGGATATATGTATTGCGTGGGGTTGAGGTTGAATTGAGGGTCAAACACGGGAGCTCATGGCGGTGTCGCGCTTACCGTCAAAAAGCAGGGTTCTGCACGGCAAGGAAGTGGAAGAATGCAAAGGATTGAGCAACACTTAGATCATAGGCACGGTCGATCGGGAGAGACACCGTCAAAGGGGCCTCCGGCAGTGGAAAAAATATCACCAAAATAAAACGCGCAGGTCGGGGCGGACGGTGTGGGGGTCGGGTGGATTGCAGGGTGGCGACGTCGCGGGCGTCTATCGATGCTCGCGGGAGCAAAAACATGTGGCTGGCGCCCGGGGTCGGCGCGGCGTTCCACCGTCCCGTCCTCGCCCGCCCGCTTGCCCTCGCCTTCTCCGCTGCCCAGGATGCTGCTCACCGCGGCGCTCGAGCGCGAGCTGCACGACAAAATCCTCGCCTTTGCCGCCTCCGCGCTGCCCGTCATGGCCCACAGGTGAGTCTAACGTCCGGCCCGCAGCGTTTATTGAGGCATTGCATTTTTGCAGCGGCGACGGCCTGGCGGCGGACAGCGCGGTGTCGGCGCTGCGCGCGGACGTGCTGCGCGTCGCCGCGGGCGCGCTGGACGACTTCGCCGCGGCCCGCAATGCGCGCGCGCCGGTGAGCCGGACGCTGCCCACGGAGCTGCTGCAGCACGTCGCGGCGTTCCTGCCCTTCCGCGCGCTGGACGCCGCGACGCGCGTGTGCCGGCGCTGGCGCGCCGCGCTGACCGCCGACGCGTCCTTGTGGTCCACCATCAATATCGCCTTCCACTACACCGGCAGTGGCGGGCACTGGGCGGACGCGCTGCGGCGCGCGCTGGACCGCGCGAGGGGCCGCTGCAGGACGCTGTGCATCCAGGCGGCCGTGCCGGCGCTGGCGGAGGAGGTGCTGCCCGTGACGGAGCTCGTGTGCGGCGCGTTTGGCGGGCTGCGCCATCTGTGCGTCGCGCTGGACGACCTGGAGCTCGGATCGCCTTGGGCGTGCATCCTCACGGCGCCCGCGCCGGCGCTGCGCACGCTGCAGGTGCACGCCGCGTCGCCCAAGTCGCTGCGCCTGCCCGACGGCCTCTTCGCCGGCTGCGCGCCGCACCTCGTCTCGGTCATGCTCGTCAACGCCTACCTGCCCTTCTCGCTCGGCACGGCCAAGGAGGCGGCGCTGCAGGCCGTCTGGGACTTTGGTTACTACGCCATGCCGTTCGTCTCCACCGCAGACGTCCACGCGTTTTGCGCCGCGCTGCCCGCGCTGAGCGACCTCACGCTCGTCGCGGACCAGTTCGACGGCGAAGAGACGCCGGCCGGCTTCGCGCCGCCGCCGCTCGACCGCCTCTGCCTGCGCGGCTTCGTGCCGGACGGCATCCTCGCCGCGCTCGCCGCGCGCGCGGCCGAGCTGCGCATCCTGCAGGCGAGCGGCACGCTGCGCCAGATGGCGGTGTCCGCGCCGGGCCGGCTGAGCGAGGTGTACGTCGTCGCGGAGCCGTACCGCCGCCACGAGGCGAGCCTGGTCGTCAAGTACGCCGACGGGACGGCCAGGTGCATCGAGTACGAGCCGTTCTTCGCCGTCCTCGACGCCCTGCGCGCCGCGCGCCACCGCCTCGCAGACGTCCGCGTGCTCGCGATCGGCGATGCGCTGCTTGCGCTCGTGTTGGGTGATTGTGCGCTGCAGAGTGCGTTTAGTGGTTTGGAGGAGCTCACGGTTATATTGGGCCACGAGCCCGCCGTGCCGTGCCGCCATCTCTTCTCCGCTTCCTCCTCGTCTAGCAGCACAGACGACGACCCCCGGTTGACGGCGTGCCCCGCGCTGCATACCCTGCGCCTCTCCGCGTACGAGCGCTACAGCCCCGTGTACGACCCCGTCCTCCTCCCCGCCGCGCGCGTGCGCCGCTGGATCCCGCCGTCCGTCAAGGCGCTCGTCCTGCGCGGAGTCGTGTTCGACGTCCCCGACGCCGAGGTGCGCTTGATTGTCCAGATGACTCCGGTGGGCCAATATTGACGACGTGCCCGATGAAATAGGTGTGCGGCGGCGGGTGCTGCGAGGTGCGCCGCGAGTGGGGCTTCGCAAGGGACGGGTGCGACGAGTATTTGTATTGGGACGTCAGTTGGTGGCAGTGCTTTCCCGCCACGGCGTCGCTTTATGTGTAGAGCGACGACGGTTTCGCTCTGTGTGCGGAGCGACGACTTTCTCGCTCTGTGTGCGGAGCGACGGCGGAGTCGCTTTAGGTGTAGAGCTCGGCGGCGTCGTAGAGCGGGTTCCTCGCCCTCGCCCTCGCCCTCAACCCCCGCCCCCGGAAGTTCTATGTGTAGTATACTGCATGTCCTGTTTTAGTAGCCTGCTCGCTTTTTTGTCTGGTTTGTTTTGCTTTCGCGCGTTCTTGTAGTTATTACAGTACAGTACTGTATGTAGTTCGGAGCTCTATCTCGGCTGGGTTCAACGGTCATTGTAGCGAAATAAACCTCTGGGTAGTAAGTACAGTTTGACATTGGTGGAAGAATCGGGGACTGTGGCATGATTCCCTGCTATTGGGGCCGTTGCACATGACGAGTGGAAGCAGAGTCAGTCCTCCTCAACAATGCTGCGTGACGTCGTCAACTTCGTGCATCCGGGTCATGTGCAGCCTCAGTGAGCACACCTTTGAGCCCGCTGTGCCTGTCAACGACTGCGACAATTGGGAGGAGGTACGCCTGCGGCCGATTGAACAACGTGAAGGTGCTGATTATATATTGTCTAGACAGGAACGTTCTACGGCCGTACGAGGCTTCGTCTGCGACCCACCTATCATGGCACATCTTCCGTCGACCGCTCTGTCATCACGGACGGCAGCGCAGGTGGCTGACATTGGTTGCTCAGAATATTTTTAGGCCTACGGTATCAGCAGCCAGACGGGAGGACTCATGGCCGCCTGGTGCCCACACCTCGTCTGCCTCGGCTTTCATTGCATTCCCAAGGGCGAGGGTTGCAACGATGTTTTCTCCACACTGTTCATTCGTTGGGAGACTCCTCCGGAGACGGTCGTGTATGACTTTGCATGCGCGCTCGCACATTATTGCATGCTGCAGGAGCTGTTGTTCTTCAAGAACACGCGATTTGTGATCGACGGTTTTCACGCCAAGGAGCACACGTGCTGCTCAAAATGCTGCCTGATCACACCCCAGGCACCTGCCTCGCAAGCAAAAATTGGTTCCGTAGGGGGGTTTCTCCCATACAGAGAAAACCCCCTATGATATGGCCGATGGCCAGCTTTGTCGGCCGCCGCCGTGTGCTCGTCGGCCGCTGCCGCGCGCTCGTCGGCCGCCACCCCCTGCTCATCAGCAGCCTAGGGTGCTGTTAAAAACTCCCCGGGAGTTTTTAACACTGTGTTAATAACAAAATCTGTTATTAACACAGTGTTAAAAACACTGTTAATAACAAACTTACATAATATAATAAAGGAAGCTCTGAGAGTCAGTAATGACCTAATTATGACCCTTTGTAAATGTTCTTGTCAACTATTACTGCATGAAGGAGATGCCACAAGCTGTTGTGGTGTCCACACCTCATGTTGATGGTTTTGGATCCTTGGCCAAGCCTCAGAGCAGTGCTTAGTCATCATACACTCACAGCTGAGAGCGTTGGCCTAGGTCTCCATACCTTCTGAAATTACAAAACACGAGCTTGAGTTCATGTTGAGGCACTCAGGCTCATACAAAATTAGATTTATGTCACTGCAAAGTGCCAGGGCCTCAGCAATTGATATGTTCAAATTTGTTTTTAACAAGGCCCTCCCGGGGTCCCCTGTTATTAACGTGTTAATAACACTTTGTTAATAACATTGTTATTAACAAACAGTTTTCAACAGCACCCTACGGCGGCCACCGGCGCTTCCGGAAAATCCTGAAGGGGGCGCTGGGGACGTCGGGACCGGCCGGAAAAGATCAGGAAATGAAGCGTCGGGCTGCCCAATGCTTCATCGGCCAGTCTGCAGACCGGCACTTAATTCGTCGGCAGGCCGTTGACCGGCTTCACCAGCGGCCGGTCGGAAATGGCCGATGGCACTTCTAATCCTTCGTCAGCGGCCCTTTTGACCGGCGCTTAATTTCTTTCTGTTCGTCGGCCGGCTGTTGACCGGCGCTTAATTGGCTTCGCCAGCGGCTGGTCGGAAACGGCCGATGGCGCTTTCAATTGTTCATCGGCGGCCGTATCCTTCATTGGCGGCCATATCCTTCGTCAGCAGCCGTGCTGACCGGCGCTTAATTGCTGTTCGTCAGCGGGCTTTTGATTGGTGCCTAATTGGCTTCTCCAGCAGCTGGTTGGAAACGGCCGATGGCCATCTCAAGCCTTCGTCGGCCACCATGGCTGACCGGCGCTTAATAGGTTCTTTGTCGGCCAGCTGAGGACTGGCACTTAATCAGCTTCAACAGCAGATGGTCCTTGGCCACTGGCCAAGCAATGCTTACCCGCCAACGAACCAATGCTTGCTCACCGACAAACCAATGCTCGGCGGCCACCAAGGAACATACTCAGTAGCTTGGATCACTGTTTGTTGGCCAGCTGCCCAATGCCATAACAAAGACATTGAAATGTGTATCAGAGTAGGTTCAGTGGCAGGCAAACAAAATCTTGGCTGCTGGCCAGGGAAAGCTTGCCTGCCGACGAACAAACTGTCGGCTGCCACTGAACAACGGCCGCCGCCGAACAAATGGTCGGCCGCCGATGAAGGTCGTTCAGTGGCGGGTGGTGGCCAGATACTGCTGAAATGAATCTCCTTGAAACTTTTGCTGTGTGATCCCATATATACTCATGTTGTCCCAATGAATTATCAGACTCCCAGATGGTCTGGATAGAGTGCTATCCATGCTTCAAGTGAGGAAGCACAACAGGCCAACCACTGCTCCAATTGTCGAGCTCAAATGGTGAAAGTGTGCTGTTTGACATCTCTGAAGGCGTTCCAGGTTGCAAATTGTGAGTAGATGCATTGGGTGGCCTTCGGTGCAAATGGCCACTTTTTGCTCAACAATGATCAGTTCACCCAGGGAGGGTTTGTTAATTATATCCTAAGTAACTCTCGCTGTGGGGTGCAGGACACCATAGAAGATTTTCGAGATAGTATGCAGGTCTGTATATTTTGAAATGATGGTGCAGTGTGCGATTTCGCCGGCCGGCCTCCCAAGGCCAACAGACCTCATAATCCGAGGTCAGACATTGCTCCAAGCATATGGATTTGTTGGAATACATCCATAACATCCTATCCCAGAGTTTGGTTGTAGGGGATGCGGAATTGGTGGAGGAATTGCATTTGCAATTCTGTCCCTCAGTTTCTGTCCAGAAGGACTTTCACCCAGAGCGCATTTGTTAATTATATTCCTAGCAACTTGAGGAATGTATGCCAGGAGCTCATACAAGATTTTCAAAATAGTTTGCAGGGCTGTATATTTTGAAACGATGGTGGGGTGAGCGATGTATTGCTCCCAGCCTTCCCACCCTCCCAGAGCTGAGAACCCGAGCTTAGTACATACTTCAAGCGCGTGGAACTGTTGTATTGTATGCCTACATAAACCTCCTAAGGTATGAATGCGATTGATTAAGAATTGGTGGAGGAATGACATGCACATGTGGTGGAACTGAGTTGCAGCCAAGTTCACCATGAACTACACATGTAACCTACCCCACCTTCCAGGTCAAGTGTCTCAGTGCCCATAAAGTACATGATCTCAAAGATGGCATTGGGTACATTGGTTTCATGAGGTCCTAGCCTCTGAGAAGCATGGACTGGAGGGTGGTATGACTTGCAGTGAGTTCACCAGGACATGTGGTTGCAACCTACTCCACACTCCAGTTCATGCTTCTCAGAGGCTAGGACCTCATGAAACCAATGTACCCACTGCCATCCTTGAGATCATGTACTTTATGGGCACTGAGGCACTGAGTCTCCCTGAAATGATTGGGGAGAGATCTCACCGCTTGTCCTTTTCCATGTTGCCGGGGTTGTCCTCCATAGACAAATCAAGCAAATTATTCATTTCATCAGGTAATCCCCCTTGTCTGCCGGAAATCATCAGAGGAGGACTCCAACCATGGAAAACATACTCGAGTTCGCCCCCATGATCATTGTCGACATCCATGTCATCTTGGCTGAAGGAGAATATTAATATGACGATGATATGACGAATAAAACATCAACCGGCCATCGGGGTCATCTCTGGTAAGAATATTTCTGTCACGGCAGAGCGCTCGTCACTCGCCGAGACCGACGCCCAATGGAGGAGAGAGGGACGAGGAAGAACGGACAAGCGGTACAATTGACCAGACCAAACCTAGGGTACACGCATCTACACCCCACAACCTATATACCCATCTCCAGCGACCGATGATCCGGTCCAGTGTGATCCCGGGGATAGTGAGCGCATCCCCCATCATCTCCCAGGGCGTCGACGCCCCTCCAGACCTCCGGTCGAGCACGGTCCGAGGCGGGGCTAAGGTGTCGAGATATACCATACACACCGAGGACACGGACCAAGGAGGAGGGCGGCACACAGGCGCATAGGGATGGCGTCAAGCCACTGCGAGCCAAAGCCGAGAGTCCGAGGATGTAGCCAAGCTTGTACCAGGCGAGAGTAACCTCACCACTATCCGTCTGAGAGATAGCGCGCCCGGGGGAGGCCCAATAGAGGCGTTTCTGAGCCTCCGGGGCTGCACAGGGTGACCAGCCAAGCCTGTCCGAGGTCCGAAGGGGGGCCTAGAGTCTGTCCCGAGCGTCCCAGCGCACGTACCCAACGCATACAGCCAGGTGAGAGCAGCCGAACCATGGTCCGAGGGTAGGAAACCTCCACCGAGCCGAATTGGGGTATGCGCCGAGGTCGTCTCACCCCGTAGACCGATAGAGAGCGGCGCGTATACCATATCCCGAGCCATTCAGCCCGAGGTCTCCAACCCTGGCCGAGTCTCAGTCTGATGGTAAACAGTACGCCGACTGTATGCAGCAGCGACCGAACGCTCAGAGAAGCGGCGTAAAATCCGCGGACAAACGGACAGAGCTTGCGGAGACCGTGAAGACCGCAACAATTTCCGTCTTCAGTTTATCGGACGAGACCCAACAGCCATATGCTTACCCATAGGACATTGTTGCTTCGTCCACCAACTGCATATCAATAATTTCGTTAAATAACGAATCTTCGGAAGTGGGTTGAATCAAATCCGAGCTGTGAAGAGTTAACTTGATTGCCACAATGGATAAACTGATATCGAACCTGGTTTCGACAGGGAGCATAGACGGGACATCGCCAGGACGTCCTCCTACCAGTTGCAGCTCTAATTCCGGATGACTGGCCACGGCGTCATCATCATCATCATCATCATCACCATTGTCTTTGTCTGAACGACCACTGCAATAAGAATATCAGAAAATATGGTGAAAGAGTTTATTGAAAAGACGAACTCGGTGTTGCTGCTTAATAACCATTGAATCACTAAACCTGGAGAGAATCCATATAATCTAAAGCCTTTACATACCTTGCAGAGCTAATATGGCTGCCTTCAGAATGTCTACCTGAAACATCCCTGAAGCAGATAAGTGGAAATCCAAAGAGCCGAAATAAAGTGCATACCTGGCATTCGATGGTCGTGGGCCCATTCCCCAAATATTCCTTGGCATCATGGGTTGAGGTCTGCGATGGGAGTGAGTCCGTATCTACAATACAGATCGCTAAGGCTGACCTGAAACCAAAACCTCTCTGAGCTTGAAGCACCGCAACGTTTAAATTTCGAAGAACCTCTGTTGGCCTGAAACTACAGTACACTTCCTCATAATTCATACAGTTGGGGACTGCCCAAATCCAATGAATTATGGGATTTATGAATTATGAGGTAGTGAAATGGCTGGTACAGGGTCTGATGGGGAAGGTTTTTCTAGTTGTCAAATATGAATTATGAGTTTTGAGGTCATGAATTATGAGGACTTGTACTGTAAATCAGTGAATCGTCTTAGTATGTATTTTTTGCTCACGATGAGAAGCCATTGCCCTGAAAAATGTTTATTTTGAAATTATTGGTCACCGAGGGTTCAGCACTTCGGGAGCGCTTCGACGGTTGACCAGGGGCAGGTCCATGTTCTTCGAGTTGTCGTTTTTTGGATCCTTCGGGGGGTCGGGGGTCTTCGGTGGGTTGGGGGTCTTCAGTGGGTGGGGGGTCTTCGATACGCTTGCGGTTGGGGAACTGCACGGTAAAGACTCGCACATTTCCTTCAAGGCGTCGCAAGCCGGAATTAACTGCTCTATGTCCTGATATAGGTCGTCCAGGAGCTGTTCTGCGACGGGAACAAGCTGCTGTGGGGTCTCTACCAGAGACAGCATGGTGCTGAGGATCTTCTCCTCGGCCTTGAGCAGTGTTTTTACATGTTCCTTATCGAGATGGGCCATGGCATATCGAAACTGCAATTCTTATGAGGTAATATTCGTCTCAGATGCAATCCGTACCGTTTCTAGTTCCGAATCTGATCCCCCCCGCTGAGAACGACACACTGGTGTAAATACGAATACAGCAGATGTCGCAAGTAACGTGAAGGCCAGATTCCTGTTTGGGAAGGCTTTTTTTTTACCATCTGGGCGAACTCCACCATGGCCATTATGAAGGTATGTAGTATTTTTATTTTCCGATAGGACCCACTGAATTTCTTGAGTTGATTATTGTATATTGCTGAAATAGGAGTGGCTTTCATGACCAGAGGGAAAAAAATGTCAGAGTGTTTGATGTTCATGCATGAGAACGCGGAGACATACTCGTCGTGCCTTGGGAGGCCGATGCCATCGGTCCCTGCTTTGTCACCATTATAATCTACTGAGGCGGCGGAAATTTTCTCCTGTGAGCACAATCCATTACAATGGCAGGCCATAAGACGCACCTGGAGTGGCCGATACTTGAACAATGATAGAGAGACACCACCGAGTAACAGAGCCAAGCTTCGGTAGGACAGCGGCACTTGTGGCCCGTGTAGCAAAGCCTAGAACGTGCGGGACGGCTGGCCGACAGTCTGATGAGCACCGATGGTCCGAGATCGGTGGATGGCCTGCTCTACAGATTGCATCACACTTTGTGAGCTGCCCTGCTATGCTCACAGTGCAACAATGGCAAGCTCACTGTATATGCATCATGTTTTCTAGCAGAGGTCTTGTCTGGGTGCGCCTGGGAGCGCAGCGGTGCTGGCGACGATGGTGGTACGAGGGCAACATGTGTTGGCAAAGACCTCGGCCCGGTGCTTTGCCTATAGCCGGACCGGAACACATGCCGGCGGGCGCATTCTGTGCGGCAACTCACAGTCACAATACACCTCGCACTGTACACTACCAACAAGGTGCAACGAAGTGCGGGTGGACCGCACACCAACTCATGATAAGAACGGAACGACGACGCGGAGTGCGCGCGAGCGTGATCAACACAATGCAGTGGCCGAATAATTACCAACCCCCAGTCTGCTGTCGACGGGCGCGCCGAAAATACAGGCCGAATCGCAGCCACAAGCTCGACCGCCCGGCGCGGCACGAACACCATTGACAGTTTGCAGACGTGACCGGATCAGCAGTACTCCTCTGGCGGCGCGCGTCCGCCACCGGGCGCCCCCTCCTCCTGCAGCTCCCCTCCTTTGCGCCCGCTGGGGAGGAGCCTATCATCAACAGCGCGCGCATGATTTTCCTCGACCGCCGACAAACGGACACGGTTATCTCACACGGCAGAGCGCATCTGGCCGTGGGCGTGTGCGCGTTGCCCGTCCTGTCTCAGACGCATCGGGCGTGGCGCCTTCGCGCATGCTATCCACGAATGCGAGCGCAGTGAGCGCCCGCACAGCACATCCGCGATCGCGCACAGAGCTCGTGTCGCGGAGGCTCTTGAAGCCGCCAACACCGGCCACTTGCGCGGAGCCTTGCGGCACCTTTCAGGCCACCTCTCGCGGGCGAACCTCGATTGAGCGCGAGAGCTTATCGTCCACGGCGCGGACACGGGCCACCGCGCGAGATCGAGGTCCCGCAGCGCAGCACCGCGGCCCCTGGACAATGAATGGGCTTCAGGTCGTCGTCAGCCGAGGTACAGAGAATAAGGGACGACGCACGATGAATTCTGGGACCGCACGCAGCTCTGATAATACGGACGTTGGCCGTGTGCGGTCGATAGACCAGACGACGCGCTTGCACGATGGAGCTCCTGCAAGCGCAATGAAAGCGGGTCAGCAGGAGCCCAAACGCTCAGAAGATCGACACGAACCGGTGGATTGTTGGGCGCTATCGACGGCGGCCTGCCCTCGCATCCGGTTCGACGGCGAGCATTTCGCTCATTGCACGCATTCGAGCGTCGCCCATCTGCAGCGCGGAGTCGGAACCCGCTGGGACGCGCGTTGATACGCATTTGAGCAGGTGTTCGCTGCGCGACCGCGGCCATCGGGTTCGGCATATTCGGGGCCTGCGCTTTCTGTACCTGCAGATCGCAAGATAAATCAGCATTATTCTGACTTGTTAAAACAGTAGAACGCACCTGACAGACTCTAAAAACTGCTAGCAAGCCCGCCGTGTGCTACGGCGAAGTATCGGGAGCAGGCACGTCGGGGCCATTGCGAGGCAGATTGTCGTAGCGATATGATCCCTGGCGCAGGGGCGTAAGAATTATGCGTCTAGTAAGGTTTATTATAGGCCTGTACGCACTGAAAGACATAACCCTGTTCTGGCGGTACGGGCGAGCGAGGATAGAGCAACACGGCGTGAAGTTGATGTCGACGTCGGAATGGCTGGCCAGGTCCCAAATAGAAATAAGTTTGCCTAATCAAGTTTTCCTAATCGCAGCGCCTTTCGGAGCGGCGTCAGCGCGAACTGCTGCTGCTGCCAGTCATCGGGAACGGCAAGAGCCAAGGAACGTCGCGTGTATCAACTCCGCTCGCGCGCCTTGCCTTCCGCTCTAAACCATCCACCGTGAGCGTGCCGTTCGCGCTCCGCCTACACTGTCCGCTCAACAATTATATTCCCATGACGACCCAGCGCCGGTTTTTAGCGCCGTACATCGCGCATTTATTCAGCAGCAATAATCCAAGGAAGGCGATGCGCGCTCGAGGTCAAGGATCTCATTCGGGCCGCCAAAGCCTCGCTCCCGCGTCGAACTGAAGCCTTTATGCTCGCTACAAGTAGCTGCCCGACGACCGTGCTGCCGGTGCACCATCCAGCGCCGATGACCTCGACAAGAACCTCGCCGACGCCGCGCACGAGGCCCAGTCCACCCGCCTCTATGCCGTCTTCTGCTGCTCAATAAGCTGTGCGCCTGCCATAAAGGACCCGAAGACACTGCTTCTTGGCGTTGACGACCGCGCGGTGGTGCTGGATAAGCCATGGACACGACGCGGGCCCGGTCCAGCGACGCCGACACCAACATCAACGCGGCCACGCATTCCTGCTCAAAGATCCCTTGCGCAAAAGCCTCGCGCACGCGCCGCGAGAATGCTCATGCTCCACACCAGGATTACACCGACGACCGTGGAGGCTTGCGACCTTGGACGCACTGTCAGTCTTTCGCGCCGCCACTTCGAAAGCTGCCCGCTTCGCCGACGGGTTCTGCAGAACTCGCGTCTGCCTGAACTACCTCTCGTGACAACTCACTGGCTGCAACGGCTGACGACGAGGAGCTCGAATATCCGGGCACCATGCGCGACCTGGCGCCGGACTGTGACCCATGCCAACCTCGACGACGCGGCCTACGAGGCCCGGCCTGATTGCAGGTGCCGCGCGTCCTCTGCTGCACGCGCGCCCGGTCGCACGACGGCCCGTCAAGAGCGCGCTCGCTTTTCAGCCTCATGGGCGACTACGGGGGCGCTAGGAGTTCCATGCGTCGTGGACTGTTCGCGCGTTCGTGTTGCGAAGCAAAGCACAGTCGAACGACTCGGCGTGACCCGTGGCGCGCGCGCTAGCAAGAGCGCATCGGGCGACGGACGGTGCAGACTCGGGTGCGCCTGCTTTTCGCCGTGCCCACCCGGCGCAAGATTAACTGACGCGTAATATGTAGCTGCGGTGCCCAGGCGCGTGAGCTCGATACTGCAATCACGCCGACGCCTCAAAACACCACGCGCGACCTGGCGCGGGACGGCTGCCTCCTTGTCAATGCCCGGGCGTCCAGTGCCGACTCAAGTGCGCCTTGCTTTAGTCTCCTTTGCATCCTCTGTTGGAAGATAGTCGTTCCAATTAGAGCCTTGCTTTCACCCTGACCGCCTTGCGCAAGACTTACTGACGCTCAATACTCAGCGGCGCGGCTGTGACGCGGGCTCAACGCTGAAGTGTCAGTGCCTCAGTAAACCGCGCACGACCTGGGGACGGCTGCCCCCTTGCCAAATTCGCCTCCGCCTCAGATTGGACCGCGTTTACCCCGACTGCTACGCGGCGTGCAATCCGTGCTACGACTGCCCATCATCGACCCGCCCGCTTTTGTGTACGACACCGACGGCGCCAATGAGCTCGATGCGTCTTGGGTCGTTTGCAAGGCGTTGGGAGGCTGCTCGCGGTCGTGCTGCTTTGTGGGACCCTCTACACTTTGCCGCATCGCAAGTTGCCATCGGTGCGCTATCTTTACTACTATTCGACGATTGACTGACACGGCATGCGCAGTGGCGACTCAGTGCAACTCAAACCCGGCAGAGCAACCACGTCGACGCCTGGGGAAGCCGTACGCGCGCGCGCACCCGCTCGATCGCGCCGCGGTACACAAGGCCAGGTCTGACCACGTGGCTGCGTCTTATGCTGCCTGCGCGACTGGTCCGTGGACTATCGGCTTCCGCGACGCCGTCCTCGCGCGCACGAAGTGTGTCTGACGCCATCCTGCGGCCCAGGAGGACCTTTTGTGCGCGGGCGGCGTACGCGACGCACGGGAGGCGTACGCAGTCATGTGCGCATGTTCGTTTTGTTTCTACGGCTGCCCGGCTCACTCACAGTACTTTTCATAGACGCGCTGCCAGTGGCCGTTCTTCTGCCGCCAATGTGACCAGCAGCTGCTCCTCAACGTGGATGGCGCGCACCCGGATTCGTCGCTCTTCACGGGTGCGATCAACGCATACTGTCTGCGCGGTCCTGTTGTCCGCCAGCCAGACGACGAGGCTGAGCAGCTCCGAGCGCTCGCGATACCCTGAATCATCTGCTAGCTGCCACCGGCGGCTCGTGCCCTCGGCGATAGCCCCGAGCCGGCCGCGCTGCTTGTGGCTGCAGCCGGTGATCGATCGTCGGCGTCGGCGTTGGCGTCGACGCAGAGCTCGTACTTGTGCAGTCCGCGAGCTGCATTGTAAGCGGACACACGGTCTACCTAGCAGGTGCTGCCTATGTTGCTGCGGTGCTGGGCGCGGGCTCACATTGCTCAGCGCTACGCGAGCGGGAGGTGGAGGAGTTTGGGCGGTTTTCAATCGCTGGTTCCAGCGTGCTCACTGCGCATGCCGTTCCGCAACGGGGCGGGCGACGCGTCCGAGATGTGTGCGCTGACGCCAACGAGCGCGCCCGGTCCTCGCAGCGCCGGCCTCACCGTCATCGTGGCCCGCACGGCTGTACTTGCAACTCTCAGACAAGCTTCACTTGGGTATAATCATTCGAAAGCACATCTGGACGAGTTCATCGGCGCGATAGAGAGCAAGAAAGCACTGCAAGAAAGCAACGAAATTCTAGCAACAAGTCCTCACGCCATCCATCCATCCGGTGGCTCGGTAGCGTTCATAGCTTCTCCTCTGAACCAAGGCTGTGTCGTTTGTAGGGATGTTTCGTGAGGAATGGAGGGAAACCCGTCTTGATCGCCGTTGTACTCGAGTGCTGGCGCTAAGGACTGTACTGTCAGTGGCTGACCGAGGCTGGCGGAGTTGTGCGTCCAGTCGCCATAGACGAGCTGCGCGGAATACCTCTCAGTGACGGGAGCGAGGCGACAAGAATTGAGGATCACGCACCTGAGCGGCCAATGCCTCTCGCTCTTTTTCCGTAGCTGCCGCCGCGCGCAGTTGCGCGTTCTCCTCGCCAAGTCGAGCATTTTCAGCGCTCAGTCGATGAACTTCGGCAGCGTAGACTTCGCAAAGCTGGCACTGGCGCAAGCGCGGGGTGCGGTGGTCGACTCCCGTCCATGTGCACTGTCAACGCCGGAAGGCCTTAAGTCCTCGAGACAGCAATCCGGAATAGGGCGTACCTCAAGACCCTTCTTTGCGCACGCATCGCACGTAGTTGGCGCCCCGGCGCCATTGCACTTCGTTTTCCTACGCCTCAGCCGTGAGCTGCTCAAGCAAGAAACTGTGATGAACATTTCAGACTGACTTTTCGCGGCAGTTGTCGCACGCGGTGCTAGCGCGCCTCTTGTTCCTCGCTGAGCTCTTCATGACAGAGGCCCGCGAGAACTAGGGTGTGGGGAGAGTTGTGGTGGTGGTCGCAGCTCAGGACGAAGTTGGACGAGCTGTCGACCCTCCGAGTCCGACGCGCGCCAATCGTCGGATGAAAACCTTGTTCTTTTCACTGGCAAACCACTCGCTCTACAGGCGTGCGGATGCAGCATTTCGAAGTGACTCTCTGTTCACAAAGATTGCGTTTCATGTGAGAGTACTAACATTACATCTGTGCGATTATGTGACACAGCGGCCGCGGTCTGGATAGGAGGAACTACATATGGGACTAAAATACTGAGGTAGGAATAAACGAAGTTCAGGAACACTGCGACAGCACTCGCGTAGTCATCCTCTCCCGCGTCGCCTGCCCGATCCGGGCCTCCCGAGTCCCTACCAGATGCATGAGGAGCCTAGCAACCAGCAGAGCAAGCCATCGCCAACCGGAGTTAAGCCCGCACATTCTGCGTCCAGGCAGCGGCACGTAGTCCTGCAAAGGGCATGTGCGTGCTCGCTCCGTAAACCTGTGGGCGAGAGAATATCGTTTCAGCTGGGGGCGTGCGTGCGGGCAATCTAGCAAGTCGCGCGGCACTACATCCTGGACGGCCGCGCGAGGAGCGCCGACCGCGAAGACGCTGGCGATATTTGGGCGACTGGGCGCGAGCCGTACGAGGAGCCGAGGCTACCGGCGCCCGCTGAGCTTTCCAATGATGCACGCCAGAGCCGATTGCAAGGGCCCACGCGGACGGGTAACCTCACAAGGAAATCACACCAAAAGACCACCAAGCGAGTGCGGCGTCGTGCGTGCGCGTGCTGGCGTCGTGGCCGGCTGGTGACGCAGCGCAACATTGCAGGCGTGCGCGGAGCGACAACGACGCCTAGAGATTTCATGTCCGCCTCTGACGTATCCGCAGACCGCGCCCGAAACGCGTCGAGCCAGCGCATGTGGTACGCGCCAGTGGCGCGCGCGATCCCAAGGCCAGGAGCACTGGAAGGAGCGAGCTGGACAGAGATCCGAATCTCCGGAAGGTCCTGGAAGCCGGCCTATCTGTTGTCAGCCCCGGCGTCAGCAATGCGAGAAAGCCACGAAATTTCTGAACGTACGGCAAGGATAAGGGAGGCATCAAAAGCGCACGGTAAGCTCCCATGGGTTCTCTTTCTGAAGTCCAGAAGCGCCGCCACAGTCAGCGAAGCGAATGTCGACGATTCCGCGTCGGCGCCAACTCGACGCACTATGAATTTCCTAGGCAATTTTGTGAGCAAAGACATTTACCGCTGAGCAACCCAGCTCACCTAGCCCAATATTTATAGAAACCCTAGCCATCGACTTCGAAGAGAGAACTTCAGGTTGGAGCCGGGGAGATGGGCAGGAAGGTGGGTCCTAAACCAAAGAAAAATGCAATTAGCACAAAGTTGCGCATGCTTTGGGTAATAATGCGCATCAATGGAGCAACACAGCGGTGCGTACGTCTAGCCTCTGCCAGTCACGCGCAGTCATTTCGTTGAACGAACAGTTCATGTGCACGCGAGCCTCGATTGCGCCTGCGTTCGATGCATCCACTCGAGTGCATAAAG
This sequence comes from Auricularia sp. M13, assembly GCA_037042915.1. Taxonomy (NCBI): domain Eukaryota; kingdom Fungi; phylum Basidiomycota; class Agaricomycetes; order Auriculariales; family Auriculariaceae; genus Auricularia; species Auricularia sp. M13. The sequence continues at coordinate 63,482 of JAXOIZ010000013.1, read as the reverse complement.
CGCTTCCAACAATGCACTATGTCGTTGACGCAGTCTCAAAATCAAGCGCGGTGTCCAGAAACGCGTGTTAGCTTTGTCGGCGAGCTGGGATGAAGCTTTTCGCCGATGCTACTAGAAAACCGTCAGCCTTTATCTCGGGCTAATAACCGGGCGGGGGCGCACTGTTGCGCGAGCACGACGAGTACATCTCTCTAGTAACATTGCGATGAGCGCAGGCGCGACTGAACGGCGTGTCGCTTCCTGCGCGTGTTGTGGGTTGAAAGCAAGAACCGGCGGGATCGGAGTCACGGTCCAAACCCCGAGCCGAGCAAACGCGTACGCACGCGCTGTAGTGTCGTCTGCGTCGACTGCGTTATGTTACAGCACTTCAAAGCGCTCAATTTATGGATCTCAGTTGTAACTCATAGTCTCTCACAAATTCCGCAGTGTCATTTGCGATCTTTGAGGCGTTGGCTAGCGAAGTCTCTCAACCTGGCCTGTCGATGAATTTACGGTCAGTCTCCTTGCAAAATGTAATTCTTCTCGTCTTCAATTAAGCCTGTCATCTGCGCGCGTGCAGCCGGTAGAGAACCAATCTGAACTCTCCGGTCCCATCTCCCGATGGGGAGGATCAGCTTGCACTTCATCCCATTACATATGTCGTTTAATTGGGTATAAATACCCGTTTCCGCACCGTTATTCTGTCATCGATTCTCTCCTGCTCTCATCATCTGCTAGCCAAGCCCGGTACACAGCGTCGGCGGTCGTCACATCGTCGCTCCATAATGGTTCGTGGCTACCTTTCGTCGTGTGCGGCTCCCATCCGCCGGGGCTTCGACAGCAATCCTAAGCAGAGAGCATGTCACAGCTTCGCAAACTTGGAGACATGCCAGATCCTGTGCACTCCAGAGTTCATCTCTTAATGAGACTGAGGGACGAGCCGAACAAAAATATGCTAGTGATAGAACCTGCCAACCAGCGGCGCGCGGAAACCGAAGGAGTGGTCGCACACCGCCGGGCAGACGCGCGTGCAGTCCTATGCAGATCAGACTGAATCTGTTTATACCTGAGTTTATGCGGCGCGGTCACATCGCCGGTGAAAGCTGCGGCCTGCGACCTCTCAATCCGCAGCCACGCGTGCGACCATGAGCACATTTGAATGGAGCAGCAGTCTCTAAGCGCCGCGTGCCGCAATGAGAGATAAACGGCAGATTGCATCAGAACGGGGGAACGGAATGGCTGAGCATACGGGATCCGGAGGAAAGTCGAGTTTCGCATAGCATGGGACTTAACACGGAGAGAAATGCCACGCGTGCTCAAGCAGGACAGCAGGAATACGAATACGGTTGTGGCCAAGATTTTGAAGCCGCAGTGCCAGCCAGAAGTCAGATGGCGCTGAGAACCGAAATGCGTGCGCCAGTGTGCCAGGGGACCAGCAGCAAGAGTCCTAGTCGCACGAGCAGCATGAATTTTGACTGGAAGAGCGTGGGTTGACAAAACAATCACCGTTCAGCCGGGCAAACAGGCGCCAGACACGGGCCGTTCGGATTGGCAAGCTGGAAGGTGTGGTTTCTGAGCGCCAGAGAGTGGGCGCGCCGGCCCAGAAGCTGATAACCGCGACCAGAGTCTGATCCAGAAGACGCATAAGCTCGAATGTGCGTTTAGATGAGTGGGCACCATATAATGCCGCTTATCACACATGAGAGGGTAGTGGCACACTACCAGCAGTCTGTGGCCCAGGAGCGCGCTTCCTCGCAGGTGGTCGGTGCTGCGGCACGCGCGCACCGACCACCGCATTTTTTCTTTCATTGTTCTCTTGCCCGCACAGCGTGGCACACGGTCTCTTATATACGATCCCCTGTTGTCCGTTCCCCTCATGTGTTTTCTTTCCTTGCGCTCCCTCACGTTCGCGATCTCGGCTTAATCTCACGGCACCGCCCTTCGATTAACCACGCCTCCACGCAAGGAAAAACCTCCTCCAAAACCGTCTGAGCACTGGGCACGTGACAGCAAGCGCCTAGCTCGTCTCCCGCCCCTGCCAGACGAAGAACGCCGCGCCGCAGCACGCGACTTTATCGACCTCATTGCTGCATCAGCTGCCAATACACCTCGCGGCACGCCTGCCCCGCCCTCACGCCCGGGCACGCCACTTAAAACGCCACCCCGGCAACCATCCCCGCCCCTTCCTCCGCTGCCACCCTCGCCACCCGCTATGTCTTTCTCGCCCGAGCAGCAAGCAATTCTTGATGCCATGCTGGCAAAGCAGATGGAGCAAATGAAGTCCATGTTCCAAGCAGCCGGCTCGCAGCAGCAGCCTCCTAACCCGACCAACCCGCCCAACCCGCCCAACCCGCCCAACCCTCCCGGCACAGGCAACGTCGTGACCGTGGACATCCTCAGCGCCACGCCGGCCGAGCTGCGCGCTGCTGCCGGTGGCGACACGACCACCTCGGCTATCCCTGCTGCTGCGCACCTTGGCCCCGGCTTTGCGCTGGGCGCAGGTGCCCGTGCAAACCCTCTCGAAGGTAAGCAAGCCCTTCTCCGCTTCTCAGGCGTCGAGCAGGCGGTGCTGCGAGAGGTCATGACGCACACGGTGGATTTCCGGACGATCGCGCGTCTCAACCCCGCGTACGCTCGCGCCGACTCCCAGCAAGTCTTCGCCGTCGCCGACGGCAGGATCAGCATCGTCAACAAAGCGGTCAACAAGAGTTTTCCTAACCTCTCGTCCTTTCTGGCCTCGTTCAGCATCTATTTCGACATCTTGGGCTTCCAGCTCGGTGCGTCTCGTGGATTCGAGTCCATGTGGACGTTATCGCACAGCTGGTCACTCATCCAACAGCAGATACTCCAGTACAACGCTGTTTACGAGTGGCAAGACCTGCTCGACTACGTCGAGCAAGTCTTCCTGCGCCGCCGCGCTGAGATGATCAGTGGCACCTATAGTGGCTGGTGGGCACCGGATCACGACTTGCAATCGCTCTACCTGCATACCCCGCGCGCCCGCGCCCCCGCCGCCGCGCATTCCTCCTCGTCGCACGGCTCCAAGTCGCACCACAGCTCGTCGACCAAGACCGTCCCGCGCTCCGAGCAGATCTGCTTCAACTTCCGCGACGGGAAGTGCGTGTTGACCCCGCAGGGCGAGTGCCCCAACCGCAACCTGCACGTCACCGCGCCGGCCTCCAGCACGAAATGATGCCCGCCGGCAGCGGGCACGGCGCCGCTCGCGGGCGGCGCTCCACCTTCGCCGTCTCTGTCTCACCCTGTACCTGGCTCGGATCACGCAATACATTCTCCTCTCGCTCACTCTGCGCTGTTCCCGGCGCGCGAACCCCCTCCTGCGCGCCCTAACAGCGATCCACGCTGCAACCGCGTGCCCTCGAACGCGGCTGAGCTCCCCTTCGTCAAGTCTCCCTTGAACCGAACCGCTTGGGAGTACTTTCTCACAGACTATCCTGATCGAGAATTCGCTGACGCAATTCTGCACATAATAGATCATGGTTGCAACATCGGGTTCACTGGTCCAGATCACGCTCAGGGCTGTACCAACCTAAAATCCGCGCAGGAACACGCTGATTTCCTCGCAGACGCCGTCTGAGCCCACGCCGCCAACGGCACGGCGCTCGGGCCCTTTCCGGCACCGCCGATCCCCCGCTTCTGCGCATCGCCACTCGGCTGCGCTGCACGCAAACATTCGGGCAAGCTGCGCATGATCAATCATTTGTCGTGGCCGTCCGGTGCATCCGTCAACGACGGCATCCCCGAGGAACAAGTCAACATCATCTACGACACGTTCGACAAAGCCGTATCTGACCTCACGGCCTCCGGGCCTGGGACCTTGATGTCCAAACTCGATCTGAAGAGCGCGTTCCACCATATCCCCATCCGGCCAGCCGATTGGCACCTCATGGGGTGGCATTGGGACAACGAGTTCTACCACGCCGTCGTGCTAATCTTCGGGCTAAGTTCTGCCCCTTACATCTTCAATTTATTTGCTGAGGCGCTCCATTGGATAATACAGCGCCACATCCCTGCCCAGCTCCGGCACTACCTAGACGACTTCCTGCAGCTCTTCGCCCCCGGCACAGACTCAGCCTACGCCACAGCCGCTGTCGAGTGGATTATGTCCCTCGGCCAGACACTTGGCCTCCGTTTTCAGCCCGAGAAAACGGTCTGGCCATCGACTTCCATCGAATACCTTGGCCTCGAGCTCGACTCTGCTGCCATGGAGGCCCGCGTCCCCGCCGATAAGCTCGCCTTCGTCTATTCCTTGCTCGCTGACTGGGAGCGCCGCAGCTTCTGCACACTGCCGGAACTTCAATCCCTTGCCGGATATCTTCAATTCATCTCCCAGGTCATCCCGTACTCGCGCGCTTTTCTCAGGCGCATGTTCTCGTTCGAACGCTCGTTCCCCAACTCCTTCGCCCGCCGTCGCATCCCCACATCCGTCCGTGCCAACATTCACTGGTGGAATACCTATGTTGGCCAATGGAACGGTGTGCACTTGCTACAGCCACATCGTGCTACCTTCACCGTCCACACAGATGCCAGCGGCACCAAGGGTCTCGGTGGGTGGCACGATACTGAGTGGTACTCGTCCCGCTGCCCGCGTCGGATGCGCGGCAAAGATATCCACGTTAAAGAGATGTACGCCGTGCTCCAGGCCATCCTGCGCTGGGGAGAGACCTGGCGTGGTGGCCAAGTCGTCTTCAGAGTTGACAACCAGAATGTGTATTGGGCACTACTGAAGCACACTACAGATTCGCCGGATCTCCTCCACCTGTTGCGCGTCATCCTCTCGCTCGCCGCCTGCCTCCATTTTACCTTCTCATCCTCCTGGCTGTCCTCTGCGGACAATGCCATCGCTGACGCTGCCTCACGGTTCGATTTCTCACGCATGTTTCAGATCGCACCATGGCTATCCAGGACCCAGACACGCGCGAACCCCCAGCTTGGTTCGTTACGGCGCACGCTGGCTACTCGTACGACCTCACCCGATTCTTGTGGCTCTCACTTGCCCCATCCACACGCTCGACCTACCAGACCGGTCAACGCGCCTATACGGACTTCATGCAACTTTTTCCCCAGTTCCGCGCTGCTGACGGCGGCATGCTCCCCGCCTCCCCGCTTGCCGCTGCCGAATTCGTCACTTGGCTCGCCGTCACCCGCCAAATCAAAGTCGCCACCATCAAGTCGTACCTCACCCACGTCCGGTTGCTCCATCGCGAGTCGGGAGCGTCACTCGAAGGACTCGATAATCCCATCGTTGAGCGCGTCTGCCGCGGCATCAAGCGCGCCCACGGCGAACCCGGCCGCCGCCCCAAAATGCCCATCACCATCGATGTTCTCCGGAGGCTCATTGACTCGCTGGACTTGTCTACGGCCCACGGCTGCCAGCTTCGTGCCCAATTTTGCTTGGCATTCTCAGGCTTCTTGCGATGCGGCGAGTTCACCGTCAACAAAGCCGCGGACTTCAACCCCCAATTTTGCTTGACGCGGGACAGCGTTGAGTTCCACCCCTCGTTTGATGATGCCACCCATATTGTTCTTACTATCCCAGCTTCTAAGACTGATCCATTTCACGCAGGAATTCGCGTACATATTGCCGCGGCGCCGGGCTCGGACACATGCCCCGTCGCCGCACTTCAAGATTACTTTCGCCGCTTCCCTGCCGGGCTCGCAGCTCCATTGTTCTTCCAGGACGATGTGGACTCGCCCCTCACGCGCTCCCGCTTCGTCTCAGCTCTCAAGGCCCAACTCCTTGCCATCGGCATCGACCCCGCCGATTACTCCGGCCACAGTTTCCGCCGCGGCGCCGCCACTACCGCATCCGCTGCCGGCGCCGTGGGCGTCGAAATCAAACGGCTGGGTCGATGGAAATCAGATGCCTATTTGCTGTACATCGACGTCGCACTCCCGCGCGCGCTCGAGGTCTCGCGCAGACTCCATCTCTGGGTGGCTCCGCTCGCCGCTGTTCCCGGACCTCTGGACCTCCACGCGCCTTGGCTGGCTTGATCGGCCCCCCCTCTGCGGGTCGAGAGAGTGCGCAGGCCTCGGCAATCCATTCCTGCCTCACCCAAGCGCACGCTCTCTCTCATCTCGTCTGCTCTTCTCCCTCAAGCGACGTTTCACACAGACAGCGCCCAAGCCGAAAGGCCGCTTCTTCATGCGGTGCGCGCGTGTCCGTCTGCTGCGCGCACAGGCATTAATTGGCAGCGCCGCGCCCAGGGATACGTATCGAACGAGCTGCAGAAAGCACCGAGTACGAAGTAGATCGTTGAATGCGACCGAACGCGAACGGCGCACGATGATGGTTCGAAGCAGAAAGGCGAATGAGTCCGAACTCCGCGCCATCCGCGCAATTCTGAAATACAATAATCACTTGCATCATTGTCCACCGCTTTCAAAGAGATCCCGTCACGGTGGATGGAGATTCAGAAGCATAAATAGGCAGACTAACAGCCAGTTGAGAGCCCACCATCTCATCTCGTCACTGATGCGCTCTCATCATCTGCTACACCCAACCTACAGACGAGGTCCGGAAGGAAAACTGCCGTGCCTCGCGGGCAAAGGGGAACTTTGAGAAGAACAGCGCCGCGCATAGAGTCGCTGGAGATGGCAAGAGGACTTTTGACCTTCGAGACGCCCAGTGGTATACCACTAATACTCTAATGCAGTATCTTCCGACTCACCTCGGTACAGTTGTGCAGCGCGAAGAACCGAAATGGTGCAAGGATCTCGCTGCACTTCCACCGGCTCCCTGACTGGAACCTCAAAATCTCCCGACCGCGGGTGGATGTGGAGATACTATTTAAAATACCCCGCGCGGCACCTTTACTTACCTTATCGCCTCCGTTCGCCGTCTCTCGCGGGATACTCCGCCGTGTGGGGAAGGTTCTGTCAGTCAGCGCCGGAGAAATCATCAGAGCGCCGAGGATCTGCCGTGCTCACGTGCGTTTAGTCGTCGTGTGCCACGTCGTACTCTCTCAATACTTGTGAATGTGGAGTGGAGCGCATTACCGATTCTACGAGTTGGCGGGGCTGGGTGAGGGGCGAGAGTGGGAATGGCAGGAGGCGACTCATGTACATACGCCAGGCCCGAATCCCCTGCGCGCGCGCGCGTAGCATTCACTGTTCAACGAGTTTTCGCGCCTCGTCATGAGGTTTCACGTGCGCGCCACGTGCCTACGCCAAATCATATCCGCTTCTGCTTCGCAGCGTCTGACCCTGCGCATTCGCTTCGCAATTCAACGTCTGCGCGTTAGACTAGCTAGCCAGTGCAAATGGAAACTTTGTCCTGAGCCCACCACAGTGGCAAGCCGCGCAAAGGAGTGTGCTGCCGAGAATGATGGAATTTCGAAATCTGGGAGTCGCAGATCAGGTTCTAGGGAAATGGGGTGTGAGTGCGGGCAGGGTCGCGAGCGACAGCAGATCGAATGCATATGCGCATGTGGGTCGGGAAGTCGTGAATATGAGTAGACCGCGGGGAATCGCGAGGGATAAGACGATGCACCGCTAGCGCTGAGACTTCCTCCTGCTGGACGTTCCAATCTGGTCGCGCGGCTGCTACTTGGTAGTGCGCTCGGGATCTATCGTTCTGCGAATCTGCTTGCGGTACGGCTGCGATGAGCGCCTACTGCGGAATGAATCGAGTCGAAAAGTGCCCTCATCCTTTCGGCAAAGATGGGCGCCACCGTGGCGGCTTTTTGGATATTCAGTCTAACTTATCTCCGTACTGGTTGGGTCCAATGCGCTGCGATTTGACGAGAAGGAACGGCGATAGCGGCTGCTACGATTCAGATGAGCTCATCGCGACGCAACGCAACACCCAAACGAGCGACGCCGCGGCATACGTGCTCCGTCGTCCTGCTCGCTGGCGTGGCGAGGTCGGCCTGGGCGTGCTCCGCGAGGTCACGCTCAGGGGAAGGCTCCGCGAGCGCAGTGGCGGTCACAACGACCCGGGTGCGCGGGGTCAGAGGCTGCGCAAAGGGAGCGCTAGATTTCAATGTGCGCAGGGCTGCCAAGTACACCCGCGCCCAGAACGGAGTACCCGAGCGAGGACGTCCAAGATGGTATGATAGAGGCTGACACAACGTCTGTACGAGAGAATGGCGGGAGAGGGATTCAGAGCTGTATTTGACGTGAGGACGGCGGAGCCTGAGGATCCCACTGGCATAGTAAACAGAGGCAGTCTGATGATGATGCCTGACGCGAGGTTTTAGCTCTGGGGTCTATACCACTGGACGGAAGAAGCTCACTGATCATGGAAGCAAGCAATTGGGTTCGGTGAACTGCTGTAATGAGACGACGCGCGGAGAAAGTCTATCGGTCTGAACCCCCAATCTGCCGGCGGGTACGGTGAGCGCGTACTGCGGAATGAATCGAGAGGCGCGAACCCGGTTCAGCCTGGCTGTATCTCCATACTGGCGCGTCCAACGCGACTTTGGAAAGCAGGGGAAGATTCAGTCAGCCTGACAGCGAAAGACACAGCACCGAACTTACGCTACGCATGAGCTCATCACGACGCAACACGAAACCGATCCAGAGACGCCGCGATCCACGTGACCGTGCACGCGCTCCGCTGGCGCGTCGAGGTTGGCCTGGGCGCTCATCTGAGCGGCGAGCGCACGGTCAGCGGCCGCCAGGAGGTCGTGTCCGACCCAAGGAGCGCTAGAGTCAAGTACGCGCAGGGCTGCCGAGTGCGCCCGTGACGCGAATGGAAAGCCGAGGAGAGCAGCCGGCTGTAGGATGAAAAGCTGCCATAGCCAGAGTGTCCGAGGGAATGGCGGGCGAGCACCGATTCAGGCGGGATAGTTCGAATGACATGACACTGAGTCCTGACGGAAGATCAGACTCTGAGGTGGTTTGTGAGCGAAGACGCGGCAATATACTGGTATGTGGATGCAGCTGCTGCGAGGCGGATCTAATAAACAGAGGCAGTCTGATGATGCGGGGTCTGTCGTAGTAATAAAGCAGCAGTAATAGAGCGTAGACTCAAGGTCAATCAAGCAGAGTTATCGAGTCGTAAATCAAGCCAGGACATCAGCAAGAGACAGAGCGCAGTGAGTATGAAGCCAGAGGAAGACGGTTGAGCGAAAAAATGGGGAGCCAGTGCGGGGCACGTGGCGGAGAAATTGGGGATCCGACAAAGGGCCGAGAGGCAGGCTATAACAGGCCGGTTGCCAGCGAGGTTGTCCCGCTCAACTCCCCTTCCGCCCCCCGCCTCCCCACGCTCGCGAATGGATGCGCCGCTGCCGCTGCCCAAGGACGAGATCGCGGACGTGCAGCGCGTGGCGGACGCCCTGACCGGCGCCGACGGCAAGCCGAAGCGCAAGCGCCAGAGCCAGAGTGCGTGCACCCGCTGCATAATTGGCGGCGAGCTAGTGGGTGCTAATGCGCATACAGGCTGCGACGCGTGCCGGGCGCGCAAGGTCAAGTGCGCGCGCGAGGGCGCAGAGGACGACCCGCAGCAGGCGTGCAAGCATTGTATATCGCTCGGCATCCCCTGCACCTACGACTACCAGCCCAAGAAGCGCGGCCCGCCCAACCTGTGCGCCCTTCCGTCTTGCATATATTTTGCCTTGATTTAATTTAATTTAATTTAATTACAGGTATTTGCGGCGGCTGCAGCAACAGCAAGAGGCGGCGGCGGCCCAGGCGAACGGCGGCCTCGTCCACCACCACACCAACTCCGGCTCGCCGCCCAGCGCGCTCTCGCCCACCTCGCCCGCCCACCTCGGCCCGCCTCAGCAGCCCCAGTCCCAGCCCCAGCAGGCCTCCGCTGCCGCGCCCGCGTCGGCCGCGGCGCCGAACTACGGGATGGCGCACACGGGCCTGTCGCCGCTCGCGCCCGTCATCCCGCCGTCGATCCCGCCGAGCCGGTACCCCATCGCGGCGGACACGTTCCACTACGGCCAGACGGCGCCGCCCGCGCCGCCGCCCGAGGCCGCGTTCGGCGGGCCGTACCCGCTCTACACCCTCCCGCCGACCTCCTCCGCCCCCGCACAGCAGTCGCCGCCCGCGCCGGCGCCGAGCTACTTCCCGCCGCTGCGGCACCAGCACCGGCCGCACCGCCTGGACACGGTCGCGCCGCGCGAGCGCATCGCGCAGATCATCGGCCTGTTCTTCGACTTTGTCTACCCGCTCACGCCGTGCGTCCACAAGCCGTCCTTCCTCGCCGACTTTGCGGCGCGCAGGGAGGAGAGCGACCCGCTGTTCTTTGCCCTCGTCATGAGCACCGTCGCTAGTACCCTCGTCCAGGTCCCGCGCAGTTATGTGCCCATGGAGCGCGCGGCCGTGCGCAAGCTCGCCCAGCAGTGTCATGAGGCCAGCCGCCATGTTACCGTTGCGAGCTACGACCCGCCCACCAGCGCGCATGTCGTCATCCGTTATTTGTGCGTTGCGCCTGCGATGATTCCGGTTGTGCCGCTGACGCCCGCGCAGCGACACGATCTACCACTTCTGCGAGGGCCACGACGCGACGAGCCACGCGGCGTTTGGCGAGGCCGCACACATCGCCGTCACGCTCCACATGCACGAGGAGGCGAGCTACGAGGGCCTCGAGCCCATCGAGTGCGAGATGCGCCGCCGCACCTTCTGGCTGCTCTTCTCCGGTACGCCGCCAATCTGTTGTAGCTAGTGTTCATACGCGCTGACCTCGCGCGCGCAGCGGACAAGAGCATGAGCATCCTCCTCGGCCGGCCCATCTGCCTGCGCGACGAGGACTGCACGCTGCACTTTCCCAAGGAGGTCGACGACGAATAGTGAGTGCGCTTTCTTCCTGTTCTCGTCATCCATCCCCTCCGGCGCTCGCGCCTGCCTGCCCAATATTTGCTGTTTCCCCACGGGCGCGTCCTTCATTGTCACACGACCCCGGCGCTGCTTCTTGGGCTCTTGACAGCGGCTTGGCGCCTTCCTTTTCGCACGCTCGTTACCCCGCGTCCATCCGTCGTGCGCCACGTGCGACGTCTGTCGATCTCGCCCCAAGTTTGAGTTTCCCCGTGCTCGCCTGCTTCGCCCGCTCGTTCGCGTTCACCGCCGTGCACGCTCGCACCTATCTCATCCCATCCCACGCCACGCCCGCTCCGCCGGCGTACACGCTCCCGCTCCGTCGGCGTGCACACTCGCATCTATCCCACGCCACGCTCCCTACACATCATCGACCTATTTCACCGCTCGCTCTTCCTATTTCATTTACCGCTACATATTTCATTCCTTCTCTGTCGCGAACGTCGACGGCCGGAGTTACCCGGCTATGGCTACTCTGCGCGACCGGCCCGGCAACGCTGCGCGCACGTGGTCTCGGGTGCAGTGCTTCGACCGCCGGCGAGCTGTTTGATTGCGGGCCAGCTTCGACTACGGGCTAGATGTGTCGACCGCGGGCAGCTGCTTCGACCGCGAGCCAGCTGCTCTCCGGGCGTCTTGGGCTTGCGCGGCGTGACGTCGGCGGCGACACTGCTGCAGGTCCGCGCGTGCGCGGCGCTGACTGCTCGGTCGTTGTCGACGCCGAGTCGCGCTGCTCCGTCGAACGCGCCTGCTGTTCGGTGGCACCGCTCGTTCGTCGTCGTTTTCCTTGGTCCGCGTGTCAATGCTGGTGCTGTCTCCTGCGTCGACGTGCCTGCCGCCGCTCTCCTCGTTGCGCCCCGCGCCCTGCAAAAGCCCCTGTGCGCCGGACCACGCTCCCGCTGCCGCCTGCGTCGACCAGCGTCTGTTGAGCTTGCACCGGACGTGGATGCTTGCGCGGAGGTGCGCAACGTATCCTGCCCGGCGCGCCGTCTACGCCCGCGGTGCCGCCGGGCCCTTGCCCGCAGACCTGCGCTCTGGGCTACCGTCCTCGTTGCGTGCCGGCCAACTGCGCCCGAGTCGGTGTACGCGCCGTGGGTCAGCGTGCAGTGCGTCCTGGCGCGCGCGTCTCGCGGCTCGACGTCGTGCGCGCGCGTCCTGTTCTGCTTTGTGCCATGTGCCGAAACTTTCATATTGACTACGCTCGCCGGTGTCGTCGTACTTCTCGCGCCTGTCACCGTCTTTGTCGCCCCACTCCTCCCTCGCTCGCCGTTCTCCCTCATCATGTGCTTGTGCTGACCATCCCGCAGTATCACGCAAAACGGCATTCTGCCGCAGCCGCCGGGCAAGACGGCGATCGTGTCGGGCCTCAACTACTGCTCGCGCATCTTCGCGCTGCTCGGCGAGATCCTGGTGCGCATCCGCGTCGACAAGCGGTCGCCGCCGCAGGGTGCGCGCTCCTTCTCCTCTGCGTCTTCCAATCATGCTGACGGCGAGCCCACGCTGCAGGCCCCTTCCTCACCGCGCGCCTGGAAGAAGTCAAGTCGCTGCACGCGCGCATCATCACGGCGCTCGCGCACACGCCGCCGCCGCTGCGGCTGCACAAGGGCGGCGGGCTGCAGCGCCCGTCGTCGTCGTCGTCGTCCAATATGCTGCGCACGAATGCGAACGGGTCGAGCTATACGTTCGCGCAGCAGACGTTCGCGGAGGTGCGCGACTTCTTTGATAACCCCAATGCGAACCGGGAGAATGCGGGGAACCACTTTTTGGTCATGCAGGCCAATTTGTATGTCACGCAGGTGAGTCTTTTGGTGGTGGTGTTGGTAGATCGGCGTGGGTGTTGGGGCGGCGATGCGGGAGATGTGTGGTCGTCGTCCTCTCGATCTGTTCAGGTCGGCGTGCAGTCGCCTGCGTTGACCGGCGTGTCTACATGCGACGCTCGTCGTTCTCGCGGTGCCGCCGCGGCGCTCACTTCACGCCTCCCGTCTCGCGCGTCATGGACATCTTAGCTGACGCTACGTTTGCCTCCGCAGCAACTGGTGCGATTCGTGATCGAGCAATACCGCGACGAGCTGATGGCGAGCATGCGACACTCGATGGGCGGCGACGTCAAAGACCTCGAGATGTCGTCGGCGGAGGACCGCGAGGCGGTCGCGTCGGACCTACTGAACGTGCTGCACAGCATCCCGATCCAGAGCATCGCGACGAACGGGCCGAGTCTCGTGCACAAGGTGCGCTTCGTCGCGAGCACGCTGCTCGACGCCGTGCGCAAGGCCGAGGAGGCGCCTGCGAGCGCCGCGCGGGCGCATGCGTACCTGTGGGACTTCCTCAGCATCCTCAGCGAGATCGAGCGCAATTATATCCTGGACGACGAGAAGGACGGGCCGCCGGATGCGAATGCTATGGTCTCGTAGGCCTGTGCATCCATCCTCCCGCTTCGCTTGGCCCGTCACGACTCTTCCCCGTCGCCCAGTTGCCGCTCGTTTCACCATTCGCGCGGTCAACGCACTGTACTCCATTCATGACCTTGTCTGCGCCTCCTATCTACTTAGTCGCCCAGCTCCTCGTTGCTTTCGTGCTTCCCTCTCCCTCGTGTCTCACACTGGCTGGACATGCTCTCAGCTTCAATCCCCTTTGTGCTCGCGGTCGCTGATATCGGCTGCGCATCCCTGTACTCGCCAGGTGAAAATGGCAACCTTCTGCTCATTCCCCCCTGTGCTCGCCCCACGCCCGCCCGCCCGAGGACCAACGGATCGTCGCGCATTACCGTGACCCCGCGCGCTATCTGGCACCAGCGACGACGTCCATATTCAGTCGAGACGATGGCGCGGGCCCTCAAAAGACATGCTCATGCTGCTGTCAACCACTCGGTCTTTGTCGCCCGGCCGCGTCGTTCTCTGGAATACGGTCGTCGTCGCGCCCTCTGCTCGCCCTCGTCGCAGTGCGCGCGCCCCTCGCCGGCCTGCCCGGCCTTTGGCACGTCGTCCCGAACTGCGTCGCGCGGCTACTGTTCGATTAGGACGGCCGGCGCTACAAGGCGCGCTCCGTCGATGCTCGCGAGTCTGATGGTGCGCGGCGGGGCATGGAGTGGCAGGCGAGTTGTTGCTGTCCAGGTCACGAAGAGTCCGCTTTGTACAGTATCCGAGTACTTCCCTCCGTCATTCTCCGTATCGTCCGTAGCTTGTACAATGGATGGATTTAGCTGCATGAACAATGGATTGTCCGCATCGAAACACTTGTGTTGCGATGACTGGGAAAGACAAGATGAAGACTCAGAGCGGCGAATCCTGGACGCATCGCGGATCACTTTGACTTGCAAGTATTGCGGGCGGTCTCCACGATTTTCCCTGTGTAGAGGACGCTAACGCTGACTGCGCTTCCTGACAGCCGGTGACGCCGCTGGTCCGACTCGTCCTCGTGACCGCGACCGCGCTCGCGGAGCCTGCTCAAGCCAACCTCGACGCGCCAGCGAACGGGATGGCGGAGCGCCTGCATGGTCACGTGTGCAGCGGTGTCTCCCATTCGTCTCGGTGAGCTCATGTGTAGCGCAGTTGCTGCTGTCCAAGTTGTGCACGTCGGTCATCGCGGAGATAGTCTGAACTCCATGCGCCAGCACGCGCGTGCCAATCGTAAGGTGCTTCTGAGTCACTGCGTTTTGGGGCGCCCATTCATTGCGCAGTACAGTAGGCGCACGTCGCGACCGTACCCGTAGGCGGATTTGGCGCGGACGCAGACGAATATAGTTCGAGCGCACTTGCCCCGCGATTTGAGCCGTAATTACAGCTTGATAATAGAGTTCTTCCTGCTTGCAATGAAGGCCCTCTACCTCGCCCTTCGTCTCTTCCCGTTCTTCAATGTACGACTGTAAAATCGCAACGCCACATGCGCGTCCGTACGCCGACGCTCGCGACTCTCAATGCGCCCACGTTGCATTTCACTTGCAGTCGCGTCCCTGATCTGCGCCTCCCAGATTTACCTCGGCCTCGACTGTTCCATCACGACTCAATTGCCGTGTATAGCAGAGCTGCATGTCTCATATGGCTCCTGGGCGGGGGATTGAGCTCGGAGATGGCACCGGCGCGCCAACGTGTGCGCAAAGAAGGGTCTTGAGGTATGCTCTTTCCCAGCTTGCTGTCTGCGTAAAATATTGAAGGAGTGCTGTGTGCAGCGCACATGGACGGGACACGACCTCCGTACTGCGCGCGCCAGACAGTGCATGCTGTGCGAGGTCCAGGCGCCGAGTTAGATCGACTGAGGGCTTCAATTTCACGACTCGAGGCGGAGAACTCGCGGCTTGGTGCAGAAAATGCGCGACTGCGCGCTGAGGCTACCAGCTCGCGCGCAGCGTCGCAGACTATAGCTCCCACTGGAGCGACATCGGTAAAAATTCGCTGCTCGGGAGCGGCGGTTCACCGCTCTGGAGCGTCCGAACGCTCCCAACCGCTCCGGAGCTGGCCAAGCTGCAAAGCGTTGGGAGCGGTTTCAGCCATCAGCACTGCTGCTCTTCGGTGCTCCCGGGCACTCCGAACGCTTCAGGCCGCAGCGTAAGATAGCATGCAATAATAGTGTTAATAAATTGTACGGTATGCTGGTTTGTCTACAAAGTTATTAAGCCAGAAATCGGTCCATCTTTCAAAAAGGTTGTGAACAGTCAAATGCAAGGGGATACTGGGCCGGTAACCGTGAAGCTTTGCCATAAGATGGCAGCTTCTGCGAAGGTCGACGGCTTCGACGATGCCGGCCTGCCGAACTCGATTTTGAGTCCCGCTCTTGAAGCTACGCCGGACGCTGTACATGCCCGTAACATCGTCAATCCGCCCAGGCTTCGTGAACCATTCGACGTGAGGCTAGGTGGCCCGGGCGCGCAATTTTGAGTCGGTCGAATACGCAAACCTGGAGATATTCAGGGAGCTCGAAGAGCACGCGCAATTGCGCGACCCGGATGCCTACACGCGGGTCAGCAGCTCGTCTAGGTCAGAATATACGGTGCGCACCTTCCATTCCACCATTGCCGGCGACACCATCCTTCTTCGTCTCCACCATCACAGGGTCGAAGCGTGCAGGTAGCTTCTTGACGCGTTTGCCGTGTCGAGATCGCGCAGGTGCCGCATGTGCAATATCGACTGTCGCAGGTGCGTCCACGGTCTGCACATCTGGTGTATTGAACTTGACACGGTGCCAGACGCCGAAGGATAGGCTAGCGATGGCCGGAATGTCGTAATCGGGCGGCGCGGACTTGTGTACGCTACGGTACTCATCGCGCACGTATGTCTTGATGAACGTGACGAGTTGGTCTGCAAACTGGTCGGCTCCGTTTTCCTTTGCGATACCATCGGCGGTGCAATGACGTTGGTTCGGTGCGTCCGCAAAGTGGACGGCAGCGCTCAGTTTCCTTCGGGGACCGTTTGAGCGAAGTGTAAGTCTTGCCTTCAAGATGCGCGAGGTGTGACGCAAAACGGAACATCTTCTCCCGCCGCTCAAGCCATGTGCACATGAAGGGCAGCATGTCTTCCTCACGATGGCTCGAGGCGTCGTATGCCTGCTTGGCGTAGTCGATGTGGAGCCGCTCAGTGTGCTCGGTGTTGTACCCAGCTGTCGCCCCAAACAAGCGGATGGACGGTGTATAATGCACGAGGCTATGGAGCTTTGGAAGATCTAGAGCTGTGAGCAGGAGTCAGCATATGGGACAATGGACAGCAGACGACGCACATTCTGAAGCTCCACATGTTAAAAACACGTCCTTGTGCTCATGGAACTCGGCCAGAACTTGCTCCATCATAGCCAGTGTGTCGGTCGAGTGGCATGAGTACTGCGCCATGTAGGTGAAGTCGAGCAGCGCGCGAGCGGCGCGCACTAGGGTGCTGTTAAAAACTCCCCAGGAGTTTTTAACATGTTTTAAACAAAAGTTGTTATTAACACAGTGTTAAAAACAGTGTTAATAACAAAGCTTATATAATATAACATTTCAAGCGCTGACAGTCCTCTACAGCCTGTACAAGGCTCCCGAATGGGTCTCAGTATTTGAATGGGATGCTATAAGCTTCTGCAGCGGCCATAGCTCTCTGTAATGATTGGGAATGTAGCCAAGCCTGAGAGAGATGATTAGTCAGCATGCTCTCACTCAACTCTCACTTGGAATTTCGCCGACCTAGGTCTATATGCTGTCTGAGATTGCAAGCACCGGACCTTTGACACATGTATGGAACAAGCATGCTCATAGAACACCTGAAGTCTCTTCCTATAATATGCCTGGGCCTCAGATATTGATGTGTTCGATTTTGTTTTTAACAAAGCTCATACGAGGTCTCATGTTATTAACGTGTTAATAACATTTTGTTAATAACATTGTTATTAACAAACAGTTTTCAACAGCACCCTAGCGCGCACAGCATCCTTTTCGGGAATCCCAGCCAAACAGCCAATGAGCTGCTTGGCGATGGCTTTGTGCTCCTTGCCCGAGACTCGCGTGAGGTCGCTGATGCCGTTGTTGAAGTGCCGAAGACCGTGCGCAAGTGAAGCGCGTTTGAACCGTGCATCGAGCTCCGCCTCGCCGACGACATGCTGCGCCCAGAGCGTAAGATGCTTCACCATGCCCTGGTAGAGCTGGTGCAGTACATCCGGCGCAATGGCCTGGTGGATGTTGGCATGGGGCCAGTCTGCCCAAAATGGCTCGGGGATGACATTGAGGCCGCGGGACGGAGCGCGTCGTTGGCGGAAGACAGGCTGCGACCGGGAGTGTCCACAGCTCGAATCTTTTCCAGCGTCTCCTCGGGCGTACGCTCCGGACACGCACTGCCAGAGCTGAAGTCGGACTTTTCGGCCTTGCATTTTGGGCAGCGTGAGCCGTACCGAGTGCAAGCAACCAGCGACTGCTCGGGGTAATCGGCCGCATAGACCGCAAGGAGCGGATAGCAGTCGCGGACTGCACCGTCACTGCTCTTGAGGTGGATGCCCGTAGATGCTGCCTCTCGGAGTGGCTCCAGAATTGTACGCACAGCAGCGTGAAAGATACGGGCGCGGGCGTTCCGGAGACCAAGCTCGGTGAGGTTCCCCTTCTCAATGACTGTCGTGGGGAGGTATCCGATAAGGATCTGTGCATGCCGCGAAGGCTGCCCGCGGATGTGCGAGTCTATATTGCCGATAGTCATGTAGATCGGGTAAGCCGTTGCGTCGCCAGTGAAGAGACTGAGCTCTGTCTTGTCCGAGCTGATGATGATAGGGATAACGGTTGCTCCGATGCAGAGCTTTCCCTGGTACAAATTAGATTACGGAGACACGGCGTCGAGGCACGAGTGTTCGTACCTGCATCTCCCACCAGAAGTCACCGGTTTTCATCTCGGTGTACAGACGCTGCTTCTTGGTCGAGTCCTCGTAGCGCTTCTCTGGAGCAAAAGACATATGGCCCTTGAATGCTGGGTCCGCCCAAAGTGCACGTAGACAATCGATGGGGTTACGAAAGAAGAGTTCATGCGTTTGCTCCGAACCATCCACCGAGACCAGCGTGTACTTCCAGCCACCATAGCCGGGAAGCTGGTCAATTGTCTGGTTCAAGTCCCGGGAGTTCTTGATCTTCGAGCCGTCGTTCTTTCGCTATAGGACATTAGTTGCCAAAACTACAGAATCAAACTTTTGGGCGTACTGCTGGCATCTTGCAGTAGCGGTCAAAGGCAGCATCAGAGATATTCTCGCCTTTAATCCACTGCGCGAGTTCCCATTCGGCCTGGTTTGCGAAGGATGAAACTTGTTGTTGTCCTCGCTCTGCAAGTGGCCGAAATCCTCCTTCCCGGGCGGCGTGCCCTTACGGAGTACCTTGCCCGCCTTTCTGTCGGATGGGTAGAGCTCAATATAGGTCGTATTACTGTCACCCTGATCGACCACCTCCTCAACTCTAGCGCGGCGATCGGTTGGACCCTCCTGAGCAGAATTCGTGGCTGGCGCTGGTTCGTCAACAATGCGGGAGTCATCATCTGACACTGGCATTTCCGGCGGGTCTGCAGTTACTGCGCCTGGCGTAAATGACAGTTTGACATGACCCTTCTGCGGCGACGTGGCGAATGGACGGCGGCCCTTCGTGCTCTTGCCAGAATGCTTTGCGTTCTTGCATTTTGTTGTCTGCCGGCGGTGGTTCTTGAAATCTTGTAGGCGTTGGAAAAATTTCTTGCACTCCGAGCAGACATAGGCTGCGGTGCCAGGAGCTGGTGCAGGTCGTCGACCCATGGCGGGGTGAGAAGATGGCAACCGTTGAACTTAAGTCCGATCTGGCGCACGCTAGCGGAGTAAAATCGACTTTGCCTCACACCATGCCCAAAAATGCCAAAGCAAAATCTGCCAAGGCCAGCGCTGTTACGACCCTATCCATCAAGGAGCAGGAGAAGCAGCTGGCCAAGCTGAAGCATGAGAAAAAGCAGCGACAGAAACAAGGTCTGTCAAACACGTCAAGGCCGGTGTCCATGCTTAACAGCCTTGCAGAACGAGCGCAGCGCAAAATACAAGAAGCCGAAGCCATCGCTCAATCAGAGCGAGTTCCTTGCGTCCAAGAAACAGCAATCGAGCACCGATGGTGTCAAGGAGCCACCCAAGACACCGGAACGTGGGTCGAAGAAGAGGCATGCCAGCACAGCAGCTCGCACCAGCAAGAGCAAGTCAAAGTCCAAGCCTGTTGCAGCTGCCTCGGACTCTGAGGAGGTAAGCGTGACAGAAGAGCAGGGCAGCGACGCGGGATACGAAAGCGGAAAGGACATACCCATCGGTCAGTATCTCACTCTAGTTGTTGACGCAAGCTCAAAAACCACTAGATCCTGTCCTCCTCAAGCAAAGCCGAACTGCAGCCGATGCAGAGCTCAGCGACGGACAGCTGCCACCGCGTAAGAAGAACAAAGTAGCCGAGTCGGCAACAGCAGTTCCGACAGCGCCGACGAAGGCCACAGGAAAGGGCGCAGCACAAGTATGTGATGATATAGTGTGCCGTGTTCCATCTGACAGTCCAAAGATCGTTGTTGCTGCGTCAGTGCCGCTTCGCGGCCCAGCAAAAGGTGGACCAAAGCGCGCGGCAACATCATCGTCCGATTCGGACTCCAGTGACAGCTCGTCGTCTGATGATGAGTCCAGCACTAGCAGCGAAGATGAAGAGCAGAGCTATGGACCTCATACACCGTATCAAGCCCCGGACATCGCGAAGGGCAAGAGCGTCCCTGCACTGAAGGACATGACGCCGACGAGCAAAGAAATTGCAGAAGAAATGCGGACCAAGTACTCGGTTCACCTGGCCACAAAGGATGCTTTCCCAGCCGAGAAGGATGCTCGTCGCGTAGCCCGCAAGATTTTCATTAGCGAGGTTGACATGCAAGTTGGTGACGACGATGACGATGATGAAGACGGGGAGACAAATAAACGCCATCGCCGCCGCAAACGCTCAAAAGCGGACAAGAAATATCTGGAGCATATGAAGGGGCTGGTAAGCATATAGCTGTGAATATTTGTCGGGGCTGACGCACATTAAGGCCATGAGTTCGGAGTCGTCGTTCCGAGGGCACATCGTGTCGGATGCACAGCCCTTGGTCGAGAGCGAGTATGGCTTATTGGACCCTGACATGACTGAAGCAGAGAAGGGAGAGAAGGTGATGAAGCTTTTGGAGAACAAGAACTTCACATTCAGAGAGTGGAAAAAGGTGCGCTCGGAGTTGCAACCTGCACACCGCTCTTGACATTGGACCAGCGCAAGGGCGCCTTCCAATGTGCCATCCTGCCGCTCTTGCTACGGAAGTCCTTCTTGACCAAACAGGTCAAGAAAGGCTACGCTCTCGGCCTGGGACCCAACCTACAGGTCTTTTCGAGGTACCGCCCGCGTTACTCGCATTCTTATTAACTGCGGTGCGTTGTGCGCTACAGCTCATTGGCTTTGATTGCTGACTCTGGTGCAGATTGAGTGTGTTCTTATGCGCTGGAAGACCGGTAAATACGATCCGCATCCATTCACGATGGCGAAGTACGAGCCAATCTACACGCTGCACCTGAAGTCAATGTATCAAGTCGAGATGGCGCGGCCTGGCAGCCTGGAACCCATACGAAAGGCCATTTGGGAGCAAGCATGGTACGCCTCTGCCTTGCCTGTGTTAGCATTCCCTGGATTGAGCACGACGACTCTGCAGCAAGAGTGCCGGTATCCAACCACCCACGAAGGTCAAGAGCCTTGATGACGGCGCCAGCTACATGCGCCCCGAGGATCTTGAAGATTTGTTCGGTGGCAACGACGATGGCGCTGCTGTTTGAGATAGCGTACCCGCACGCTGCTCTTCAACAGTAGTAGCGTAGTCAGCGGACAGCGCCATTATCCGGGTGTTCAACACACCAAAAGTCACTTCATCACGTGGCATACTGCGAGCGTCGTTCCATTCCAGCCGTTCAACTCGTTGATTCATGCCTGCTCCATCAACCTCTGCTCCCTGCTCCATTTACCATGCCTGCCCATGTCTAGTCGTCCATATTCCAGTCATAATCCACCGCCTGTGCACCTGGGACCATCATTCCTTGCGTAATTCCAGTCAGCCTGTCATTAGTTCTCTGCATCACAATAGCAGTTTGAGTATGCCCTAGCTCAAGAATCTCGCGAGTCGACGAAGCAAGCCTCCGCCGGAAACGCCCGGACGCAAATTACTTGCCCAGAATCTTAGCGGGGCCAAGCTGTCCAAGGATATTGAGTGTCATATTTGTGCTCATAATGGCCCGTACTCTTTGGGTGAATATTTTCCTGACCAACGGGGCTCTCTGAAATATTTGAGGCACATTTGTTCGTTTTCACCCACGGAACAGGCCGTGGTTGAGTCGGACTTTGGACTGAACTTGCTCGTCGCACTCACCCACCGATCCCACGCAGGGAGCATTTCCGGACGACCAACGCGCTCTACAAGACCACAACTATGCGTACTGAGGACAAATTTTGCTCCTCCTTCATCCTGCATATTATGTGAGCTTAGAATTTTCTTCCTTTATCATCATACCCGTTCGCTGACTCTGTTGTGGTACTGTGATCCCCACGCCTTGGGATTGCATCAACATTGCAAAGGCAAATCAGAGTCCATTCGTGCGTATTTTCCACAATATATATAGAGCTGTTATCGCTGATATCTGATATCCCGATGGTCGAGCGTGGTTGCGCCCTTCAAGGCAGCCCCTCTGCTCCCATCTTCAGGCCATCGTATCAGTTGATAAGCAGCCTAATTCCAGCTTCCACAATGCTGGCCAGAATACTATCAGTATGTATTGCATTTTTATCAGTACAGTTCTGACGCTGCTCATGCCGACTTTTAGACTTATGTCGCACATCGAGCTATAGGCCTGCTGTGCGGTCTCGCGCGCACAGTGCAACGCTCACTCCAGTACGTACGAAGCGCGAACAGTTTGTGACGGTCTGCTAATCCGCGGCCAGGCTCGACGGTCGTGCACTTCCGATGTTCTGCCCCTACGGACCATGCTCAGGGGCGAGCAACTAGCGGGTATGTAGCGTCCCATATCCAGCTATTGCGACGCTGATGCTGCCACCAGCGACCAATTGAATGCACGGATTGGGAAGCGCCAGAGTGGGCAAGCCCTCGGAAAAAAGGACGACCAGCCGAGCTGGGAAGCGCGCTGTGGGTGGAACATTAGCACATCGCGCGCGTCACGGTCGGGCAGACGGTGGTGCGCACGAACACTCAACGAGCTCGACCGGACGGTGACAGCGAGCCGAGCCAGCCACGGGCGACCAGACGGCAACAGCCAGCCGAGCGGCAAAGCGCGCTGCTGCGGACAGCGGATCGAGCACGATGGGCAGGCGCAGAGGACGGTACGATGCCGCGCTGGCGGCGCTCGAGCGGCTCCACATTTCTTGGGCCGCGCTGGAGGACAACGCGCTGCGAGCATTCTCGGGCCTCGCGGACGGACGACGTTGGACTGCAGGCAGGCTTGAATGAGCTCGGGATATGTTCCTTTAGCTAGTGTGGAAGGCTGTATATCCCGCTGCGGCGTCAATAATACCATTATTTATTCCATATCATTGTCTGGAGTGACATGGCTAGCTCGGAAGCGTTCGAAGTGGATACCCGAAAAGTAAATTGTAGGCCAGGCGAGCAATGCTCCAAGTGCACTCCTGCAGCTCCGAACAGCGGTAAGGAGGGGTTCGGAGTGCTCCGGGAAAAGGGCGACCGCTCCGGGTGAACCTGAGAAGGGTACACTGATTCAGAGCTTTCGACGCTCTGGATGCACCCGGAGCGCTCCCGAGCTACGGTATTTTCCACCGATGGACGGTCACATCGCAGGTACGCAGTATTGAATTCTGTGTCCATCGTTACTCAGCTATTTTCGCTCATAATTTCATGCGCAGTTTATCTATCCCGGGGACACGCAGAAAAGAGTCGCTTGCTCGAGGGCTCGACTTAGCCCTCATTCCGCGGGAATCACAGGCGCTTTTCGCGCCTCCCGAGGCGGATGGTGGTCACGTCAACCAGCGGTGGATGGATGTCGTGAGGCCTTTTGGTTTAACGATTTCTTGCTTTCTTGCAGTGCCTGCTCTCTGTCACGCCGATTAACCCGCTCGGATCTGCTTTCAAATGATTATACCATCGCTGTGAAATGACTCGAGTGTTGAAACGTGTAACGACAGTAAACGGGAGGAACAGCGCCGCCCTGTCGAAGAGTGAAAGGGAGTTTACACGCACGGTGTGCAAAGGAATCTTTGTCGGCGCAGCGCAACAGATATTCAGCCACAGCTAGCGCCCGCCATGCGGCACACCACGCAGCGTAGGGACATCTGCGAGCGGCGGATTGACAGCAGCCGCTGCTGGCCATGAGCCTGCTCGCGAGCATCGCCTACAGCAAACGCGTGCTGCGTGTGTTGACCGTCCGCGCGTCAGAGTGGCGGTGCCTGCGACGAGCGCATCGGTTGACGGGCAGAGCGCACGCTGCGACGCGCACGGTCAAGCGAGCGACGACGACAGTGAGCCCGGCGCAGGGAGGACTGGGCGCGCTCGTTAACGCCAGCGCGTCCGAACTCGTGCGACTCCCCTTCGCATGGGACTCAGCAACATGAGCCCACGCGCACGCAACAACTTTGATAGCCCCCGTGAGTTCGCTCGCGCATCTCATTCCCCCTGAAACGCACAGCGAGCACAAGCCCTGCATCGACGCCGACGTTCGAAGCACTTGCTGCAGCCACAGGCGAGGCTGCCGGCTCGGGGCTATCGCCGAGGGCGCGCGCCGCCCGTGGCATCAAGCAGGTGGGCCGGGTCGTAGCGAGATGGGCGGGGAGACGGAGCGGATATGGTTGAACCGGAGTTGACTCTGGGCAACGCGAGCGCCCCGGGCCGCTCTAGTTCATCGTCTACCGAGTCACTCGCGGACAGGCGGCAGGAACGGATATCCAGTGCGTATTGGTCGCGCCCGTGAAGAACGGAGAGTCCACGCGGGCGCCATCCACGTCAACGAGCCGCAGCTGGTGCCACAGGCGGAAGACCTACGACCAGCGCGTCGCCGCTGTGAAAAATGCAGTCAGCGAGCCGGCCAGTAGTAGATACAAGAGGAACTAGCGCACCTGAGTGTGTGCGCGTCCTGGGCGCGGGCCGCGCGCGCAATGTGACTGTGCTGAGCCGCAGGATGGTGTCGTGCGCCGCGCCATGTGCCCTTCGTGCGTGCGAGCACGAGGTCCGCAGCACCCGACGACAGCCCACGCTCTAGCCGTGCGCGCCACAGAAGACGCGATCGCGGCAGTCGGACCTCGCAAACCGCGGCGCGAGCTGGGCAACAAATGCGCCGGTGTGGGCGCATTGTCTCCCTGGGCGTCGATGAACTATGCTGCTTGCTCGCATCAGTCATCGTTGAATGAGCGCGGAAAATAGAGCACCTAACGCCTCCCGATGCACTGGGCAGTCGTCACCGACCCCGCGTGGACGGTTGTGCACAGCGGCACGGCCTCGGTCCAGTTTGACCGGCGCGACGCACCGCGAATGACCGGAGGCGGCCAGAGCTCCTTGCGCCGTTGTAGTTGTCCACGAAGCCGGGCAGCGCGGCGTTTTTGGTTGTCGTACGCGGGGCTACGCAACGCGCGGCTCGATGGCGGGCAGTCGCGCGCGACGCGATAGTTTGACGTGCGGCGGCGGCGGTAGCCTGGCACCGAGGCCGCGGTCCCGCGCCAGAGTCGCGCGTGGTGTTCTGAGGCATCGACCATGCTTGCAGCGTCGATCCTGGGCGACGGGGCGCTACCTCTGCGAGCTCTGCGTCAGCAAAGCTCGCGCAAGGTGGGCACGGCGAAAAACAAAACGCGCACCTGAGTCAGCACCGGACGCCCTTCGATGTGCACCTGCGCGTAGGCCGCGCTGCGGTTTCACGAGTTCTTCTGCTCTGTCGTCACATTGCGCGAAGCTGGGCAACGAGCGCGCAGCAGTCCGACCGGTCGCGCGCGCCGCAGAATGCGGGCGATAGCCGCGGTCGGACGTTGCCTTGGACGCGGCAACAGCGAGCTTGGCAGAGACGCTGCGGCCTGGCGCGAGGTCATGCATGGTGCGCACGGGCGTCGATGTGCTGGTGGCGCAGATGCTGGGCTCTGGGAGCCTGCTGCTGCGGATCGGAGCGTCAGTCAACCGCGCAAGTGGTACAAACAAACGGCGCACACAACTCGGCCCACCAGACAGGTCCCTGCGCCCACCGTGCGTCGACGGTTGCACAGCGCCCAGTCACGGTGCATTGCGCGTTCTGCGCGAGCGCCGCGGTGGTGCGCACGAGCGCGCTGTTCACGGCCCGATGACGGTAACCAGCCGCGTGTCGTAGCGCACACGGAAGTCGGGCTTGGCTGCGCCGTCGCCCGCAATTGGAGCCACGGCCGCGCTCGCGCTCGCGCCGTCGGATGTTGCGGCTGGGGGTCGATGGCGGCTGGCGAATATTTCTGTAAAGGCGCTATCAATCAGCGAGCGAACTGTCGAAAGGGGGTGCAAATCCCACCAAACTCGCCGTCAGACGCTGTCTGACGGACACCCGCACGACCGGCGTAGGCTGCGCCCGCCGCGTGCGTGGATAGTTGCGCAGAGCGACGCGCGAATCTGATACCGGGCCGCTGTACACGGACAGCAGCGCAGCAGCGCTCAAACCCGTGATACCCGCTAGCGAACGGGTCTCGCGCGCGGCATCGGCGAGGTTCTCGTCGAGGATGACTGGTGGCGTGTTCATTGGCGCTGGATCGCGCATCGACAGCACGGTCGTCGTGTAGCTGCTTGTAGAGATCACGGAGGCTTCATTTTGATGCGGGCGTGAGGTGTCGTCGGCGCGCGCGGGTTCCTCGAGTAGCAGCGAGAGTTCGCCTGCCTGTCGCTGCTGAATGGATGCGCGAATCCCGGCGCAAACGGCCAGTACAGCGTCGCCATAGAAATGTAGTTGTCGAGCGAGAAGCGGAGGCGAAGCTCGAACGGGATACTCGCGGTGGATGGATGAGAGCGGAAGGCAAGGCACGCGAGCGGAGTTGATAGACGCGACTCTCCCTGGCTCTTGCTATCTTCGATGTCTGGTCTCGGCCTGCAATTCGCGCTGACACCGCTCTGATTTGCGCTGCACTTGGCTGTATGGCTGTGAATATCGAAATCGACGTGAACTTCACGCTGTCCTGATCGATCCTCGCTCGTCCTGTACTTTGCCTGTATTGCCGGTACACGGTTGCATTGTTCAGTGAGTATACGCCAATCCCAGATTTCGCTTTGAAAGTACATCTTACGCCTGCACCAGACATTTTATCGCTCGCAGGCCGGGCTTGCTAGCAGATTTTTCGAGTCAATCAGGTGCGTTCTGTAACGTTTCATTCGCAAGACAATCATGCTGATCGATTTTGCACTTTGTCAGTACATAAAGCACAGGCCGCGAATATACTGAACGGACTGCGGACTGCCGATGGACTCGCTCGGCACCCTCGCGCGGCACGAACTGCTGCTCAAATGCATATCCGGGTCCCAGCGGCTCCCGTCTCCGTGCTGCAGATGGCCGACGCTCGAACACACGCAACGAACCAGTTGTTCGCCGCCAATCCGGAAGGGATGAGAGCCCGCGGCTGCACCGCCGTCGAGGACGCGCTGCGTTCCATTTGTGCGCGTCCAAGTCTTCCGACGGTTTGACCTCCTTCTGACCCGCGTTCATTGCGCTTGCACGAGCTCAGGGTCGTGATGGCAAGCGCGGGCGAACTCGACAGACTTGCGCCCAACGTCCGCTCAGTTGGGTCGGCGCGCGAGCGCCACCATTCCAGGTGCGTCGTCCACCGTCTTCTTCGTCTCGGCTGACGAAGAGCGAGCCCAGTTATGGTCCAGGAGTCTACGGCGTTGCTTTTGCGGTCCATCGATCTCCCGCGGTGCCTGGGGGTCTTGTCCGCCGCGCGCGTACTTCCAGCTGAACCGGGATGCGCACCCTTGGCTTACGGGGCGAGGCCCGCTGCAGGACTACCTGCGCGGCGCCAGACGGCCTGCGTTGTACCCCCGGGTTGGCGGCGGCTGGCTCTGCTGGTGGCGACGCGGCGCTGTCTCCCTGCGGCACTCGTGCATCTGGCGCAGGGCATGTGGCGGCAGCGACAATGCTTGCGTAGGCGCGCTCGCAGCGTTCCTGAAACTTCTATATTCCTCTTCCTGTATTTCAGTTCCATATGTAGTTCATTCCATACAGTCGTGTCCCCGCTTCGCCTCACGTACGCAAATCCGTTGCCGGTACCGCTGTCTCTGTCATGCAGTTACGCAGTTGCAATGTTAGGGCCCAGGTGAAGTGCAGTCAAGGGAAGGTCATTTCGAAGTGCCACGGGCTCGTAAAGCGAGTAGTCTGCTAATGGAAAGAATAAGCGTATCATCCGACAATTGGTGGGCATCAGAGCGTCTACTCTCAGCCCAACCTCGTCATGAGCTGCGACCAGCTCGAGTAGTAAGCGCGGCCCCGAAGCCGCCAGTAAATGCCGCACAAATTGCTGCAGCTGCCGTTCGCGCTGAGCAATCTGAGCCTGTGCGCAGCTCTGCAGCTGGCCCCGACAGCCACTGTCAGGTAGGGGTGCGAGCTCGCGCACAATGCGCCCCGCGAGCTGCGCAAAGAGCACAAGCCCTGCGGAGACGCCGGCGTTCGAAGTATCTGCTGCAGCCACAAGCGGCGCGAGCGGCTCGGGGCTATCGCCGAGGACGCGCGCCGCCTGTGGCAGAAAGCAGGCGAGCCAGGTCGTAGGGAGATCGACGGGGAGATGGAGCGCACCAGAGTAGACTCTGGGCAACGCTGGCGCTCGACATCGTTGCCTGGCAAGGTATCCGCCGTCGGGCGGCAGGAACGCGTGGCGGGTGCGCGGTGGTCGCGCCCGTGAAGAGCGGGGAGTCGGGAAGTCCACGCGCGCGCCATGCGCGTAAACGAGCCGCTGCTGGGCGCACTAGCGGAAGACGACTGACCAACGCGTTACTACTGTGAAAAAATGAGTCAGCGAGCCCGCCAGTCGTAGAAACCAGAGGAACAGGCGCACCTGACTGGGTACGTGTCCTGCGCGTCGCGTGCGCAGGCCCCGCGCAAACGCTTCAGATGTGGGCCGCAGGATGGCGTCGGGCGCGCAAAGCAAAGCACGCGCGAGGACAGCCTAGCGACACCGGACACTCCACTGACTAATCGCGCGCGCAGAAGAAGACGCGGCCGCGGCAGTCGGACTTGGCCTTGTGCACCGCGGCGCGAGCTTGGCAACGAGCGCGCCAGTGTGCGCGAGCGTGCTATCTCCCTGGGCGTCCGTGAGGCTGGCTGCTTGCTGCACGCGTCAGTCATCGTTGAATGAGCAGGAAAAATAGCGCACCCAATGCCGCCCAATGCACTGGGCAGCTGGCGCCGACCGCGTGTGGAAGATCGCGCAGAGTGGGACGACCGGGCTTTGCGCCGCACGCGCGAACGGCGCTGGACGGATCCGGCCCCGCGCGCCGTCGTCGTTGTCCACGAAGCCGGGCTGCGCAGCGCTGTCGTCCTTGTACTCCGTGCTACGGAATGGGCGGGTCGGCGGCGCGCAGTCGTGCGCGTCGCAGAGGACACGGCGCTGGCGGTACAGTTAGCAACGAGGTTGTCGAGCCGCTCCAGGTCGCGCGCGGGGTTCGAGGGCGTCGACGTGCTTGCGGCGTCAAGAGCGCGTACCAGGCTGCGTATGGAAGTCAGCGGGGTAGGCAGGGCGAAAAGACGACGCACCCGACTCGGCACCGTCCGCCGCCAGATGCGCTCTTGCGCGGCGCGCGCACCTGGGTCACAAAGAGCCTTCAGGCCGCGCCGCGCCTGCACAAACCTTCTGCGCTGTCGCCGCCGTACGCGAAGCTGGGCAGCGGGCGCGCGCAGCAACATGGCCGGTCGCGCGCGCAGCAGAAGACGGGCAGTAGCCGCAATCGCACGTTGCCTTCGACGCGGCGTCAGCGGGCTTGATGGGGACGCTTCTGCCCGGCGCGAGGTCGTGCATGGCGCGTAGGGCGTCGAGGTGTTGTGTGAGCGCCAGGAGTTCGCTGCTGCGGATTGGAGCGTGAGTTAACCGCCGAAGAGCTAGAACAAATGGCGCACATAACCGGCCCGCACACCGGATAGCTCCCTTCGCCCATCGTGCGTAGACGGTTGCACAATGTCCAGCGACGGTGCTTTGCGCGTTCTGCGCGAGTAACGCGATGGCGCGCGTTCCGTCGACACTGACCAGCCGCATGTTATAGCGCACACGGAAGTCGGGGCTTGGCTGCGGCGCCGCCCGCAATCGCGGTCGCTCACACTCGCGCCGAGATATTACGGCCTGGAGGTCGATGACAACGGGCGCGTTTTGCTGTAAAGAGGCTGTCAGTCAGCGAGCAAACCGTCGAAGAGGCGAAAAATGCGCACCAGACTCGCGACCAGACGCTGTTCGACAGGCACTCGCCCTCCGCATGCGCGGCATGCGGCGCCGGGCGATGCACGAGCCAGAACTGTGCCCCCGTCTGCGTAAGGTGTCGTGGGCATGCGGATCCTCGAGCTCCTCGTTGGCGAGCGTTGCAGCGGGTGGGCCTTGTGGGGCGGTCATTCAGGCCGGCGCGAGTGCTGCAGAAGACGCCGATGGACTGGGCATCGTTCGAGGCGGACGCGCGAAAGACTGGTCGCGTCGGTCGGCGATATGATATGATGGCAGCGTCGACCATGGGCGTTTTGCAGTGCGCGTGCGCGGTGTTTTGCGGATGCACAATGACGGGCTCTTTGGGCATGAGCGCGTGTCCGCGTTGATGCAGGCGTCGGCGTTGCTTGAGCGTCGGGTCTATGGTTCATGGAGCACCATCTCACGACCGTCAGCGCCAGGAAGCAGTGTCTGCAGGTCTGCAAATGCACGGGCGCCGGATGCCGAGCAGCGGAGGACGCGATGGGGCTGCTGGCGCCCGTGGGTCCGTCGAGTACGAGCGCGAGTTGAACTGTCTCTCGCTGCTGAATAGATGCGCGAATTCCAGCGCAAGCGGTCAGCACTGGGTCGTCATGGAGATGACGTCGTCGAGTCGGGCGTACAGGCGGAGCGCGGGCGGCATACTGACCGCAGACGGTTGGTAACGGAAGGCAAGGAGTAGCGAGCGGAGTTGATACACGCGACGCTCCTTGGCTCTTGCCATCCGCGATGACCGGCGCAGATGCAGTTCGCGCTGACGCTGCTTCGAACGGCGCTGCAATTACTCGACTTTATTTGCTATCTGGGGCCTGGCCAGCAATTCCGACCTCGATATGAACTTTGCGCCGTCCTGCGCTATCCTCGCCCATCCTGGACCGCGGGCAGATGGCTCAGGGGGTACACGCTACTCTCGCTTGAAACGTACGTCTTACGCCTCTTCCAGGAACTATACAACTTGAACACCGGTGGCGCGCAGTTGCAGCGTTTGCGTGCCGTTGGGTACGTTCTGCTCCATTCACTGCTGAATAATATTAACGAAATCTGTTTTGCGAAAGCGCAGAGCGCACAAGGCGCGAGGATGGATTAACGAGCGCCGGGTGCGTCGCGCATGCGCGCCTGGTGCTCGATTGCATAACAAACCCGCCCCCTGCGGACCCCGTCTCTGCGCAGCAGCTGAGTGGGATGCTCGCCGTCAATTTGGACGCGTGACAAGACCGCGAAGCGGCGTCGCCGTCGAGGGTGCGCAATTTTCTACCCGTTCGCATCAAATCTTCTGATCGTTCGATCGCCTGCTGACGCGCTTCAATTGCGTATGCAGGAGCTACTGGAAGCGCAGTTGCATGGTATGGCCTTTGGAAAGCACGCGCCCGTCGCCCGCTCTGTCAGGTCTGCGCGCAAGCGCCACAGTACAGGTGAGTCGTCGTTTATCTTCCGTGTCTTGGCTGCTGACAACCTGAAGCCCACTAATTGTCGGCCCCTCGCTCACGCGCGGCGCCTCGTGTCCGCGCCGCAGACGCTAAGCTCTCGCGGTCACTCAAAGTCCGCGCGCGACGGATGGCCTGAAAGATGCCGCATGGCTTGCGCGCGTCCAGCGCCGCGCAAGTGACCGGTGTTGGCGGCTTGAGGAGCAGTAGGGGCCCGAGCTCCGCGTGCGACGGGTGGAACGCTCGCGGGGGGTGCAAGCTGGGCCGGCGCTCATGGCGCTTGCGCTCGTGGACGGCATGCGGGAACGCGCCGCGCCCGATGCGGTGGCTCAGGCTTAGGGCGACGCGTACGCGGGCCCCAGCTGCGCGCGGGCGACAGTGAGCCATGTCGACTCCCGCCGGTTGGCGAGATCTGCGTGCTGCCGTGTAAGACGTCCGTGTTCGTCTGTCGGCAGTAGACGCCACTCGTCGCGCGCGCACTCGGCAGACGGCGCGCGCAACAGTACGCTAGCTGTGGGCGCCGCGGGCCGTGCCATCTTGCGGTCGAGCTGGTGACCGCGATCCCGAGTGCACTGGGCGACAGCGGACGAGACGATGCAGCCGCTGTCTGTAAGTGTCTTGATCGTGCTCGCGTGCCCTCCGCGTAGTCGTTCCGGAGGTGCCATGTTCTTTTCTGTGACTGTAGGAGCGGTCCTATGATAGCAGTGTCCCTCCGTTACATCTTGTTGGTAGTGTATAGTGTGAATTCGGTGTATTGTGACTCTCAGCTGCCGCACAGAATGCGCCCGCCGGCATGTGTTCCGGTCCGGCTATAGGCAAAGCACCGGGCCGAGGTCTTTGCCAACACACGTTGCCCTCGTACCACCATCGTCGCCAGCACCGCTGCGTTCCCAGGCGCACCCAGACAAGACCTCTGCTATAAAACATGATGCATATACAGTGAGCTTGCCATTGTTGCACTGTGAGCATAGCAGGGCAGCTCACGAAGTGTGATGGAATCTGTAGAGCAGGCCATCCACCGATCTCGGACCATCGGGGCTCATCAGACTGTCGGCCAGCCGTCCCGCACGTTCTAGGCTTTGCTACACGGGCCACAAGTGCCGCTGTCCTACCGAAGCTTGGCTCTGTTACTCGGTGGTGTCTATCTATCATTGTTCAAGTATCGGCCACTCCAGGTGCGTCTTATGGCCTGCCATTGCCATCCAACCCACCAAAGACCCCCAACCCGGACTCACTCCCGTTGCAGACCTCAACCCATGTTGCCAAGGAATATTTTGGGAATGGGCCCACAACCATCAAATGCCAGGTATGCGACATGGAGGCCGCGCTCGGCGCCCTCGACCAGACCGGTTCAAGAGCGACGAACCCCGCTGAGCAGGAAGGCGCGCCGACCGCGTTCGAATACGCTTTTGAACGTTACAATTTACTGCTCGTAAGATTTATCTTTTAATCAATTCCTGTTCAAGCTTCTCACCTTGGGATAGATTTTGGCGCGAGAATGCGCGTACGGTATCGACGCCCTCGGTCTCCGCACCCACGCGAGAGTTGTCATCCCCATTGCTCTCGTCGTCGGGTCCGTTCACCTCTACATTCTGGCCAAGTACAACGGTTCTCTCGTCGATATGGTGGTCGTGATCTTGATTCACACCCTTTTGGTTTTCGTGTTGGGAATGCTGCGGGGAATGTAATATGGACTCTGTGATTTCTTATTATCCCCGCTATGTCCTGGTGCTTTCTTGTTATCCCGAGCTTTGTGCTGCTGTCAATAGACAAGTGTGACCTTTGAATTCATTCGTGTTCACCTCTGCGGAAAACGCGGATTAGTCACGCGCTCCGTCCCGACGAGTTCGCCGAAGAACGCGCGCGCGTGAAAGCCGACTTCATCCAGCAGATGGCAACAAACCAGGCGCTCGAGGACGGCAACCTGCAGTACGTGGTGGGATGTTTGCCGCCCGAGCCGTGGGAGGAGAAGCTCAGGGCCGAGCAGGACCTGTCACCGGGCACAATTGAACGCGCCGACGACGAGCGCGCCTCACTGTACGAACGGTGAGATAGAGCACGCGCTGACCCTGCAAACGGATTGCACAGTGCCGTAGCGAGAGGAATCTACCTCGCCGCCAACACTCCCGGTATTTCCGATCAGCGCAGCCGTGGTCTACTGCGACTTGCTCAAGCCCTCCCCACCTGTATACGTACGTTTAGTTCAATTCACGTGACCGAAGCTACACTCTGGCATTGCTTTCTGTGATCGTGGAGAACAGCGAGACAAAGTGCGCGGGATGAAGTGCTAGGGTTATAGAGGGGGTTCCAGGCATACCAGGCAGGAAATCTTGCCTGGCCTGCACAGGCTAGGACTTCCTGCCTGGCCTTCGCAGGCTAGGACTTCCTGCCTGGCCTTCACAGGCTAGGACTTTCTGCCTGGCCTTCGCAGGCCAGGACTTCCTGCCTGGCCTGCGCAAGAACTCCTGCCTAGTCTGCACAGGCTTGGATATCCTGCCTGCCATACATACAGCCTCAGATGGCTAAGTTGCACCAGGTAGTATCATCTCCTGTTCACTTGTCTGCATAGGGTCACAATTCCTGTACCTATCTACCTACCTACCTACCAACCTTGCACTGTCCTGCTGGCCATTGTCTGAGTCTCCCTATAAAAAAGTCGGACCTCTGTGTGCGGCACCCTCGGTGTCCATCAACAGCCCTCTGATGCGTTTGTGTCTCCCTATGAAAAAGTCGGACCTCTGTGTCGGCACCCTCAGTGTCCATCAACAGCCCTCTGATGGGTTTGTGTCTGCCTATGAAAAAGTCGAACCTCTGTGTGCGGCACCCTCGGTCTCCATCAACTGCACTCTGATGGAGTTGACTGCGCCTATGAAAAAGTCGGACCTCTGTGTGCGGCACCCTCGGTCTCCATCAACTGCACTCTGATGGAGTTGACTGCGCCTATGAAAAAGTCGGACCTCTGTGTGTGGGGCCCTTTTGATCCCCCATCAACAGCCCTCTGATGGAGTTGACTGCGCCTATGAAAAAGTCGGACCTCTGTGTGTGGGGCCCTTTTGATCCCCCATCAACTGCCCTCTGATGGGTTTGTGTCTCCCTATGAAAAAGTCGGACCTCTGTGTGTGGCACCCTCAGTGTCCATCAACAGCCCTTTGATGGGTTTGTGTCTCCCTATGAAAAAGTCGGACCTCTGTGTGCGGCACCCTCAGTGTCCATCAACAGCCCTCTGATGGAGTTGACTGCGCCTATGAAAAAGTCGGACCTCTGTGTGCGGCACCCTCGGTCTCCATCAACTGCACTCTGATGGAGTTGACTGCGCCTATGAAAAAGTCGGACCTCTGTGTGCGGCACCCTCGGTCTCCATCAACTGCACTCTGATGGAGTTGACTGCGCCTATGAAAAAGTCGGACCTCTGTGTGTGGGGCCCTTTTGATCCCCCATCAACTGCCCTCTGATGGAGTTGACTGCGGCTATGAAAAAGTCGGACCTCTGTGTGCGGGGCCCTTTTGATCCCCCATCAACTGCCCTCTGATGGGTTTGTGTCTCCCTATGAAAAAGTCGGACCTCTGTGTGTGGCACCCTCAGTGTCCATCAACAGCCCTCTGATGGGTTTGTGTCTCCCTATGAAAAAGTCGGACCTCTGTGTGCGGCACCCTCGGTCTCCATCAACTGCACTCTGATGGAGTTGACTCCGCCTATGAAAAAGTCGGACCTCTGTGTGCGGGGCCCTTTTGATCCCCCATCAACTGCCCTCTGATGGAGTTGACTGCGGCTATGAAAAAGTCGGACCTCTGTGTGTGGGGCCCTTTTGATCCCCCATCAACTGCCCTCTGATGGAGTTGACTGCTGCTATGAAAAAGTCGGACCTCTGTGTGCGGGGCCCTTTTGATCCCCCATCAGCGGCCTTGGAGTTGACCCCGGCTATGAAAAAGTTGGTCTTGCCTTCAATGTACATCAATGTGTCCATCACAGGCTCTTATATGCAGGTTACCTGCCCAACAACAATTGTGACCTCTCTGTACACTATATATCTTTGGCCCTATGATCTGCCAAACTCTCAATATTCAAATCTTTCTCATACCCAGCTATAATAGCAGGCTTGGGATGTGCACACTGCTCCTCTGCTCCATCTGAATGGTTAGTGTTATCTAGACTCATGTGCAACCGCCCATTAGTCAAATTTCAATTTCGAAATATGCCTTAAATACCCCATTCATGATTGAAGAGTTTCATCGGTTGACCGAACAACCTCTGACTGTCCGTTTTACTGTCACCCTGCCTTGCTGACTGTGCTGCAATATAACCTAGCCATATGACTACATTTCAGGGGAGCAGTTTCAAATGTAAAACCATCCTTAGGTCAGCTCCTCATTCTTTGAAAGGTGAATCTTTCACAGAGAAAATTCGGTCCAACTTCCTCCTGCTTCAAAGAGATACCTCATATCATTTCCTTCAGAAATGTGACCTGAAGAGGATCAGAAGGAACAGAATGAGGGGACCTGCAGGCAAGCCGGATGTATAGAGTCTCCCAGTCCTCCTGTGGCCCAGTATCATGGTAGGATGGCAGGTGCTATATTACCCCCAATCCACTTTCCAGTCCTAGTGTTTCCCAGGAGTCAGAATGGATTTGAGAAGTCTACATGCACTGATGTGTCCGTAATGGCATTTGTAAAATATGGATGATCAGTGCATGGTGTCTTTCAAATCTTGGATTGAATGAAACCTTTGGACAAACAGCGCCTATGATTTCCAATGGCACAACGTCTTTGACATAACTATTCTCCATGTTGAGGCTTCTCATTAAGGACTCCCATCTCTAATGATTCGGTTAGGTTAGGTTATGCATGGGCATCAAGCACACCGCCTGCTACAAGGCCACCATGAGCATCCCCAGAAACCACATCCACTTCTTCAGCACCCCTGGATATAATATCAAATATCATTCACCGGCGCCATAAACCTGTCTACCTGGTCATGATCTTGTGTATCATTTAACATCAGGACTAGTAGTACGTTCATAACTTGTCGGAAATTCCAAGGAAGGAGGAAGCGTTGTGCGGGGCTCCCAATCTTGGGAATCGTAGGCTCGGATCGGAGACGTGCTCGCGGTGACTGGGAAATGAAGTGTTGATATGGGTTCCTTGCAATTGTGACATGTCAAATGCTTGCAATGCCCGGAGAAAACGTACGCGGCAGACCTCACTCCCCAAGAGCTAGTGTGATCAAACTGTGCATTGTCTGCCTCGGCCGCCATCGTCCCCAATACCCAACCTAGGTCCCAACCTTTCTCCGGCTGATCGGTCTCGGTCCCAACATCGATGGGGGAAGGCAGAATGACGTCGCGATGCGGGGGGTGGAAAGTTACGCCGGGACTGTCAGACCTAATGAATTCGACCGTCTGACGAGGCTTGGATCAGCAGTGACTTACAACTCGCAGGGCATCCCAAGAGTGGCGCAGTTTTGACACGCTCCCAGATATCGCGTCCCGTTCTCCTTTCTCATGGCGTCCGCCCCAGTGCACTTGATTTTTTTTGCGGCGGCAACGGCGGCAAGCCACCGATTTCTACGATTGCCACATAGGTCAGAAGCGCTCCTTGACAGTATAGTGCGTGAGGCAGACCTTGCACATCGAGGAGAAGTGGGGGTCGGGAGTGACTGGTAGGACTTAAATTCGAGTTCTCACAGGTCAGGATAATCTCGACAAATTGGCATTGACTGGCAGCTATGTCTAGGTAGTATACATCTACAGATACGGTACATTCTCCATCTTGCCAGTGGCGAGTAAGTCCTCATCAAAAGCATCTTCGGCCTGGGCCTCCGGATCGTCGTCGTATTCGTCAACCTCATAAAACACTCGACAGTGATATCGGGCTGTATTGTTTATTATTTTAAAGCCAAAAATAAATTAATTCAATTCTTGAAGAATTCAAATTCCTGGGTTTGCTAACCTGAAACACAGTAGTCGCTTTGGAACCATTTCAGACTCCGACGATCTGCTGGTGTGCAAATTGTCGGACTTTGAAGCTTAAACCATGCGCCGTCCACCTCTGCTGTCTTATTCTCAATGTCTTCTGTTCTCTTTTTTCACGCTGATTCAGGTTCAGGCTCCTTCATTTCGCGCCTACCTGTTGACATCATGTTGAACATTTTCTTGTTGGTCTTTCCGGAACACCCTTCGATCCTATTTGTTTGCAAGGAGTGGCAACAATTGATATAGAATGTTGACGATATGGGCTTCGTCGACTCCCCTTAAAATTTCGCACCGCAGCACCTCTCACTATAGAGCAGTGCTGACCAAACATCAATACCTCAAGGCTGACTGAGGTCCGAGCACTTATGCTGACCTCCGGTCTCACCGGGTGGCTCTTACCCTATATCTGACACCATGTACGCACTGAGACTAGAGATGGTCACCGTGCTTCGTTCGGTGAGGCTAGGTTCACAATGATAGGGGTATTGGGGAGGGTTGGACAGCAGACGAGGCAGGGATAGAAGCAAATCCTCAACTCATATGGATCTCCGTGCTTTCTTATTTCTCCTGCGGAGAAGCCAATGTTTGAACCTCAGGCAACATCGGGTGTGATATGGGAGCTATCCGGCCCAAGGATGCCGGACGGATCCGGTGAGATGACCTTGCCCTCGTACTACCACCACGCAAGACTGCAGTGGCACCTGCCCATGACAACCTTGGGCTCGGCCAAAATCGTTGCTACAAAAGTGAACACTGTACATATGCTGTATGTATAGACCGGTTTTCCTGTGGTCTGTGGTTCGAGTATCTGATGCCATGCTTGCCGCTTAGTTCTGCCTTTGTGTCCATGGCCAGTTCTTGCATATCGGACCCCCGGGATGCATGCTTTCAGACCGGCTTCGTTCACTTCAGCTTGTGTCTGCGATATTTGCATGCTCCGGGATCCCGTTGCTGCTGCTCTACCATGGACATCCGTTCATCATTGTTCAAGTATCGGCCATCCTGGATGCACAGAGTAGGCCAGTCGTCAATTGCTTACAGCGGAGGAAGCTCAGATAAATCTCGCAGAATCTCGTACCAGTCCTCGTACCAGCCGGTATGTGTTGACTGTCCCGTACTCCAGCAGCTCTCACTGACTCATTCCTCAGAGCACGGCATGGATCGCGCAAAGGACCCAGCATAATTGTTATGCGGAGTCGTCCGATTCCTGGCCGCAACCGCCAATGGATCTCTTCTGGCAAAATAGGGACCCAAGATGTTTATCTCATGCCTTTACCCAACAAATGCATGCATCTGTAGGGATATCAACCAGATTATTCAGGCACAAGCTGATACAATAGTAGCAGAGTTCTCTCTTTCCAAGGACGGGTTCAAGACACTCAAGTGGTTCAGAGGCACCCATCATACCCACTTGGGCTCCAGAGGAGGGATTACAACATGTCAGTAATTCTAGGAGAAAGTGATTGAAATGATAGACTTTTCACTCTTCTGCCAAATGTCAGCCTGCATCAAAGGCCACATGCCCTAGAATTGGATGGTCACCATGCTCTTCTGGCTCAAATATATGCTTTCTCCTCCAGAGGGGCCATTTCATAACACCGGGGAAAGGGCTTTAATAGCATACCTTATGCTGTTAAATTGCTATTACAAGAAAAGCATAGGGCTTTTTGTGCTACCGTTGGAAAATGCAATATTTTGGCCTGGTAATGCAAGTATAATGGAAGACCTCAGAAGCTCTGGCTGTCCTTGCAACCCCAGCATGCTGCACCAGAATCACTGGACCCGGCATAGTGTGGTGGTTGAGATCTGTTAGACATTATTGCCATGGCTTACTGCAAGAATATAAGACAATAGTTTGAGGATGATTGTGAACAAATCTCGGTGCCACCATTCAAACTATTCACCTATTTAAGATATATTTTTATGGATCTGCTAGAGAGTGGCACTGAGATTTGGCTTGTGGGGAGCTCAGTCTCGCTAAAACTCCCATGACATCCCGATACCGTGGCAGCTTGTGACCTGTTACAAAACAGGTTTATCACCGCGCCGCGCGACCTCTGTGACGTTTGACGCGGTAATAGACTGTGTGCGTACAGTATGTCAGGACAACTACCTCCATACCTTCCGCTTAAACATTTATTCTGGGCAGAAAACACCGCTGATGGGTTATTGCAGGATCAACACCCGGCTAGGAGGAATAAACCACTAAATAGACAAGACGGCAGTCCCATGGTACGTATACCACCCAAACTTGCATCTTGAATTCATATTCTGTAGGGGAACGCGCACTGCGATGGTCATTGGTCTGTTCTGTGCGGCGCATACTCATTTGTTAAGTATACCAGAACCCTCTCCCTACAGGAGCCGGCGTTTCTCACCCGCCTTCAGGGGAAACTTCGCAGCCGTCTGTGAGTTCAACGTGCGCTTGATTAGTCAAGATTGGAAGTAGTTGTTCAGGTAAAAGTTAACCTCTTTAACTACTCCGACTACCAGTCACGAGGCCTATAATAAGAGACAAGCGAACGAGAGAGGATAGTCGATGATGGGGCAAGTAAGGTATGTTGGAGTTATAAGTGACGCTCGGAATATAGTAGTGGTTTGAAGCAGGGTTTGCGCGCGCGGAGGATGCAGCGTTCTATGGTTGGATGCGATAGAGGTAATCAAAAGGAAGAGGAAGAAATATATGGTTGGGTTTGGGAGTGGGAGTGGGAGGGGAGAGTGCGGGTGTGTCTGTCAAGACGTCCTGTACGGTCAATGTAGGTCATCAAGGCGCTCGGGTTCTTTCGCGAGCCCAGCAATGAACTAGCAGAGAGGATATGACCTTTGAGCTTTCCACGGAGCGTCTGTCGGGAGTGAGGAAGCGAGTGCAACGGAGAAGATAGTGGTCCATGGTTTCGGGTTCACCGCAATGCAGGCACAGCGGCGAGTCGATGGCGTGGATGCGATGGAGGTAGCGATTGAGGGAAACATGAAAAGAACGCAGTTGCGTAAGGAAGGCAGCGTGCGACGCTTCAGGCCGTGGTACACGCGTGCAATGTGCGCTTCCTTATATCGCGCACTGGCGAAGTACACCGCGACGTCGCGGATTCAGACGGGCCGCAAGGCGTCCATGGAGGAATTCCAGGTTATTAGTATGTTAAGTTGCGAACTAAAGGTCTATCTGCTACCCAGTACTCATTTGTCTTATAAATTGATTTCTACTGATAATTACCTCAAAGATGATGGTCATTCAGTACATGGTTTTCTAGGCCAATAAATCTGAGGCTTCCGCAATTTAATTGAATAAAATGATCTATATTAAAGCCGCATGCAACTGTTACAGCATAATCAGCAGACGGTCACACGGTTTCAAACTCCGACGATCTGCTTGCGAGCAGACCGGCGGGGTTTAAACTTTCTAACGGAGTCAGTATTGTTACTTGTTCGGAATTTCCCTTCGTAGGATCCTCACGTAAAAAGCTCCAATTCGCATTGTGTATATGTACAGAACCTTTTTCAATATGTTTGTTGATTTAGAACCCCAAGCTTCTCGGCTACTGGGCCCGTATTTGTGTCCTCCTGTGTCCATATGCATGAGTGAACAGACGATTGTTAACCAGATTGACAGCTCCCCAATCTGGCGCTAGTCTACTTACCTGTGCGTGCAAAGGCGGTCAGGTCTCATAACGGAGATATTTTCTTAAGGTCGATTTCGGCGGTTACCCATTCTGAGGCACGATCGCAGCTTTCCATGCTCTGATACTGCAAATACGAGCAGGATACTCTCAGCAGCATAATTCCACACTTCATTTCATAGTGCCTGACTACATCTGCTATGTCCGTGTTCACCGCCAAAGTGGCAACCTGAGAATCCGGAAAGACTGACGGGGCAAGAGTCAGACGCTTATGCTCTCATTCACGGGCTTCACTATCGCAGCTAAAATGTCCCCTCCCCCGCCTAATT
Organism: Auricularia sp. M13; assembly: GCA_037042915.1. Classification (NCBI taxonomy): domain Eukaryota; kingdom Fungi; phylum Basidiomycota; class Agaricomycetes; order Auriculariales; family Auriculariaceae; genus Auricularia; species Auricularia sp. M13. Next base: position 22,512 of record JAXOIZ010000013.1, on the reverse strand, counting down.
CTCAAGCTCCAGAGAAAGGTAATTACAAGGACTTCATGGTGCAGCGCTGGACGTGGACGGTGTTGACGGGGATAGCTCACGGGCTCTGCGTGCTGACGCCCGTCAGGGACAACATTAATACATATTGGGAATGGTACAGGGAATTAGGTTCGTTAACCATCGTACCCATACTCCATATGCATTCCTGTCACAGGTGCCTCTGACTGAACAATAACATTGAAATAAGCATTGTAGCAGTTTTTCCTCATTTCCTTTTTTATTTGGGAGGCTGGGCAAGTGGTATTTGCAGTATCGGAGTTTTTCTGCTGAGAGTTCCAGACATTCACAGCTGTTTCACGTCGGCATGGGTTCACTTCACATATGTCCCGCACGGCGTCTGTCATTCAGATTGCTCTCGGGACAACATCGTGGGCATAAGGGTCACAAAAGGTGACGGCCATGCAGCTCGATAGCACCCGGGCAGACGGCGTTCCAGTGCACATAAGAGCAGTAGACAGGTAACCGTAAGTCAAAGCAGCGCCCAACCATGAACCCCCGCCGTCTCTTGCATCAGGGTCTCTTCGCCATCCCTTGGGTGGTGCGCATGCGGTTCTACATCGTCCTCGGCGTAATCGCCGCCTACATGAACACGGCCAGCACGAGGACGATGTACGAATCCGACATTTACCCCTTCTGGAACCATATGCTATGCCAGATCTTTCCAGTTTGGGCAGGCTTCGAGTGCACCCGCAGTGGCGGGACGGAATGGGTGGATACTGCGACTTCGCTATCTGGTTTACCAGCTATGCATTTCCCATCCCCTTCATCATCGTTGCCGGCGAGATGAAGAGGGAGGCCCGGACTGGACGGCTCAATCTCCGCCTCCACGCAGTCGCACAGGCCAAGCGTTATGCACTTGCAGCGCATGATCACATGTGCAGACCGCCAAACCTGGCCGTATTCATCCTCGCTGGCGTCGCGCTCGATTTCCGTACTGGTCGGGTTGGACGGGACCGCAGCATGTCTCTCGGCCCGTGGCACCGCCTAACCCCGGGGACATATAACAGTGCCATGTGGGCTCTGCAACAATTTAGTGAGGAGGTCTGGCAAGCGGTCATGAATATCTGAGAAGGTATGATTCTGTGTATCACTTTTCATCTCTCTATTTTCGGGATCTCATGACGCGCAGAGGAGGTTACCATGAGCCCCGAGGAATACATCCCTTTCACGTTAAGCCTTGAGCCCTGAGCCCTTACTCCCGCTGTCCATAAACTCCAATGACCTACCCCCACCTGGAATTGCTGATCGATCCCCATGGTCAGTACGGTCATCGGCTCTGCATGGTAGAATTTTTTTACCTTCTCCTCTCCTGTACAGTAGTCTCCCCACAAACACAATCTCTTTGTTTTTCCGTGGTTTAAATATTCTGGTAAAATTCAATTACTGTGTTCTTCCTCCGGGACTTATTGTATTGGGCTGGGGCTTTTGAACCAAATTTATTTGAATGTGGATGGCTTTTGACCAGGGCAATGTTGGACAAGTCTGTGAAAATTGCCAATCAAGGTCACAAGCACACCTGGCCAGATGCAACACTTACCATAGAAAATGGCCTAACCAAGTCCTGCATTGTACTTGCGGTGGAACTTATTTAGGTCTGACATAGACTCCAAAGAAGAGGCATATTCTTCATTGATGAAGGAAAGGCGTCTACGGGATGAGCTTCACAGAGGCGCGAAGCTCCGGGCGTTCATAATGGGTATTTCATGTGCTCGAGCACCGTGACACGCTATTACCATGAGCCGCACGTGGCATACTACAAAACGTCTCCATTACCGCGCCGTGCAACGTCCGCGACGCGTGACGCGGTAATAATTAATAGCTCTACAGTATTTTATCCGGTGTGTGCCTATCAAATAATACTAGGCTCTTAAGCATATCCAGATATTCCCGCGACCTTGACGTATATATGTAATCTTTCCTATTTATCTCATGTGAACACACTCTTCACCAAGAATCCTTATTCCTGATCCTTGATGCCACCCAAAAAATAATTGTATTCCGGCAAATGCACTTCGGCATCATAGCCAATAAATCTTGGATTTTTGAATGATGGAAAAGGGTACTACTCGCTGAATCTATTTTGGGGCCGGCAGCCATAACAATTTGAGCGGAGCTGACTGAGTTCAAATACACCTACCTACCTACCTCAACCATGAACTCCAGCTTCGAGAACCTGGCCACTGCAGCGATGGCTCTGGACGAGAAGGTGGTGTCCAGCCCCGTGGTATTCCCGACGTCCCTTCGGAACATTAGTGTCCGAGGATACAAGCTGGCTGCAGATGCCCTGGAAACATGGTATCAGGAGCAAACCAAGACGGACGACCTCTTTGACTTCAACAACATGGCGATGTTCATCCACCAGCACATCAATGACAGCATTATGCTGGTCCACGACACCCGTTCCCTCGACCTGTATCTCTCACTGGGTCACCCAGGCAAACCGTTAGGCCTAATCGCTGAATTGACGGTCGACCGCAAGGCAAAGAATCTGCTGAAGCAGATCGGGGACAGCAGTGTAAACGCAACAGATCATCGGGTCGAGGAGGCCGATATCTACCCTGCTCCAGTTCCTCCCCCGCCTGTGTCCGAAAATGGTTATGAGCAGCTGGTTGCATCAGAGTTCGGACAGGTATATTCCATGCTGTATTCAGGGCATCCCTTCTCATTTTATATTTAGAAGATGAAGGCTCTCATCGGTAGGTTCCAGGTGATGCCTGAAGATACTGTCTGTATCAACTTTATGAACAGTATTCGGATCTGAAAACTTACTTGAAAATCACAGCCCGGCACACTGCTCTGGGACGGGATGCCGGACAGCTTCAGTATGTGTCCGGGGAACAATCCTGTAAGTCTTTTTATACCCGACTCTGCCAAACCCGAAATGTCGTGCTCACAGGATGATTTAGGGGGTTGCAAGGGTGATGAGGGTACGTATATATCTGAGACTGCCAGGTCAGATTCATTGGGTGCTCAAATGATGATATAGCAAGGAGGGCCATCGTTTGCGCCTTTCGACCTTCTCCAGCCCAATCTCCGCGCAACTCGGGACGGGATACCGGACGAGGATGCATTACCCTCTGGTCCGTCGTGGGTCGGAAAGGTCAAGCACTTTCCGGCCGGGGCCGTGGGGGATGGGAGGAACCGTCAGAAGGCAAAGAATGCTTCCAAACGGGGTGGAGTTGGCAAGAGCAAGGCCACTAAATCCTAGGTCTAGCAGGTCCTGCCTCCGCTCAGATCCCTGAATCCGTATGTCGTCCTCTGTGATCTTTGAATTGTGCCCTGTAAATGTGGCGATCCATTTGATAGAAGTCATCATGAAAGTTTTGTGCATTTCTTGTCTTCTGAGCTTGGACGTGTATTTTTCTTTTTTCAGAACCTCAGCTCTCACCTCCCGGTGATGATTAAAAACACATTCGATAAAAATTACCCATATTGATTGACCACAATCATGTTAAGGTAATATGCATTATGGTTGAATAGTCCAAACTCTATATAGGTAGAATTCAAGAATGAGCAGCACCACTGTAAGAGGCATGGATATCAATCAGGAATGCTTAATAAAGCAGCATGTCCATCCACTGGTCTGTGCTCTCCGTCTCCCACTGCAAAAAAAAAAGAACTTGCAGACGAAGCGGCCACGTTCCACCTGTTCCAAGATATCAAGCGGGTCAGGGGCCGACCATTGCACCGTTCACTATCTTATCATTTTTATAGCATAAAACATGAACCAAAGTGAGCCTTCTGTTTTGAGACCCTTTGCAACTCAATAAAATGCCGTAGATGAAATGAAGTCTTAGGTATTACAACAATTGATGGGAGACTGTAGACAGCTCCGAAACCGAAACGTCCCAAGCCCTGTCTCCACCCCACCTTTCCTGTGAGCTGGTTCGTATCTCCATCTCCGGAAACTTCGAAGATTTTAACGGATTACATCTTCTCAAATAAATTATAACATGGATACAAGACTAATCTTGTGCTAGGACATTTTCGTCTCCAGAAGCTCTCGAACAGCGGCCAAAGTCCACTGAAACCCATGAAATCCGAGTCAGGGTCCCTGATATCAATATATGGGAAAGCATGAGGTGCGGACCTTAGCGTCATTCCCAGCGTTGTGCAAACATGTGAACCCCGAGGCAAGATCCAAGAAGGAAAGCATGTCCCGCATGCCGATCCGGTTATTGACAGGGGAATTCTGGTGATACCTTCCGCAAAAGAGGTACTGTGTGTCGAAATATGCGACTAACCCTGGAGTGAGAAGAGGATTCTGTTCTATAGTGAGATGAGAGGGATCTGGGAGGACTTTTTCTTTATTCCTGAGGTATCTGCTCGTTCGAGTGCAGAAAGTGAAGGAAATGAGTATAACATGCTTTGAACATATGAGATTGAACACACCTCATCTCCATAGTTTGGTCGTGACAGCAAATGAAAACGGGCCCGCAAGAGCGGGCATTTCCAATGATCTCCGATACGCGGCCTTTGGCTATTTCCAAGGATACAACCTCCGACTCGCCATAGGCAAAGGAGGAGGATGGACGTGTGGCCCTTGGGCACATCGCGCCAACCAGTGTTCTCCGAGATGATGAAGTGGTGGCAGTTTGGATCTTCATGGATGGGGGGAGAGGAAAAAGCCACTCCAATTTCCGTAATTTTGTCTTTATCTCTTATCGAGACCTCGATGTCGAGTGCAATCCACGTCCCTCGATGTGACTGGTAGCAGCGCAGCGCCTCTGCATACATCTTCTCAGATTTTTCGATGCCATCATTCACGGTCAGCCGTGTGCGAGACGGCGCTGATGGGGGAGGACGTGGGCAATTTGACAGTGCTGCGGATTCAGGACCGAACGGTGTCTGACGACGCTGTTTCTACCTTCTACTGAGAAATAAGTCGAGCCATTGATAATTGTGGTACATACGGTCTTCATCTTGTATAGCTCCTCCAAGGTGCAATAAACACGGCAGACGATGGGCGCCTGGATGATCTTGTCCGCTCCTGTGCCAACAGTGTAGGCTTCCACTTCAGGATGAGGCTTTAAAGCTGGAAGCTCTTCATCGCCGTCGAAATTTTCTTCTGCAGCCGAGACAATGGCCAGGATTTGGTCACGTCTGACAAAAGTTCGCAGAACACCGTCCCCGCGAACACCTGCCCGGGTAACTTGTCATGCCCATGTGGGTGGCAAGGTGCTCTGAAAGACACGCACCCTCGTATAGCACAATACCTCCCGAGCTGGAAGACCAGAGTGGGTGTTTATGAAGCACAGCATCGTCGCCTTTGGATATTGTGGCACCGTTGGGGAGCAAATCCCGCAGATAGCGGTGGATGGCATCCTTGACGGGATGCAGCTCGGGTGTTGGGACAAAGGTCTTATAAGCAATCTTGTGCAAGAGGTAATATACCTCTGTATCGTTTTCTTGAGCCTGCATGGGCATTTGTGGAAGACAGAGCAGGCGGCGGAGATTGTCGGCGATCAAATCATGGTCCGGTGGCCCTCAGCCGCGCTAAGCACGCCCAGACCGGCGCGCCCAAAAGTCGTCGTAGAGCCAGCAGACGAGTTCAAGTTCCTCATATGTAGCTAGTTAGCAGTGACCCTAACCAAAACAGTAAAGTTGTGATACATGCTTTTATCAGATGATTTCCCTGCTAGTGTGCTTATAGTGCTAGTGTTTACAGTGCAAGTCTTCCACTACAGCTTGCTGCATTCTCAAAATATAATATCCCCTGAATAAATCTTCATACTGTGTGGAAGATGGCAACTGGGACATGCATTGATTTGTACTCTGTTTTGGACTACTGAACAGGCTATGAGGGCTAGTGCACGGGGAAAATAGCTATTCTAGATCGTGGTTAGTGGCCACCATGTTCCGGCCGTTACTGAACCTCCACACCGAACAACTAGACCCTGACGCCGCGCAGATTGGCAGCAAGCAGCTCTACGGACGCGGTTGGAACGATCCTGCGAATGAAACCGCCCGTTTCGTCCGTTGAGCTCTCGATCCGAAGCACCGTGAGACTCGGGAAGCTTGGGATTCCCATCGTCTCAGACCTATGGATCGCATCATACACCTCGTACCCTTGCCGGGTACCAGTGTCTCGTTCCCCGACAACCAGGTAGATCTTCGAAACGCTTGGTGCGATGATGCTCCGATCCAGCAGAACCGCTCGAAGGGCCCAACTGAGCCTGAGGGTTCGAACATGGGGGCCGTTTATGTGGGTCCAGACGTTTGACAGCGCATTGGCAACAGGATGATGGTTGCCTCTCCCTGTGCCGAACACAAGACGGCGCAATGGCTCCGATGTCCACGTTTCTCAGGACACCGCAACCTGCCACAGACTAAACACTTCACAGCGATATCGGGCTTTTATTTTTTATTATTTATCATCCATAATCTACATTTATTTTATAATATTTCAATCTCTGAGGAATTCCAACTCCTGGGTTTGGTACCTGGAACACAGTCGGCTTTGGAACCATTTCGAACTCAGACGATCTGCAGGTGGGCAAATCGTCGGACTTTGAAGCTTAAACCGTCTCTGCCCACCTCTGCTGTCCTAGGCCGTTCTCCATGTCTTGTCTTCTCGTTGTGGATGATGATTAATTCCCATTTATAGAGAATGGACAATAATTCCTCAGCAGGTAAGGTATAATGCACTTCCAGGATCAGTGATTCTGAGATTTCTACTGTGACCGCTTGGTGACCGCACAAATCTCGGTAATTCAGTACAGGGTTTTTGAGGCTAATCAAAATGAGAGTGTCGAAATCTTACGGATTAAATCAATATATATATCAAATCCGCATGGAACTGTTACAGCATAATTACCAGAGGGTCACCCCTGGGCACGGTTTGAAACCCCGACGATCTGCTCGCGAGCAGACCAGCGGGGTTTAAATGTTCCTCGCTTGCCGGCGTAGTCAGTATTGTATAAGATATAGATTGACTTCCTTGTTCGGAATTTCTCTTTCCATGTTCCCCATTTTAAAGTCTCCAAATTCCCAAAATGTCCTCCATTAAAAGTATATATACTTCCACTTCGGGCGGGGTTTTATCGTGTCAGCTCCGCCGTCAACTCCGATCGGCTCCGGCCACCGCGTCTTCCCTCCTCGCTACGATGTCGTCCGAGAAGTCAGTTTGAAATTTTTGAATTTTATGATCTCTGATGACTTCTAGTGGCTGTGATCCATCGTCCATGCTTCGGTTCTACAAATACCTGTACCCATTCAGGTCCATATTCCACTGGCTCAACCAGCAGCAGGCACCTGGCCGATTATTCACGCACCGTGAATTTTCAGCAACAATTCATGGAGACATATACCTTCGATACAACTCGTTCAATACGTTGGCAGAATTCAAGTCGAACATCTGCCGCCTGAACCCCACCCGGTTCGAAATCGGCGCCATCTATAACGCTCGACCCATGGATAAGAGATTGCTGCGCAAGGATGCCTTCCAGCCGCACCAGCGAGAGCTTGTTCTAGACATCGATATGACGGATTATGACAACGTCCGTACTTGCTGCGTCGGCAAAAATATCTGTGGCCATTGCTGGGGCTTCATAGCCGCAGCTGTCCGGGTCCTCGACAATGCTCTCCGAAACCAATTCGGTTACCGGCACATCATCTGGGTGTACTCTGGGCGACGGGGCATTCATTGCTGGGTATCGGACCTGGAGGCAATGAATCTCACGGACGAGCAGCGCCGCGTGCTTATGGAATGGCTGGATGTTCTCAAGTGGTCCAAGGATATGGCTCAAAAGCTCGATGTACGGCAATCGAAGCAGAACGTTCTGCATCCCGCCATTTCGTGAGTGCCAACCTTTATATTGCTGTCACTGATGAATGTATCACTGCAGCTCTGCTTCTCGACTGTTAAACCCGAAGTCGGATGACCCCGTGTACCGATGGAGCTTTGACCAGCTCATCCTCGTTGACCAAGATTGTTTCAAAACGGTGGAGCAGTGGCAAAGGCTCCTCAGACTCCTTAACCACACTGAGATTAGCTCCACCCTAAGCCAGGAGTGGGTGTCGTCTCCCTGCCGTAGCTCGAGGACGAAGTGGACGGATGTTCTCAGACAGGTCGCCAACCGGGAAGCCGGGCCTGAGCGTCAACAGCTGGTAGACTCACTGGAGGACATCATCCTGCAGTATATGTACCCGAGGCTCGATATTGAGGTCTCTAAGCGCCGAAGCCATCTGCTCAAAGCACCCTTCTGTGTACACCCTGGAACAGGCCGTGTGTGCGTGCCGATAGACCCCGCACAGGTGGACGACTTCAACCCAGAGGCTGTTCCCACGATCAGCAAGCTGTTGCGGGAGCTTGATGAGCTTGATGCCGCGGGCATCGTGCGTCCTGGTCCGTACAGTCCTGGACTTTGCTTTCCGACTGCCGCTGACTACATATTTTAGATTGGAGAATGACTAGCCTTAAGCCGTATGTTGAATTTATGGACAGGCATGCGAACGAAGTCATGCATGACGGAATTTCTAATCGCAAAGGTTTTTTTTTTTTTTGTTATTTTTATCTCTTGCCCACTGAAGGTCCACAGCCGCCAACGGCTATTCTTTAATTTTATAACGAGGTATTGAGGTGTGGCAGCCTTTGAGGCTTTCCGGAGATGCAGGGAGGGTGCATGTCTAGGCCCTAAATAGATATTGTTCATTTGGAGAAATGTTAGATACAGAATCAAGAAAATGAAGGCTGAGATAAGGGAAAATTTATGGGGAGCATCTAAAACTAATTAATTATCAAATGCAAGGCTTTACATGCATTGTGACTGCGGAAAACTGCGGGATGAGATATGGTCTCTCACATAGAGCTTGAACTTGTCAAACGAGGATTTGATCTTTTTTCACAGGCACTGAATTTAAATGGTAATGATGAGGTGGTGCATTGTGGAGGGGGGAGGGGGGTATATCGAATTCTACAAGACAAGGATTAAACAGCCCTTTTGGATTTTCAGACAGGCTTTACATGATGGAGGGGGACGGGGTCTAGCAGCTTCTACAAGAGGAAAATGGTCATTTGAAAAGCAGTCCCATACGTCAATCAGCTCTCAGAATGTGACGGGTACTTTTCTTCCCACAATGTCACAGACTGCGGACTCAATGAAGAGCCGAATGGAATCATCAAATTCCAGAAGCCTAGGTTCCGGCCAGGCTGTCTCCGATGGCTCATCCGGACAAGTTATGCCATATGTTTCACCTGGAAGAATCGATATTCCTTCCAATGCCGGAAATTGGACATTCAGGGGGCGGGATGCGTCCATGATACGGGAAACAGCTTCCTCCAGCCCACCCTCGTCATGGTCCGGAAGAGTGATCACGAGATGGGTTACGTCCGACATGACCAAGGCTCCTGCCTCGTTGCAGAGTTTCGGGTCCTCCATATAATGGAGCTGGATGTCGAGCAAGATGCTCTTAGCGATGAGGGTCTTGAACAGGCCCAACATCCTGTCACGGGTGCGGTTCAGAAATCTGTACCACGAGAGTTCGTAGGTGAAGGAGGGTGTTCCCCCAAAGGTTAGAGTCTCTGTTGCCCTTTTACCCCAGGTGCACGCGAGGCTGACGTGGAGATCGCCCTGGAAAGTGTGGATTCTAGCACAAACGGCATCGAAGAGCCCCTGTATTGACTCTTCATCGATTTTATCCCTGACTGACACCCTGAGCTTGTGGAGGCTGGATGGGATGAGCCTCAAGATGGGGGGAAGGATGTCAAGGTGGACGATGGTCAGAACGACGACCCGAAGGGAGCTAATGGCTGGGGCCAACGGAGGGGGCCATGATTCTCCCAGAATCCCCTCACATATAGCTTGAGATCATGTAACTGCCGACACAGAGATATACGTTCGAGGAGGTCGGCAATGGTCAACCTTTCCAAGTTAACGTGAAGCCGGAGTGACGTTAGGCGGATCGGATTGATTATGTTGAGTGAAATGAGGATCATTGAGTCAAGACACAGTGACCTGAGACCATGCGGCGAAGTCCAATCTGGCATATCACGTCGGAAGGGTGCAATGGAGACAGCGAGATGCTCCAGCTGATCCGGGAGCAGGCCTCCAGGCGCATAAAGGAGCACTTGTTCAGGCCTTGAGATGTCCCACTCCATCTCGAGCCGCTTCACCCTGTGTCTCTGGCGGAGAATACATTCCCAGAGATGAACGTTGGTCGATGATGCCCAGGCTGACTTCTGTGAGCCAAGTATGACAGACGTAAATTCCACGAGCAGAGGATAAGAGCGCTCCAGGAAGTTCATTTTAGATGGCGTGTCGATAGCCGTCCAGAGCCGTTTCAGACTATAGAGCAGTGCTGTCCAACGTTTACAAACGAAGAGGACAGCGCTGTTGCAATGCAAGCCAAGGCATAAGACCATGGACAGAGTGTCCGAGTCTAGTTTCAGAGTCGTATCTGAATGCCTGCCGCTGGTAATCGAATGCGTCGCCATGGTAGACGGAGGAAGTTGAGGAAGTTTAGGTTCCGCCTTAAAGTTGGAAGTCCGACATTCAGATCGTCGCATCAAATCTTCTCAAAGCATCTATCCTGTGTTTCAGACATTCTAAATCATGCAAATTAATTCTTCTCTAATTCAATAAACGCAGTTTCAGTCAACTGAGATTCAGGTTATGGGTAAGTATTTAAATATCACTGGTCCATACAGTCCCAAGGTCACCTCTAGTCTTGGGTCTGCAATAATATGAGTGCATTAATTTCAATATCACTCATTTGTCGTTGGTGCTCAGTGGGCTCTGGGAAGTACTGTACTTATATAGATCTGAGAGGCTTCCGGATCGACAAGCATCCCTTCATTCCGCTGGCCCGTAACCATGTCAATCTCAAACTTCGTTTCAAAAGGGCACACTGATTATTTATATAAATTTCTTTAAGAGACCATGACAATGGGACGGTGTCCAGCTGGCGGTCGGCTTTTCCGGCAGGATTTGCCGGTCAACTTCTTTGTGCAGTCCGACGTCGGGGGCGCATTCCTCCTTGTGTCCAATCCACGACCACAACACTAAGCCCAGATGCCAAAGACACAGGATCGAGAAGAAACTTCAAGCATCGACGCTTCTCGTGTGCAACATGCATCATTGTTCATGTATCGGCCAACCATTATGAAACGTGGCACCGCCTATGCTGTGCGTCTCTATGAGTCTATCACTCTGAATCTGCGTTCCATTCTGATAATAAATACCCACCCTCAAGCTCTCTAGGACACCCATTCCCGGGTCTATCCCCGAACTTCTGGTGTGACATCGAGCAGAACACCACGGACGAAGACGTCGTCCTGGAGGGGAGTGAGCACCACATCGGCAAACGGTATGCACCTTCAAGTCAATGGATCAGGGAGATCTTTCGGTTTGGCTCTCTCTCTCTTTTGGTTGGGACTGATGTGCAGTCCTCGTAGATATCGGCTTTGAAACTCGACTCGGTCTCCCAGCTACCGTGACGGACCACATGCTCATGTATTTTCCGAGTCGGGGTACCCACTGAAGCATATTTTTGTATGTGCCACCCTACCAACACCTTGATAGCTGTTCACAAAAATTAGGAGGTGCATTGTCCTTGTACCACCACACTGCAAACACTACAGCTCTCCCAGCTGCACCCAGACACGAAATCGACAAGCCAACTTGACGTATTCACAGTGAGCACTTGGTTGCTGCACCATGACCATAGCAGGGCAGCTCATCAAGTGTGATATTCTCTGTAGACCGAGATAGTCTATCCACCTACCAGACCATGTTTTCAGAATTTTAAGATTAAAACCACAACTAGCTTTCAGAAGATATGATATTTCATATTTACAGTCACACTTAGTGAACGTTGTTTAACCTGGAGGAAGTTGAACTGCCTCACAACAGCATCACCCTGTGCGGCCAAAAGCAAGGCGACTTCGGGGCGCTGATATTCCAACCGGGGGAGCAGCAAGTCAGTCATTCTGTCCCCGTTGCGGTCAACCTTCGTGAGTACCGGGCACCTACCACTGATGATGTTCAGCTCTGACTGCGCTGCCGACCATGTGGCGCGAATGGCGAGGCGCGAAGCGCCTCGCATGAGCGCCAAAAACTGTTGGGGGCGCGCAACAGCGCGACGCGAAGCGCCGCGAGTGAGCGTGCGGATGCCTGCTCTCTTTCGATAAAGAATGAACATTTACTTTCCTCAGAATTTATCGTCAACATGAGAAAGGCTTCGCTTGCACTCTATTCAAGGTCAGTTAGAAAAGGAGATTCGGCGGCTGGGATGTTATTCACGATCATTGTGCTTCAGGATCGTGATCTGCAGCGTATTCGACAGCATCCTGATCATGTTATGATGATATTGCTGCCCAATGTCAAATAATATTGGGACTCCAAAAGTAGCTGGTGGTGCCGGAACGGCCTGTGGGGCGTTTTTCATGTGGCTTCTAGCGTACAGTCCGATAAATATGCACACCGGTGTACAGGGTGCGCGATAGTGTTATTGGACAGTAAAATACTTACAGTTTGGTTCAATGAGTGAGAAGAGGGAGTGACCGTTTGCAAGCCGAGCATCGGCGCATGCCACATTGATATAATACAAGCTCCGACAATCGGCTCATGAGCAGATCGTCGGAGTTTGAATTTGAACAACCGAGTTCCTTCATCCGGATTTTCCGAGATTCCTGAAGCGGATAGGTGAAAGGTGTTAAAAAAGTCAATAATTTTTTTATTTTATCCAGATATAAAGACGAGTCGTTTTGCGAGAAAGAAATGGCCCGTGCTTCATCTCACACCCACAGATGGGCAATAACTAGAATCTTTTTGAGCCTCACGTAGCTCAGACCGACGCAATATCTAAATTTTATGCTTAATTTCATGTATTATTTAATATGTGCAGTCTTGCGGCCTCGTATGTGAGAGTGTTGGTGAGTGATCTGTTCCGTGTTATCATACTTGCCAGCTTCAACTACTACGAGATTCGACGGTCAATCCGTTGTTTCCATGAATTACTCTCAGAGAGTGGCAGTCTATCTACATGAATACTTTTTTTACCTCTTACTATGTCGCCCGGCTTGATACCATCAATCCCGTTTGCTTCCTGAGCGCCATCTACTGCACTTACCATCAAAATCCCGTGCCGGAGGCCTTCCCTCCGGAGGCAGGATATCGATCTTCTCGTCCCGTGACTTCAGGGGCAGAACTGAGCGCTGCACGGAGGTCCATCGTTTGGACTTACCATCACGGCAGGCTGATGGGAAGCTTCCCATCAGTGCCCCTTCCCATCAGCTGCACTTCCCGTCGCCGTTTGCGACCCCGGCTGGGCCGGATACCCGGACACCCATATATGTCCGGGGAGCTCTCGCCGAGGTCTACGCGATGGTACCCTTCACAAAGCTGTGCGCTGTCATGGCAACGAGCAATTTCCGCCGATGCGACAAAATCCTCTTACTATGTCGCCCGGCTTGATACCATCAATCCCGTTTGCTTCCTGAGCGCCATCTACTGCACTTACCATCAAAATCCCGTGCCGGAGGCCTTCCTCCGGAGGCAGGATATCGATCTTCTCGTCCCGTGACTTCAGGGGCAGAACTGAGCGCTGCACGGAGGTCCATCGTTTGGACTTACCATCACGGCAGGCTGATGGGAAGCTTCCCATCAGTGCCCCTTCCCATCAGCTGCACTTCCCGTCGCCGTTTGCGACCCCGGCTGGGCCGGATACCCGGACACCCATATATGTCCGGGGAGCTCTCGCCGAGGTCTACGCGATGGTACCCTTCACAAAGCTGTGCGCTGTCATGGCAACGAGCAATTTCCGCCGATGCGACAAAATCCGAAATGGGCGACCGCAGACCCTGCCGAGGTCACCTTCCGGAGCCTTCCCTGCGCGTCAGACGTCGATCCGATGGACGGTGTCAGAATACGAACTCTGCCGATCGAGTTTTGACTGCGCTGCGCAGTGCCGAAGGCGGAACATGAGACTCGTGGGACCAAGTCGGAGACATCCACATATGACCTGAGAGCTGCCGACCGTGGCGATCCGATGCAAACGATGCCTGGGATATGCAGGGACTGTGTCCGGATCCGATCGCACTCTGCTGCAGGATCTGCGCATGCCGAAGCGAGTCTCGCTTCGTCCCTGGCGCTCGTCGAGGCCTGAAACTTCTCTGCGCACCATGTCGGGACACTGGGGGCTCGAATACAGGGGAAAAGACACAAAATCGCAGAATCAGAAGCCCGCGACGCTGTCGGACTGGCCTCGATTTGGGGGTTTGGGGCGCCGGGATCGGGAGCTCGTCGGAACCCTGCCGATCGCCTGTGCTTGGCTGGCAGGAGGCAAATGGACTCTGCATATAGTCCGAGCATCCTCGACCTTTGGCCGGGCGAAAGGAAGTCCCACTCGACGGGGGCTGAATACGTTCTTCCGACTTGGTTTCGTCAGCTAAGCCGATTGGAAGCGTGCCCGTCTTTCTCGGCGATCGTGATGCCGCATGTCTGATCTGCGACGAGGAAAATTCCAGCTCCCGGAACAGTTTCAACCGTGCGAATCGGTGCACCGGTCGTGCCGCTGCGAGTCGGCCGACGTCCCAGAACCTCTTACTATGTCGCCCGGCTTGATACCATCAATCCCGTTTGCTTCCTGAGCGCCATCTACTGCACTTACCATCAAAATCCCGTGCCGGAGGCCTTCCTCCGGAGGCAGGATATCGATCTTCTCGTCCCGTGACTTCAGGGGCAGAACTGAGCGCTGCACGGAGGTCCATCGTTTGGACTTACCATCACGGCAGGCTGATGGGAAGCTTCCCATCAGTGCCCCTTCCCATCAGCTGCACTTCCCGTCGCCGTTTGCGACCCCGGCTGGGCCCGGATACCCGGACACCCATATATGTCCGGGGAGCTCTCGCCGAGGTCTACGCGATGGTACCCTTCACAAAGCTGTGCGCTGTCATGGCAACGAGCAATTTCCGCCGATGCGACAAAATCCGAAATGGGCGACCGCAGACCCTGCCGAGGTCACCTTCCGGAGCCTTCCCTGCGCGTCAGACGTCGATCCGATGGACGGTGTCAGAATACGAACTCTGCCGATCGAGTTTTGACTGCGCTGCGCAGTGCCGAAGGCGGAACATGAGACTCGTGGGACCAAGTCGGAGACATCCACATATGACCTGAGAGCTGCCGACCGTGGCGATCCGATGCAAACGATGCCTGGGATATGCAGGGACTGTGTCCGGATCCGATCGCACTCTGCTGCAGGATCTGCGCATGCCGGCGAGTCTCGCTTCGTCCCTGGCGCTCGTCGAGGCCTGAAACTTCTCTGCGCACCATGTCGGGACACTGGGGGCTCGAATACAGGGGAAAAGACACAAAATCGCAGAATCAGAAGCCCGCCGACGCTGTCGGACTGGCCTCGATTTGGGGGTTTGGGGCGCCGGGATCGGGAGCTCGTCGGAACCCTGCCGATCGCCTGTGCTTGGCTGGCAGGAGGCAAATGGACTCTGCATATAGTCCGAGCATCCTCGACCTTTGGCCGGGCGAAAGGAAGTCCCACTCGACGGGGGCTGAATACGTTCTTCCGACTTGGTTTCGTCAGCTAAGCCGATTGGAAGCGTGCCCGTCTTTCTCGGCGATCGTGATGCCGCATGTCTGATCTGCGACGAGGAAAATTCCAGCTCCCCGGAACAGTTTCAACCGTGCGAATCGGTGCACCGGTCGTGCCGCTGCGAGTCGGCCGACGTCCCAGAACCTCTTACTATGTCGCCCGGCTTGATACCATCAATCCCGTTTGCTTCCTGAGCGCCATCTACTGCACTTACCATCAAAATCCCGTGCCGGAGGCCTTCCTCCGGAGGCAGGATATCGATCTTCTCGTCCCGTGACTTCAGGGGCAGAACTGAGCGCTGCACGGAGGTCCATCGTTTGGACTTACCATCACGGCAGGCTGATGGGAAGCTTCCCATCAGTGCCCCTTCCCATCAGCTGCACTTCCCGTCGCCGTTTGCGACCCCGGCTGGGCCCGGATACCCGGACACCCATATATGTCCGGGGAGCTCTCGCCGAGGTCTACGCGATGGTACCCTCGTTCACAAAGCTGTGCGCTGTCATGGCAACGAGCAATTTCCGCCGATGCGACAAAATCCGAAATGGGCGACCGCAGACCCTGCCGAGGTCACCTTCCGGAGCCTTCCCTGCGCGTCAGACGTCGATCCGATGGACGGTGTCAGAATACGAACTCTGCCGATCGAGTTTTGACTGCGCTGCGCAGTGCCGAAGGCGGAACATGAGACTCGTGGGACCAAGTCGGAGACATCCACATATGACCTGAGAGCTGCCGACCGTGGCGATCCGATGCAAACGATGCCTGGGATATGCAGGGACTGTGTCCGGATCCGATCGCACTCTGCTGCAGGATCTGCGCATGCCGAAGCGAGTCTCGCTTCGTCCCTGGCGCTCGTCGAGGCCTGAAACTTCTCTGCGCACCATGTCGGGACACTGGGGGCTCGAATACAGGGGAAAAGACACAAAATCGCAGAATCAGAAGCCCGCCGACGCTGTCGGACTGGCCTCGATTTGGGGGTTTGGGGGCGCCGGGATCGGGAGCTCGTCGGAACCCTGCCGATCGCCTGTGCTTGGCTGGCAGGAGGCAAATGGACTCTGCATATAGTCCGAGCATCCTCGACCTTTGGCCGGGCGAAAGGAAGTCCCACTCGACGGGGGCTGAATACGTTCTTCCGACTTGGTTTCGTCAGCTAAGCCGATTGGAAGCGTGCCCGTCTTTCTCGGCGATCGTGATGCCGCATGTCTGATCTGCGACGAGGAAAATTCCAGCTCCCCGGAACAGTTTCAACCGTGCGACCGGTGCACCGGTCGTGCCGCTGCGAGTCGGCCGACGTCCCAGAACCTCTTACTATGTCGCCCGGCTTGATACCATCAATCCCGTTTGCTTCCTGAGCGCCATCTACTGCACTTACCATCAAAATCCCGTGCCGGAGGCCTTCCTCCGGAGGCAGGATATCGATCTTCTCGTCCCGTGACTTCAGGGGCAGAACTGAGCGCTGCACGGAGGTCCATCGTTTGGACTTACCATCACGGCAGGCTGATGGGAAGCTTCCCATCAGTGCCCCTTCCCATCAGCTGCACTTCCCGTCGCCGTTTGCGACCCCGGCTGGGCCCGGATACCCGGACACCCATATATGTCCGGGGAGCTCTCGCCGAGGTCTACGCGATGGTACCCTTCACAAAGCTGTGCGCTGTCATGGCAACGAGCAATTTCCGCCGATGCGACAAAATCCTCTTACTATGTCGCCCGGCTTGATACCATCAATCCCGTTTGCTTCCTGAGCGCCATCTACTGCACTTACCATCAAAATCCCGTGCCGGAGGCCTTCCCTCCGGAGGCAGGATATCGATCTTCTCGTCCCGTGACTTCAGGGGCAGAACTGAGCGCTGCACGGAGGTCCATCGTTTGGACTTACCATCACGGCAGGCTGATGGGAAGCTTCCCATCAGTGCCCCTTCCCATCAGCTGCACTTCCCGTCGCCGTTTGCGACCCCGGCTGGCCCGGATACCCGGACACCCATATATGTCCGGGGAGCTCTCGCCGAGGTCTACGCGATGGTACCCTTCACAAAGCTGTGCGCTGTCATGGCAACGAGCAATTTCCGCCGATGCGACAAAATCCGAAATGGGCGACCGCAGACCCTGCCGAGGTCACCTTCCGGAGCCTTCCCTGCGCGTCAGACGTCGATCCGATGGACGGTGTCAGAATACGAACTCTGCCGATCGAGTTTTGACTGCGCTGCGCAGTGCCGAAGGCGGAACATGAGACTCGTGGGACCAAGTCGGAGACATCCACATATGACCTGAGAGCTGCCGACCGTGGCGATCCGATGCAAACGATGCCTGGGATATGCAGGGACTGTGTCCGGATCCGATCGCACTCTGCTGCAGGATCTGCGCATGCCGGCGAGTCTCGCTTCGTCCCTGGCGCTCGTCGAGGCCTGAAACTTCTCTGCGCACCATGTCGGGACACTGGGGGCTCGAATACAGGGGAAAAGACACAAAATCGCAGAATCAGAAGCCCGCCGACGCTGTCGGACTGGCCTCGATTTGGGGGTTTGGGGCGCCGGGATCGGGAGCTCGTCGGAACCCTGCCGATCGCCTGTGCTTGGCTGGCAGGAGGCAAATGGACTCTGCATATAGTCCGAGCATCCTCGACCTTTGGCCGGGCGAAAGGAAGTCCCACTCGACGGGGGCTGAATACGTTCTTCCGACTTGGTTTCGTCAGCTAAGCCGATTGGAAGCGTGCCCGTCTTTCTCGGCGATCGTGATGCCGCATGTCTGATCTGCGACGAGGAAAATTCCAGCTCCCCGGAACAGTTTCAACCGTGCGAATCGGTGCACCGGTCGTGCCGCTGCGAGTCGGCCGACGTCCCAGAACCTCTTACTATGTCGCCCGGCTTGATACCATCAATCCCGTTTGCTTCCTGAGCGCCATCTACTGCACTTACCATCAAAATCCCGTGCCGGAGGCCTTCCTCCGGAGGCAGGATATCGATCTTCTCGTCCCGTGACTTCAGGGGCAGAACTGAGCGCTGCACGGAGGTCCATCGTTTGGACTTACCATCACGGCAGGCTGATGGGAAGCTTCCCATCAGTGCCCCTTCCCATCAGCTGCACTTCCCGTCGCCGTTTGCGACCCCGGCTGGGCCCGGATACCCGGACACCCATATATGTCCGGGGAGCTCTCGCCGAGGTCTACGCGATGGTACCCTTCACAAAGCTGTGCGCTGTCATGGCAACGAGCAATTTCCGCCGATGCGACAAAATCCGAAATGGGCGACCGCAGACCCTGCCGAGGTCACCTTCCGGAGCCTTCCCTGCGCGTCAGACGTCGATCCGATGGACGGTGTCAGAATACGAACTCTGCCGATCGAGTTTTGACTGCGCTGCGCAGTGCCGAAGGCGGAACATGAGACTCGTGGGACCAAGTCGGAGACATCCACATATGACCTGAGAGCTGCCGACCGTGGCGATCCGATGCAAACGATGCCTGGGATATGCAGGGACTGTGTCCGGATCCGATCGCACTCTGCTGCAGGATCTGCGCATGCCGAAGCGAGTCTCGCTTCGTCCCTGGCGCTCGTCGAGGCCTGAAACTTCTCTGCGCACCATGTCGGGACACTGGGGGCTCGAATACAGGGGAAAAGACACAAAATCGCAGAATCAGAAGCCCGCCGACGCTGTCGGACTGGCCTCGATTTGGGGTTTGGGGCGCCGGGATCGGGAGCTCGTCGGAACCCTGCCGATCGCCTGTGCTTGGCTGGCAGGAGGCAAATGGACTCTGCATATAGTCCGAGCATCCTCGACCTTTGGCCGGGCGAAAGGAAGTCCCACTCGACGGGGCTGAATACGTTCTTCCGACTTGGTTTCGTCAGCTAAGCCGATTGGAAGCGTGCCCGTCTTTCTCGGCGATCGTGATGCCGCATGTCTGATCTGCGACGAGGAAAATTCCAGCTCCCCGGAACAGTTTCAACCGTGCGAATCGGTGCACCGGTCGTGCCGCTGCGAGTCGGCCGACGTCCCAGAACCTCTTACTATGTCGCCCGGCTTGATACCATCAATCCCGTTTGCTTCCTGAGCGCCATCTACTGCACTTACCATCAAAATCCCGTGCCGGAGGCCTTCCCTCCGGAGGCAGGATATCGATCTTCTCGTCCCGTGACTTCAGGGGCAGAACTGAGCGCTGCACGGAGGTCCATCGTTTGGACTTACCATCACGGCAGGCTGATGGGAAGCTTCCCATCAGTGCCCCTTCCCATCAGCTGCACTTCCCGTCGCCGTTTGCGACCCCGGCTGGCCCGGATACCCGGACACCCATATATGTCCGGGGAGCTCTCGCCGAGGTCTACGCGATGGTACCCTTCACAAAGCTGTGCGCTGTCATGGCAACGAGCAATTTCCGCCGATGCGACAAAATCCGAAATGGGCGACCGCAGACCCTGCCGAGGTCACCTTCCGGAGCCTTCCCTGCGCGTCAGACGTCGATCCGATGGACGGTGTCAGAATACGAACTCTGCCGATCGAGTTTTGACTGCGCTGCGCAGTGCCGAAGGCGGAACATGAGACTCGTGGGACCAAGTCGGAGACATCCACATATGACCTGAGAGCTGCCGACCGTGGCGATCCGATGCAAACGATGCCTGGGATATGCAGGGACTGTGTCCGGATCCGATCGCACTCTGCTGCAGGATCTGCGCATGCCGGCGAGTCTCGCTTCGTCCCTGGCGCTCGTCGAGGCCTGAAACTTCTCTGCGCACCATGTCGGGACACTGGGGGCTCGAATACAGGGAAAAGACACAAAATCGCAGAATCAGAAGCCCGCCGACGCTGTCGGACTGGCCTCGATTTGGGGTTTGGGGGCGCTGGGGTCGGGAGCTCGTCGGAACCCTGCCGATCGCCTGTGCTTGGCTGGCAGGAGGCAAATGGACTCTGCATATAGTCCGAGCATCCTCGACCTTTGGCCGGGCGAAAGGAAGTCCCACTCGACGGGGGCTGAATACGTTCTTCCGACTTGGTTTCTTCAGCTAAGCCGATTGGAAGCGCGCCCGTCTTTCTCGGCGATCGTGATGCCGCATGTCTGATCTGCGACGAGGAAAATTCCAGCTCCCCGGAACAGTTTCAACCGTGCGAATCGGTGCACCGGTCGTGCCGCTGCGAGTCGGCCGACGTCCCAGAACATCTTACTATGTCGCCCGGCTTGATACCATCAATCCCGTTTGCTTCCTGAGCGCCATCTACTGCACTTACCATCAAAATCCCGTGCCGGAGGCCTTCCCTCCGGAGGCAGGATATCGATCTTCTCGTCCCGTGACTTCAGGGGCAGAACTGAGCGCTGCACGGAGGTCCATCGTTTGGACTTACCATCACGGCAGGCTGATGGGAAGCTTCCCATCAGTGCCCCTTCCCATCAGCTGCACTTCCCGTCGCCGTTTGCGACCCCGGCTGGGCCCGGATACCCGGACACCCATATATGTCCGGGGAGCTCTCGCCGAGGTCTACGCGATGGTACCCTTCACAAAGCTGTGCGCTGTCATGGCAACGAGCAATTTCCGCCGATGCGACAAAATCCGAAATGGGCGACCGCAGACCCTGCCGAGGTCACCTTCCGGAGCCTTCCCTGCGCGTCAGACGTCGATCCGATGGACGGTGTCAGAATACGAACTCTGCCGATCGAGTTTTGACTGCGCTGCGCAGTGCCGAAGGCGGAACATGAGACTCGTGGGACCAAGTCGGAGACATCCACATATGACCTGAGAGCTGCCGACCGTGGCGATCCGATGCAAACGATGCCTGGGATATGCAGGGACTGTGTCCGGATCCGATCGCACTCTGCTGCAGGATCTGCGCATGCCGAAGCGAGTCTCGCTTCGTCCCTGGCGCTCGTCGAGGCCTGAAACTTCTCTGCGCACCATGTCGGGACACTGGGGGCTCGAATACAGGGGAAAAGACACAAAATCGCAGAATCAGAAGCCCGCCGACGCTGTCGGACTGGCCTCGATTTGGGGTTTGGGGCGCCGGGATCGGGAGCTCGTCGGAACCCTGCCGATCGCCTGTGCTTGGCTGGCAGGAGGCAAATGGACTCTGCATATAGTCCGAGCATCCTCGACCTTTGGCCGGGCGAAAGGAAGTCCCACTCGACGGGGCTGAATACGTTCTTCCGACTTGGTTTCGTCAGCTAAGCCGATTGGAAGCGTGCCCGTCTTTCTCGGCGATCGTGATGCCGCATGTCTGATCTGCGACGAGGAAAATTCCAGCTCCCCGGAACAGTTTCAACCGTGCGAATCGGTGCACCGGTCGTGCCGCTGCGAGTCGGCCGACGTCCCAGAACCTCTTACTATGTCGCCCGGCTTGATACCATCAATCCCGTTTGCTTCCTGAGCGCCATCTACTGCACTTACCATCAAAATCCCGTGCCGGAGGCCTTCCCTCCGGAGGCAGGATATCGATCTTCTCGTCCCGTGACTTCAGGGGCAGAACTGAGCGCTGCACGGAGGTCCATCGTTTGGACTTACCATCACGGCAGGCTGATGGGAAGCTTCCCATCAGTGCCCCTTCCCATCAGCTGCACTTCCCGTCGCCGTTTGCGACCCGGCTGGGCCCGGATACCCGGACACCCATATATGTCCGGGGAGCTCTCGCCGAGGTCTACGCGATGGTACCCTTCACAAAGCTGTGCGCTGTCATGGCAACGAGCAATTTCCGCCGATGCGACAAAATCCGAAATGGGCGACCGCAGACCCTGCCGAGGTCACCTTCCGGAGCCTTCCCTGCGCGTCAGACGTCGATCCGATGGACGGTGTCAGAATACGAACTCTGCCGATCGAGTTTTGACTGCGCTGCGCAGTGCCGAAGGCGGAACATGAGACTCGTGGGACCAAGTCGGAGACATCCACATATGACCTGAGAGCTGCCGACCGTGGCGATCCGATGCAAACGATGCCTGGGATATGCAGGGACTGTGTCCGG